>CM076574.1:565293458-565606651 GCA_034641835.2 Pinus albicaulis
TTTGTCATCCATTAACTAAAAGAATCTACACTCATAATCTACACTCATAAAAAAAAAAATTTGTTATATGATATATTTACCATAAACATGTCACATAATACTCACGTTGCATAAGTCAAATTAAATGATGGAATATATTTATATATTTCAACACAGACTGAAGTATAACATTCCATAACTCTGCATTGACAATATCATTGTTGTACTTTCAACTCGTGGATAATCGTTAACCTTTGTTTCTTTCTCTTTGGCTCTCAAGTGGGTGCATTTCTGTCTTGTCATATAATGCACCACAACATGAATTATTTGCCAGACATATCATGGTACTTATTCTTGTGAGTTTAATTCAACATATGAGTTTATGGATTTGATCTCGGATTTGTACTTAATACCGATATCTTTACTTATGGTTAGTCTTAAATGTCAACTGCACTTTCGGAATGGGTATAACATTTGGCATGAGGATGCTATCTGCCGAGGCGAGGTTTGCCACTCCTCGATGTGCGATTGTACTCCATGAATTTACTACTGGAACAGCTGTAACCAAGTCTCGGTTTCCACGGAAAAATTAGAGGGAAAGTAGATTGTAGACTTCTGCCAGTTTCGATAATCTTGCAGCTATTTCTCCTCTTTTTGGCACGCCAGTTGAACGCAACTTGCTGTTGGTTTCTCCGTCCTATTCCAGCTTAAAGGTTGAGCTCCATTTGTTGGTAAACCCTGCTTGGCTTCTGTTTGGATTTCGGTGTTATGTGCCGACTAATTTTATTTTCTCTAGTTTAACATTGAGCTTGGGTGGCATTCTGCTTATGGGGTTTAACCCTTTCGACAGCCAGGGACAAATCATGATAAAGAAAAAGGTATCTGCCTCTTCTATTCTTCAGCTTTGGATTTATTTCTTTTGTTTACTGGTTGAATGGTGTAAAATCTTCGAGCTCGGTTTCTTACTCACCTTGCTCCAATTTCTCTACAGTTTCTGAACTGGCAGGCTGCAACCCTATAGGTAAACCCTTCTTGCGCTATTTCATTAGTTTTTAGTTCCGCTACCTTTCTTTTTCCTATGGGCAGCTGCTCCGTCTCTAAGGTCCAGGCTTAGAGATTCGTTTTATTATTGTTAACAAGGTTTGTTTCTTGGGCAGGTTAGTGGGTTCTCACCTGAAACCCTTCCTCCAGCTTGGTTTGGCACGACCCTTGACACGACCGCTCTGGTTTCTCTTGTTTCCAGGTACACAACAGTGTGACGAGAATGTCGATAGCCATAGTAACAAGATTCCCTCGAGGGTTTTGGAATTTTCCATTCCATCCAGCATAAGGTTTTCTATTCCTTGCATCGTGAAATACTATGTAATGTATTAGGGTTTGATGCAATTGTTAAGCCGTTTCATTGTTAATAGTTGTGGCGCTATAGGCATTATGGGATGATTGTATTATTTATTAAGGCCGAGGCCTTGGAAGTCTATTCGACCCTTAAACTTATGGCACCCTGGAACTATGATGCCGTTATGATTCTATTTATATTTATATTGCTTCTGTAGCGTAGCATTTACTGTTTGTCTTGTCTAGTATACAAATTTTTCCACTATTGAAGCCTGTGTTTCACAGTTTATCTGTTCCTTTCGTGATAAAATACACGCTGGTCACATATCTCATCTTGCCACTAGTGAACAGTCCTGGCAATGGAATAAGAATGAAATATGCTTTGTGTTTACTGTGAAAGATTCTTCTGTGTTTACCTCGGAATAGTTCATGATTTTCGTCCATTGTTTACATCAATGTTTTTCCTCTAATTTGTGCAATTTCTCCTTATAATCTAGAGGTCTGTTCTCATGGCGCATGCAACCGCCGAGTTGATTCTCTGGATGACTTGTTAAATTTTCAGATTAATTCTTGTTTTTAGCAATTATATCATAACGTATCACACATTATTTTCTCTTCTGTATGTTCAAAACTTCAACTCAGGCTCCCTTTTTGGTGACCGGTCCACCACTTTAAAGAAGGTCGTGTATAGTTTTCCTGTGTATCAGTTCCTAAGGAGCGAGGACTAGGTAGGGTTTCAACCCAACCCTGTACCTCAAACTCTTTCTTTTCTCGTTAATATTTACTTTGGTAAACGAAATACAGAGGTATCAATTCTAATGATTTATTACTACAGAGCACTCTCACTACTTTGTACAGTCGGTGAGTTCCTAATTCTTCTCTATAGAAGCTTAAAGACTTTCAAGTTATTACATGGAGTTTTTTTATTTTTATTTTATTTATAACTATCAAACACGGTTCGCAAACGAATCATCGATTGCGGATTAATAAATAAAAAGAAAATATACAGCATGATAATCCTTTCTCTAAGTAACAGTATTAAATCCATTTTCTCCATGAGTGCATTCCAGACCCTTAACAAGATTTCGATGCCAATCACTTCAGAGGAAATATCCATGTTAGCTAGTCCAGCAATAAAAAGTCAGATACTTAGAACCTGTGTTTTCTCTTTTTTTTTTTTGAGTAAAGTAAATAAACAAAACAAACAAATTCTGCATACTTATCTGGAAAGAAATTATTTTCTTCAAACTGCGGTCCTCCCAACCATTCAAGTGAGGCGATTACATCCTCCACTTGCCCCCTAACTTCAGAATCCAGGTCGGTGCCACGGGTTAACAGTGGAATGCACTCTACTGTGACCTCTGGAAGGCCTATCCGGTCACAAACAGATATTCTTTTTGTCTTTTCAAGGGTTACAAAAAGTTATTTTCAACTGGTGCTCCCAGCTCTAGAATATACTTTCCCCTCTTACCAAAGTTCATAGAACCCCCTCTCCTCTCCTGGGATCCAACTTTATCCCTGGAGGAGAGGTAACTGTTTTTCCAACTGTCCCCAACCACCCCCTATTCTGAGAAACTTTTTACCAACAGCTTAGAAGATTTTTCTTTTCATTCATTGGTTCCTTCTATTAATCTAATAATAAAAAATAAAATAGTTATTCTCTTCATAAATCATAAAAATAGATTTTTTCTTGTCAGAGACTAAAGAAAAAATAAACAAATTGTTTTTAACTAGTTAATGCTAGTTAATTCTTAATGAGGCTGTCACATCTCCCCCCCTGGAAGTAACATCGTCCTCGGTGTTTTCAGCCCATCTCTGCAAAGAGCTTCGGGTAGGCTTCCTGCATAAATTTTTCATCCTCCCAAGTAGCTTCGTACGGTCCAAAGTGCTTCCACTGCACTTTCACCTGGATAACTACTCTTTTGCGGAGTTCAATCTCTCTTCGATCAAGTATACATTGTGGCTCGACCAGAAACTCTCTGTCCGGTTCTACCTGAAATAACAAAAGTGTATTTCAATTAGTACTCTTATATTTATTCCAAATCTCCAGTTAGGACTTTTCTTCCTACCCTTCTTCCTACCTGAACATTCTGCCAATGAATTACATGTTTTTCATCAGGTACATATCGCTTTAACAAGGATACATGGAACACATTGTGTACTTGGATATGGCTGGGCAAAGCCAATCTATAGGCTATTGGTCCCACTCTTTCCAATATTCGGAAAGGTCCACAGTATCGGGGAGCCAGTTTAGCACCAGATGTCCACCTCAAAGTGCTTCTTTTCAGCTTAATTCTTACGTAAACATGGTCCCCTACCCTGAACTCACTGTAGGACCTTTTCTTGTCTGCAAAAATCTTTTGTCTATCCTGCGCAGCCTTCAGATTCTGCCTTATTCTTCTTACCTCAGCTTCCATTTCAGCCAACATTTCGGGTCCCAACAATAATTTTGTCTCGGGGCTGCCCCAGTTTATAGGGGTACGACATTGCCTTCCATATAATGCTTCAAAAGGACTCATTTTCAGAGATTCCTGATACCCATTGTTATATGCGAACTCCACAAGGTGTAGGTAATCTTCCCACTTGACTGGCTGTTGCATCACATACATGCGCAACATGTCTTCCAGAACATGGTTTACCCGCTCTGTTTGCCCATCCGTCTAAGGGTGATAGGCAGTGCTAAAGTGTATCTGTGTCCCCAATCCAAAGAACAAAGTTTTCCAAAATGCGGATGTAAACTTGACATCCCGATCTGAAATCACAGTCTTTGGCATGCCATGTAGCCTAAAGATTTCCTTCATGAATATATCTGCAATCTGTACCGTCTTGTAAGTTGACTGCACAGGTATGAAATGGGTATATTTACTTAATCTGTCCACCACTACCATAATTGAATCATTCTGCCTCCTTGTCCGGGGTAGTCTTGTGATGAAATCTAGGGAGATGACTTCCCACTTCCACTCAGGAATGGGTATAGGCTGTAATAGCCTGGCAGGGTGTTGATGATCCACCTTAAATTGCTGGCATTCCAAGCATTTGCTTAGATAATCTGCAATATTCTTACGCATACCTGGCTAATAATATACCTTCCTTATTGCAGTGAGCATCTTTTGATATCCCGGATGACCAACGTAATTGCTGCAATGGAATTCATTAAGGATTAATTCCTTAAGACCCGCACGATTAGGCACATAGATTCTTCTGCGAATGGTCATCACCTGATCTTCGTTCTTCCCATATTCTGATGTCTTGCCATGCTTCCTATCTTCCTCCATTTGCTGCCACAAGAATTTGTATTCAGGGTCCTTCTGTGCGTCTTCCTTTAAGTATTTCGACAGTTGGCTCTCTAGTTGACTGTAGTACATTGCATAAATACCATGCAACTTCCTGCTCAATGCATCTGCAACTCGGTTTTCTTTTCCCTTAACATGTTGTATATCCATGTCAAATTCACTTAAAAAGGCATTCCACCTTGCCTGCCTAGAGTTTAAATCTGCTTGCTTAAAATAATTAATCAAGCTGCTATGGTCTGTTTTAAGTACAAATATTTTACCCAGTAGATAATGCCTCCATACTCGGAGGGCATGCACTATTGTTGCAAGTTCTAAGTCATAAGCAGAATAATTATTTTCATGTTCTCTCAGCTTCCTAGACTCATAGGCTATCACTTTACCTTCTTGAGTTAATACTGCACCAACTCCTTCCTTGTTGGCGTCAGTACACACCACATAGTCTTTATTGGGGTCAGCTACCTTCAGTACTGGTGCTGTGGTTAGGAGTTGCTTCAGCTTTTCAAATCTGTTCTGGCATTCATTCGTCCATTTGAAAGGCTTGCCTTTCTTTTGCAAGGATGTAATAGGATAGGCAATTTTAGAAAACCCTTCAATAAATCTTCTGTAATATCCAGCTAGACCCATAAATGATCTAATGTCTGCCACATTCTGAGGTACTCGCCATTCCATTATGGTTTTGATCTTTTTAGGATCAACATCTATTCCTTCAGCCGACACAACGTGTCCCAAGTATTGGATTTCTGATTTAAAGAAATTGCACTTGCTAAACTTAGCATAAAGCTGATGCTTCCTCAGTATTTCTAGAACTACTCTCAGATGTTCCTTATGTTCCTCCTCACTTTTTGAGTATATCAGTATATCATCTATGAAAATAAGCACAAAATTATCCAAAAACTGATGAAATATGCCATTCATCAACCTCATTAAGGTGGCTGGTGTGTTTGTCAATCCAAAAGGCAGCACCATGAATTCATAATGTCCATATCATGTGCAAAATGCTGTTTTACATATATCTTCATCCTTAATCTGAATCTGATGATATCTGGATCTCAAGTCTATATTAGAGAACACCTTAGCCCCTCTCACCTGATCGAATAAATCATTGATTATGGGTAAAGGGTATTTATTCTTGACAGTCAGCTTATTAAGCTGTCGGTAGTCCATACACATGCATAGGGTTCCATATTTTTTCCTAACAAAAAGGACTGGTGCTCTCTAAGGTGACACACTTGGGTGGATATAGCCTTTATCTAACAGCTCCTGCAACTGTATCTTCAACTCTGTTAACTCTGGTTTACTCATTCTGTAAGGAGCTCTTGACATCAGAGAGGCTCCAGGTAGTAATTCAATGTTGAAGTCAATATCCCTTTTGGGTGGAAATCCAGGGATATTTTTTGGAAAAACATCCAAAAATTCTTGAACTACAGGAATATCCTCTATAGTTGAAGCCTTTTCCTTAGAATCTGCATATCCTACTTGGATTGCGTACAACTAACATCCTTTTCTGATACATTTGCCCATTTGGGATGCTGTTATTGGGCGTAGTTGTACAGGATTTTTAATTCCTTGAATTTCTTTACGCGTGCCATCATGCATCCTAAAGTAAATTACCTTTTCTTTGCAGTCCACTAGGGTCCAATGTTTTTCCAGCCAGTCCATTCCCAATAACACATCATACGACCCCAATGGTAAAACATTTAAGTCTGCTTGCAACTGTTGTTCTGCCACTTCCAGTATACAATTAGGAATTTTCGCAGTTACCTTGCGTTTTGCCCCGGTAGCTAATTGAACTAACCATGAGTTCTTAATTTTTTGTTCTTTTAATTTGCACAATTCCACTATTTTAGGACTTACATAACTTAAACTTGCTCCAGGATCTATTAAAATCGAAACAGGTTTAGTTAGTATAGTACCTTCCAATTCAATCATTGTGGGCTGAAAGTCAGCCTGTCGATCCTCCAAGGCTGCATTTATACGTGGTATGTTACACGCCACGTCCCCTACCGTAGATGCCTCCTACAGATTTGCTATAGTTTCACTTTTATTCCGTTGGGGACAATTTTTGTAGTAATGAGCTTCCCCACAGTCCCAACACTGTAGGGGAGGTTTAGAATTCTGCCCCTTCTCTGGTTTGCTTGATGCCTCTGTGGGTTTTTCCTCAGCTGGCCACTTGTTCCTTTGATGGTTTTTACCAAACTTCTTGCTAATGGCGTTCCGTACGAACCCTTTAAAGTTGATGCTTTTACTGCTTTTGAAAGTAGAAGAATTCTTTTGATTTTTCTTTGGCTGCCAACGTTTCCCACCTTCCCCCTTAGCCTTATACTACTAATAGAACATGCGTGCTTTACGGATAGCTTCATCCATAGTTTGGGGGTTAAAAAACTCTATTCGCTCTCTCATGGGAGCTGGTAAACTACTCAAGAACCTTTGCACCTTGGCTTTTTCTTCTCGGAGATAAGGAACATAACGTAACAGGGAGGTAAATTTTGTGACATAATCATCCATGGTCATTTGGTCCAACCAAAGATCATGGAATTCCTTGGCTTTGTCATCATAAAATCTTTCTGTTAGGTATTTATCCTTAAAGTACTACTGAAATAGTTCCCATGTAATATCTCGCTCATCAATGCTACGAACATTCTTCACCTCTTCCCACCACAGAGTGGCTTTCTCTCACAACTGGTATATAGCCAATCTAGCCTTCAGATTGCTGCTATATTCATATACCTCGAAACATTTATTTATATTGATTAACTAGGATTCAGCTGCCTCTTCTGCCTCGCCATCAAACATTGGTGGCTTAATCTTACGAAATCCCCCCTGCAGTTCCACTTTCTGCCTCTTGAGATCTTGCTGGTCAGAAAAATTGCCCGACTCTGCCTCATTATAATTCCTATTTTTGCTCTTCTGGGAGGGGCTCCTCTCAGTCTTGCCAGTAGTATTTTTCTTGGTTTGCTGCTCATCCTGTTCTGCTAATAATTCTTTTTCAGCACTGGGGTGTTCCATTTCCTGATTTTGTTTATCAAACAAACTTTTCAGGATCTTTTCTTGATCGTGTAGCAACCTCTCATTATCCCTCCGGACCCTTATCATTTCTTCTTGTAGTTGTTGTACTGTATTTAGTAAAAATGCAGTTTGTTGCTGCTGCTCTTCAAGCATTCGACTCATCTTTTGGTGTTGTTTCACAGTTAATTGAACCCACATTACCGGATTCATAACTGTTGGAACTTGAGTGTCCTCGGGTTGTGACTAGGACCCTGTGACTTCCCTCATTTCTCTCGCTTCCTCTCAGTGCACTAAACACATACATAGCTTCACTGTTAGCAGACCCTTAAAGTTCCAGTGTAGCAATCTGGCTCTGATACCACTTGTCACATCCATTAACTAAAAGAATCTACACTCATAATCTACACTCATAAAAAAAAAAATTTGTTATATGATATATTTACCATAAACATGTCACATAATACTCACGTTGCATAAGTCAAATTAAATGATGGAATATATTTATATATTTCAACACAGACTGAAGTATAACATTCCATAACTCTGCATTGACAATATCATTGTTGTACTTTCAACTCGTGGATAATCGTTAACCTTTGTTTCTTTCTCTTTGGCTCTCAAGTGGGTGCATTTCTGTCTTGTCATATAATGCACCACAACATGAATTATTTGCCAGACATATCATGGTACTTATTCTTGTGAGTTTAATTCAACATATGAGTTTATGGATTTGATCTCGGATTTGTACTTAATACCGATATCTTTACTTATGGTTAGTCTTAAATGTCAACTGCACTTTCGGAATGGGTATAACATTTGGCATGAGGATGCTATCTGCCGAGGCGAGGTTTGCCACTCCTCGATGTGCGATTGTACTCCATGAATTTACTACTGGAACAGCTGTAACCAAGTCTCGGTTTCCACGGAAAAATTAGAGGGAAAGTAGATTGTAGACTTCTGCCAGTTTCGATAATCTTGCAGCTATTTCTCCTCTTTTTGGCACGCCAGTTGAACGCAACTTGCTGTTGGTTTCTCCGTCCTATTCCAGCTTAAAGGTTGAGCTCCATTTGTTGGTAAACCCTGCTTGGCTTCTGTTTGGATTTCGGTGTTATGTGCCGACTAATTTTATTTTCTCTAGTTTAACATTGAGCTTGGGTGGCATTCTGCTTATGGGGTTTAACCCTTTCGACAGCCAGGGACAAATCATGATAAAGAAAAAGGTATCTGCCTCTTCTATTCTTCAGCTTTGGATTTATTTCTTTTGTTTACTGGTTGAATGGTGTAAAATCTTCGAGCTCGGTTTCTTACTCACCTTGCTCCAATTTCTCTACAGTTTCTGAACTGGCAGGCTGCAACCCTATAGGTAAACCCTTCTTGCGCTATTTCATTAGTTTTTAGTTCCGCTACCTTTCTTTTTCCTATGGGCAGCTGCTCCGTCTCTAAGGTCCAGGCTTAGAGATTCGTTTTATTATTGTTAACAAGGTTTGTTTCTTGGGCAGGTTAGTGGGTTCTCACCTGAAACCCTTCCTCCAGCTTGGTTTGGCACGACCCTTGACACGACCGCTCTGGTTTCTCTTGTTTCCAGGTACACAACAGTGTGACGAGAATGTCGATAGCCATAGTAACAAGATTCCCTCGAGGGTTTTGGAATTTTCCATTCCATCCAGCATAAGGTTTTCTATTCCTTGCATCGTGAAATACTATGTAATGTATTAGGGTTTGATGCAATTGTTAAGCCGTTTCATTGTTAATAGTTGTGGCGCTATAGGCATTATGGGATGATTGTATTATTTATTAAGGCCGAGGCCTTGGAAGTCTATTCGACCCTTAAACTTATGGCACCCTGGAACTATGATGCCGTTATGATTCTATTTATATTTATATTGCTTCTGTAGCGTAGCATTTACTGTTTGTCTTGTCTAGTATACAAATTTTTCCACTATTGAAGCCTGTGTTTCACAGTTTATCTGTTCCTTTCGTGATAAAATACACGCTGGTCACATATCTCATCTTGCCACTAGTGAACAGTCCTGGCAATGGAATAAGAATGAAATATGCTTTGTGTTTACTGTGAAAGATTCTTCTGTGTTTACCTCTGAATAGTTCATGATTTTCGTCATTACTTACAATGATGTTTTCCTCTAATTTGTGCAATTTCTCTCTATAATATGAAGATGCCATTCTCATGGTGCATATTGCTTAAAGTTGATTCTACGGATGACTTGTTAAATTTTCGGATTAATTCTTGTTTTTTAGCAATTGTATCATAACGTAACACACATTATTTTCTCTTAAGCCATGTTCGAAACTTCAACTCGAGGCTCCCTCCCTGGTGACGATCCCCCACTTTCAATAAAAATTTGTGTATAATTTTCTCGTATCGAGTTCTAAGGAGCGAGGACTAGGTAGGGTTTCAACAACCACATGCCTCGAACTCTTTCCTTTCTCGTTAATATTTACTTTGGTAAAACGAAACAGTGGTCCTCAATTCTAATGATTTATTACTACAGAGCACTCTCACTACTTTGTACAGTCGGTGAGTTCCTAATTCTTCTCTATAGAAGCTTAAAGACTTTCAAGTTATTACATGGAGTTTTTATTTGATGCATAACTAGCAAACACTTGAGATTCTACAACTGGGGACCCATAGCTCTGGATTAATACAAAAAAAAATATACATCATGGCATTCCTTCCTCTAAGTAACAGTAATAATTTCATATACACCAAGGGTGCATTCTAGACCCTTAACAGGATTTCGATGTCAATTACTTCAGAGGAATAAACCATGTTAGCTAGTCCAACAATAAACAGTCGGATACTAGAACCTGTGGTTTTTTTTTTTAAATAAATAAATAAAGAAAAAAAAAAAAACAAACAAGTTCTAAATACTTATCTGGAAAAGAATTAAATTCTTCAAAATGTGGTCCTCCCAACCATTCAAGTGAGACGATTACATCCTCCACTTGCCCCCTAGCTCCAGAATTCCAAGTCGGTGCCACGGGTTAACAGTGGAATGTATTCTGCCGTGACCTCTAGAAGGCCTATCTAGTCACAAATAGTTATATCGGTCTTTTCAAGGGTTACAGAAAGTTATTTTCAACTGGTGCTCCCAGCTCTAGAAAATACTTTCCCCTCTTACCAAAGTTCACAGAACCCCCTCTCCTCTCCTGGGATCCAACTTTATCCCTGGAGGAGAGGTAATTGTTTTTCCAAGTGTCTCCAACCACCCCCTATTCTGAGAAAATTTTTACCAATAGCTTGGAAGATTTTTCTTTTCATTCATTGGTTCCTTCTATTAATCTAATAATAAAAAATAAAATAGTAATTCTCTTCATAAATCATAACAATAGAGTTTTTCTTGTCAGGGACTAAAGAAAAAATAAACAAATTGTTTTTAACTAGTTAATGCTAGTTAATTCTTAATGAGGCTGTCACATCAATATTTTTATATATCATTTTTGGGATTCAACTGCGTTAATTTAGTCATTCATCTATGAACATTTCCATGAGAGGTAGTCGTAATTGACTAATTTCTCATGATTTTTGAATAGTCCACTTAGCACTCATTGCATCGGGTGATGCTCACAGGGGTGAAGAAGTGGGATTGAAACTAGTGAAATGAATCACATAGCGTCAATCATCACTTTCAGGGCCTGTATCTGGAGTAGCCAGACTTCGGGGTGCCACCATCCAAAACTCCTTACTCAAGCCCAAGTGCGCTTAACAATGTGAAGTTTTCCACAATCAAGCCCACTTAGCTTCAAGCAATCTACTAAGTAGTTTCAATCCCACTTCTTCATCATTGTGAGCATCACCCACAAGTAATGAGTGCTAAGGACATAAAATCATGAGAAATATTGCTCGAGGCACCTGTTGGAAAGCCTACTCATACATCCTGCAGAAATATTGGCGTGAAGTCAAAACAATTGAAATACTTGTCCACCAATACCACTCGTTTGTTCCACGGTTTTGTCCACGAATGCCACTCGTTTCAGCATTTTGAAAACATTTTGCTGCCGCCATTCGCGCCCATTTTCTCGTATTCAACAACAGCTGAGAGGCCCACATGTACGTTTCCGCCTATTCATGCGGCACCGAAACTTCCCAAGCTTGAGGGAACCGGTTTCCAAGAGTTACGCCAAAAACATCTGGGCAAAAGGGCGCCGAAACAAGCAATGTCGTTGAGAGAAATAATCATTAATGACGCACCAAATGGAAATAATCGAGTCTGCTACGCCCAATCTCCAGTTTCAAAAGTCCTTCAACTCTGTTTATCTCTTA
This sequence comes from Pinus albicaulis, assembly GCA_034641835.2. Lineage (NCBI taxonomy): Eukaryota > Viridiplantae > Streptophyta > Pinopsida > Pinales > Pinaceae > Pinus > Pinus albicaulis. Next base: position 565,305,354 of record CM076574.1, read on the forward strand.
TAATGTCGTCCAACAAAAGTTCCCCTCCCATTCCCGCACCGAAGGGTGGCGCCCCTCCTCAGAAAGTCATTTCTTCTCGGCACTCTTCTCCTGCCAATCAGCAAAAATACGTGAGAGCGTGTATGTGTTCACCCACGGGTCATCCAGGTTCCTTCCGTTGCAGTCTTCATAGAAAATGCAATACGTCTTCCTCTGCGCATTCTCAGCTAAATGCTAGGAAGTCTTCCATGCCCAATTCTCTGCTCATGTTGGGCTGTGTAGAAAGAGAATGGGTGAGAAGAGCCCTAACTTCTTTCAGAAGCCCCTCTAACCACCACACGCGACCGAGAACGTCTTTCCAGCCACGGCCAAGCAGGCTCCGCCATATGACCAAGGCTGAAGGCGGCTGTTGATCAATGTCCAGCTGTCTCTGCGATATTGAGTAATCCATATATGTGGAGTATTCAGCACTAAATGTTATTTATTGGATTTTGTACTCGGGTTAAATTTAAAGAGTTTTATTTAGTGTGATTTTCTGGAGTTTTTGGTGGGTGAAAAAATTTGATGTTGAATTTTGATTTCTGTCATTTAAATTGTTTTTTTATTTTATATATTGATCCAGCACTTTAAAAAATCCGTAAGGCATTTTGATTGAGCAAGATTATCTATCAAATTTCTGTTTTCAATGAATTTTTGCAAGATTTTAGATAAATTAGACAGAAAAAACTCACGGGATAAGCTTTCAAAAACTCACACTTAAGAAAATCTGGGTTTTTTTTTTAAAGAAATCTTCCAGTGACAATGTTTGAATCATGTTTTTGATGGTAAAAATGGATTCAACACCATCAAAAATCTCAAATGCACTCAAAATCAAAATTATAGTGAAAACAAATTATATTTTAAAAATAATAATTATTTAATTCTATTAACAAATATTGATTTTCCTTATGTTAAAGCTTTAGAATAAAATATGGTTTTATAAAGTATTTGAAACTAATAATAATATATAAAATTTAAATAAATTAAAAAACAAACTTAACTTAATATGGTTTTTCATTAAATTGTAAATTGAGATTTGTAAAGTGCAAAATATAGTTTAGTTCCAAAATATTAATGTCAAGTTTCAAAAATGCAATTTTGGTGTTAAATAATGTTTTTTATTAAATTTATGATTGAGATTTTTAAGATGTAGAATAAAGTTTTAGCTATAAAATATTAATATGAAGTTTAAAAAGGTAATTTTAGTTTTAAAGTATTAACGTCAAGTTTCAAAAATGCAATTTTTGAGTTAAATATTGGTAAATTTACTTTTACATTTTTAAAAGTAGAAAATATTATTTTTAAAATTTGATTGTGTATTTCTTATTAAACTTTTAAAATTTAATTTATAATTCTAAAATTATATGTTAATAGATATAAAATAAAAGTTGATTTTATTTTATGAATTATCAATAGTGCTTAATTACATATTAAATATAATTTACAATTTTTAAAAGAAGTTATGTAGTATTTATAATAACGATGATAACTATGATTATTGATTTCCACTAAATATATATAATTTATTGAAAATTGAGAAGATAAAAGTTTAATTAGAATTATTAACAAATTTTTCGGATATTTTATAGGAAATTATAGGGCCTATGAGTTTTCAACTACTAAATGTAGGTCTCCTATGATGAACTATATTCAGTAGTTCGAAATGCTTGAGATTTATAATTTTTTATGTTATTTTTTGGAAGATTTATTAATATGACATGGATAATGTGACATGGATAACAGAGGTTTACACTCTAAAAAATTAATTAGAATTCTTTAAAATTTTAGTTTTAATGATGAGAAAGAAGTGAGAGAAGGGCTCATATCACCATAGTTTTGTTGACTTAAAAGGCAATGAAGGTTGATAGTGGGGTAAATATTTTGAAAATTAGATAAAATGTGAGTATAAGATGGACAATCTAAGAGAAAGTGTTTTTCATCTTCAACTCTCCTAGCATGGCACAAGTTACAAACTCTTTCATCCCATGGTATTTTGAGAATTGACCAACACTTATGAAGCTCATCAGAATTAGTTCTTATCTTGGAAATGTTAGTTTTCTTCTTAATAGTCGTAAAAGTAGAGAGATATAATTCTTATCTTGGCAATGTTAATTTTCTTCTTAACAATCGTAAAAGTAGAGAGATAATTTTTGTTTTCAAGACTAGAGTTGATCACCTCCTCATAATATAATAGTTTCCTTTTTTCATCTAGCTCTTTATTTACCAACAATTTCTCCCTTTTGAAGTAATATTATGTTTAATATTATCTTAATTCTACAAGATGATGTCCTCTTTTATTCCAAAATGGTGTAACCAAGACTAGGTATCCTTATCCCACCCTCGCTTGTCGAAGTTGGGGTTTCTGGCCAGATTCAGATGCAATTTTAGAAAAAAAATTTAGCATGCATGTACAAATTCTTCTTATATATAAAATACCTACTCATAGCCATGTTTTAAAAGGGGGAAAATCTTGCTTCAATCACGTGGATATGGTAGGGAGTATTTCCTTTAATATTGAGGTTGTAGGTTATAATTTTCTCTTGGATTTGTTCAATATTCCTCTATGACTCTCTCGATATATTGCAACTACAAACCTCACATCCATGTAAAATAACGTGAGTGACAAGAGTCTCAAAGAGGATCTTATTTTTATCTGAAATCCGAAGATCTGCCGATTTATAATTGTTTTCAAGCCCATAATACGCTTTCCAACCTCCATTTATCCTTTTATTAATTGAAATTATGAGCATGTCAATTCCCAATATTTGTATGAAAGAAATTCTTCCAAGGAGTTGTTTTCATAAATGAAAGTATCACAGGTGATATTTTGAATTATATCATGACCTTAGTTTTGTCAGTATTTATACTCATATCCATCTTGGTGTAGAAACATTGGATTATTTTAAGTTTCTCGTCAAGATCACAATGGTTCCATTAAAAAAGAACAATATTTTTAGCATGAAAAAGAAGAGTTATGACCATACTAGTGATTCTACAAAAAGACATGCATCTTTCAAACACTCTTCCAACTTATCAATGTATATTTCAAAAAGGGTAGGGGATAAGGGACACCCTTGCTTCACTCCAATATTGCAGTTAATTTGCTCCGACCAACCATCAGTGTTCCTAAGCTTCGTGATAAAATTCTTGTATGGGCTCGTCGCAACAACTTTTCACTCGATAGGAACCAGTATCTATTCTAGTCTCTATACTCTTCCATATATTTGTTTTAGGAATGTTGTCAAAAAAAAATTTCTGAAGTCAACAAAAACAATAGAAGAGATCAATTTTATTATTGTGGAATTCCTCTACAATTACCTTAAGAGTAACAAGATGGTCCACAGTTGAATGATATCTCCTAAACTCAACTTGGCCTTTCACTCTTTTACCATGGATTGCAAGCCAAAGGATAATTGTCTTTTCCAAAATAATAATATACAACCCATATAAAAATTGGTCATTTATGCCTTTATAATTATGTCTTTGTAATAAACTAAGATATTTTCATCATTTTATAAAAAAAATTCCATGAAATCATACACAAAAATATTGTTTCCACATAATTACAAATATTTGTAATTATATAAATCTTTCCATCATTCCTTAAAATAGTTTTTATGTAGTTGTTCACAAGCATTGGATATTTTACAATTAGTATCATAGATTCATCTTTACTTCGAATCTATCAAGAACTAATATGGATAAATAGATTCATATTTACTCTAAATCTATCAAGAATTGATAGGGATAAAATATCCTAGTTTTTAAATTCTAGAAGAGGTTTCCACATGAAGAAATTTGAGATTTAATCCTATTAGAATGTTATAGATATAGGGTTAAAATAAATCTATGTTGTTTTATTTTAATACCACATGTCAAAATTGAAGGAATTACACATCTTTGATGTAGAACCAGTCTCGGGTTTAGTAGTTCTCCACTTTATTGATGCATTCCTCTGGCCACTCTCATTCACTAGGTTACTTCCCTTTTCAGAACTATGTAATGGGTTAGAAACCTAAAATTAATTGTCTCTTGCAACTAATCTTCGGAGCCCTTAACCTAATTAGCCCATGGTACCATTCTCTCTATAACAAAACTTGACCCTTCCTTCCTCTTGGTTGCACAATACCTCACTTTTTGGCATAGGGTCCTCAATTTTTTGACCTTGATTACACACAAACATCAACAATTATCAACAACCTCGATCTCTCAAGAATGTCAATGACGAACAATATCCCATCTCACTTGTGAACATCAAGGGTGTAGGTTTCTACCAGTGTGGGTCGTCTTGTATACAACTATGGTCACATAATAGAGATTAAAAATACTTGAGAATTGTGAGGGACCTCCCCTTGTGATGTCAACAATGAAGGGGGGTCCACGTTCCACGCTCCAACATGAATATATGTTCTCTACCATAATTGACACAAGATATAACCCATGAAACCCTTTTGGGAGAAAACCCAACTAGAAGGTGAGGTCATTAAGCTCTTTAAGTTTTTTTAATAGAAAAATGGTTGTGCGTAGAAATAAGTAAGGTATGTATCCCATAGAGTACTAAAATGCACAAATCCTCTCTTTGTGCTCTCTCCCTATCCCTTTTAGTTACTTTTCTCATCAAAATGGAATAAAATGAAATAAAAAATAATGGAACACATTTTCCTCCTAGTGGCCCAATTACAACATAGCCCGATAACCACTAATGTTTAGGTTTGACTCCTTCAAAACTTAACTAGAGTTAACTTCTAGGAATCCTCTTGAATTATTGTGGTCAATTTCAATGGATTAACTTCTAGGAGGCATAACTTTCTCATACAAGCTTTGATTGAGGTGACTCTTGTGTTATTGGAAATGTATCAACGTTTATATCATAGAATTTTAGTCAATTGTAAGGCTAGGACCTCAAAAATTGTTCATTTAAGCTCTCAAAATGGCTCTTGATGTTTTTGACCTGAAATTTTCCAAACTGCGACAACTAGTAAAAATTATCTTGTGCATTAATTCATCCAGTTTTTCCACTATAAAACCATCAATATGTATGAAAAATAATATAATGATCCAATTTGAATCAAAACTAGTTTTTGATTTATTCTATCTTCCTTCGTGTCTCTATGGAGACACTACATCCACAAACCTCACATCCATATAAAAGAATATGCTCATCTGATAAGAGTTTATGATAGGAATTTTTAATCCTATAACTAGATATATATTGATATAAAATTTTTTCAAAACCATAATAAGGTTTCCACCCTTGATTTATCCTTTTCTAAATTCTATAATTCTAATTCAGCTTGTGATGGTTATTGAGTCCAAGATCTTTGTATGAAGGCACTTCCTCCAAAATGATATTTCCATATATGAAAGTATCATATGTGATATTTTTGGATTTAATATCATAAATTTATTTTATTTAGTATTAATAGTCATAACCATTTAAGAAGATAAATCTTGGAGGATTCTCAATTGCTTTCCAAGGTTGTAAGTACTCATTGCAAAAGAATAATATAATTCACATAAAAAATAAGATTGATGATTATACCAATGAGAGTTGTAGCAACAAAACCTGCTTCTTCCATTTACACCTTTTATCAATATACATGTCAAAAAATGTAAGAGTTACGGATACCTTTTCTTGGCATTTATCTTATAATGAATTTCTTTTGACTAACCCTTTAGTGGCCTTAAACTTGGAAATAACATTCTCATACAATGTTGTCATGTTAGCTGTAAACTCAAAAGGTACCTTTATCTCTTCCAACCTCTTCCAAAGGTTTTCCATGGGAAAAATGTAAAAATATTTTCTATAGTCAATAAAACAACATATTAGATTGATTTTATTATTGTAGTACTCCTTTGTAGTGATCCTAAGAGTATTAAGGTAGTTTGTAGCTGAATGATATCTCATAAAAGCATATTATTTTTTAGCTTTTTCCCCTGGCTTTCTAGCCATAGCCTAACCTTCTTAAATACAAAATAATCACATACAACTTGGCTAAAATGGGATTAATAATAATTGACCAATAATTGTGGGGTTGATTTTACCCCTGCTTTTTAGTATATCTACAATGAGAATTTGTTCATTGTTTTTAGGGAATACTTACATCACTACCAAGTTGAAGAGATTGTGCATGTGAGGGATGCTGATAGACCCTCAAATTATAAAAAAAATCAACTTCATATCCTTCAATATCCTTAACTTCCCTACTTGAAAATTGCTTAACCCCAAACTATGTGTCTTTTGAAGAAAAAAATGTCATTCTCTATATGAACATTCCAAATGGTCCATGGCATTAGGGGATTCATAAAAACATTTAAGGTAGGAATTCAAGTCCTTTAAGGGAATCATGTTATTCTCTTTAGTTAAAATGAATTAAAATTTTCTTCAAAAATTTCTTAGAATATAATTTAGGTAAGTGGAATATCAACTCTTTCTTTCAAATTTTATAGTATTTTTCCTTCATTTTAATAAATCCATTAAATTTTTTTATGTTATCAAGTTTTAAGGATTTATTAGAAGCATATTTAATGCCTTTTCTAGGAATTTTACAATTATTATCATGCCAAGGGTTGATTGTTTTATTATTCCTTTTACATGAAAGCCTTCAATGTTATCCTTATATGTTAGGAGATTTAAATTCATATTTAAATCGTTTAATAAGAGAGTGCCTTTGCTTACCAAAATTTTCCTTCATTAATTTTTTGTGTTTGAAATTTTTTACTATTAGGATTTAAGGTCCTTCATCATTTGGGGACTTTGGCCACGTCATTATTCAATTGCAAATTATTATATATTTAAAAGTAAAAATATTGACAAACTATGTATTAAAAATCCCTTGGTTAAGTTTTTAGAGATTTTTTTTATCTAATCATCATTTATTAATAAAAGATTCAATTTGTAATAATTACTTAGAATAATAACTTGATTAGTTACAATTTCGACATTAAATACTTTAACTAAAATATAAATTTAATAATAATAATAATAAAATAATATTTCTAATACGATATGAGAAAAATGAAATATTATCAATTTACAATTTTGGTTGAGGCAGTGTCAAATGAAATTTGATATAAAATATAATTGGGTATTGATACCGCATTAAGTTTATAATTAATTATAATAATAAAAATTATTCAAATTATTATATCTAATTGTTAATTTAATTATTAGATGGATGGTGTACGGGTGTATTATTAAGTGATTCCTTACTTTTATTGATTAAAGAAAAAGATAATATATATCTTTATGTGATATAGTTATTTGATTTCTAGGTTTTTACTATAGGTTTAGTTTAATTTTTAGGTTTAGTTTAATTTTTAGTAACAAGTTGTTCTAGTTATATAAGTGGTAATTTTATTAAGAAAATATAACATTTACATAAGTGGTGATTTATTTTATTAAAATTAAAGAAATTATAAAAAATAACAAACTTATAGTTTTATTTTAAATTATTATCACTATCATTACTTGTAAAAAAATTAATATATAAGTGAAACATATAAGTAAGTCTAAGGAAATTCACTCTCACTTTAAAATATTAATATTTTTAATTTGTAAATAGGATCCATTACAATACGCATAGTCTAATGATGCTTCAAATTTTTCAAGAAAATAATGGAAATTTTGGTTATATTTTCATAAAATCCAACCTAAATTTTGGGAAATCTTGGTTACAATTGTCAAATTCTATGTTTTTGGGTGCCCAAAGAGTTTTGATGGTGATGAATCCATTTCTACCATCAAAAAAATGATTCATGCACTCAATATTTTGGGTTCCCCAAGGGTTCATGATGGTGATGAGTCCATTTTCACCTTCAAAAACATGATTCATGCACTCCTACTACAAGATTTTTTGAGGAAAAAGTGGCCATGATTCACGCACTCCTACTGTTATATTTTTTGAGGAAAAAATGATGAGATTTCCACCACTTTTTGTCATATGGGAAAATTTTCCGATAGACAAATCCATTACAATATCATAGGAAAATACCATGGCTTGTCAATACCACATTCCCAACCGAACTCATTTCATATGAAACTTGTTCATATGACATTTTTTTAATTAATCAATTTAGTTAAAAGGGAAATAAGGGAATTCCCACTTTGGAGATAAATCTCAACATTGATGTGTGAATACTCCTAAGAATATTCCAAAATAGTTTTTTGAAGTTTAATCCCCACAATCCACATAATAATTATTAATAATTAAATTAAAATTATGAAAGACTTATTCTAAAGAAACATACCTATATCAATGTAAATATAAATCATTCTCGAGGAAGAAAACATAGAATAATTCGCTATACTATTTATTTAATATAGATATATATATATTTCTCCCAACCAAAGAAGAAGAGAGAAAGATCCAACACTAATTCTTCTTATAATTGAGCCCATTGTTTCTTGAGAATAGAAGTAGATTCTTACAAATGGCTTGCACAAGATGATACAAAAGAAATTTCTAAGATTTAATCTCAACTGACCCCCAACTAGAACCATGTGAGTTTTTTTATTTCGATCTTTTATGCTTCTTGTTCATGGAGAAGAAGATAATTGTTTTCTTTTTAAAACAACTTCATAGGAAGGAGAATAAGAGGAGGTATTGACCTACTCCTCTTCCTTTGAAGTGGGATCTTCATTCTTCTTACCTTTAGGAGGGATTTTTCCAATATCCTTAGGATAAGTCCCTTCCTCATAGAGTGAACTAATGTTTTTTGTAGGCACTTGATCTGGATCAAACTGATATTTTTCATCTTATGAGAACTTCAAAGCTTCATATCTATTGCTAAATGAAGGATCTTGATGAGATTTAGATCTATTACTATAGATCCTCGTAGATAGATAATAATTCTTCTTCATTGAAACTTTGCTGAATGCTCAATTTTGATCATTACATCAGAAAATGGCATAGGAATAAATATAAAAATTAAAATTTACATTAAAATAAAAGAGAGAAAAGTAGGAAAGAGAGAATTTTAAAATCCATACAAATATGAAATCTCATGGGTGGTAATTGTCAGGCTAAGAGGTAGCTCCACAAAATTAATTGTATTTTTCATTAAGGGTGCACAAAAATATATAGATGGAGGGAGAGACTCTTGGGATTCATCTCCCAATGTCTCTTAATATTCCATCTCTCCTTAATTGCTATTTACATTTTTATATTTTCACCCAATCCCAAGGATTAGGTGTCAACATTCCCCCCCTTAATCTGAAGGGATGTTGTTGAGTCCAAGAATCATTCTGAATATTTCAAAATATTCTCTTCTAAGTGCTTTGGTGAAGATGCTTGCGATCTCGCCTATCCGTGGGAAAAAAATGGCATAGATGGATTGTCTTGGCCTCAACATGATGTAAAATTAGATGGTATTTTGTATTGATGTGCTTCACTCGATCATGGAACTTTGGGTTGTTGGAAAAATTTAATACATAAGTTTTCTTTATCATGAGTTGAGTTGAATGAACTTGTTTCTCCTACAAATCTTCCAAAATTTCCTTTATTTCTTCAGCCGCTGCCACATATTTTGCCTCAGTTGTCGAATCTGCTTGAACTAGTTTTTTGCATGATTTCCAGGAGACAAATCCTGATCTAATACTCATAGTATAACATGAAGTAGATATCCTAGTTTCTTTGTCTCCATCTATTAGAGCGGGGTCCCTTGAGGCACAATTTTCAAATCTCCATTTTGGGTAATATTGTATGTGCATATTGTGCAAAGGGAAGTCAAAGAGCTTTGGGGTGGTCAAAGTCCCCTATTTTGGTGTAAACGAACTTAAATATAAATTGTGGGCCTCAAACCATGGTTTGAGACAATATTATCTGTGCGTTAGGTGCATATAAATAGATAGAAGATTTATAAGCTAAGAAGTTAAGGATTGTGGAAGATAGCTTATGCTTTTTCTTGTAAATAGTTTGTAAGAGATTTGATGGGTTAGGGTTAGGTAAAAGGCTCCTATTGGCTGTGTGCGCGAAGACCTAGTCTTGGGTGTGTGTGGACTCTGCTAGCTATGTGCGCAGAAGAGTTTTGGTAAGGTTTTAGTAAGGGATGTTATGTAATGAAGATTGATGTACTAAATGAGATATATGGAGATAATATAAGGAATTATTTTTGAAAACTTCTTGTGTTATGCATATGTGTTATTTATTGTTATTCTTTGATGAGATCGCATTATTTTTTTCCTTACTGAATGCACGTAGCTAATTAATGTGTTTATGCATGAATATTGACTTTTGTTAAGTAAGAGCGAGATCTGGTTTTGATCTATTGTCTGCACTTAAGCAAACCCTATTTCTGTGATTCTATCTCTGTATTATGTTATAAGCTATTGTGCAAGATATTTGAATAACTTACAATTAAATGCTAATACATAACAAATCTGTTTAAGTCTTTAATGTGTTGTGATTTGGATCAATTTTTTTTTTGTTTGTCTACGCCAAAGTGATAGCAATTCTATGGTATTTTGTTAAGGTTTGTCCATTATCTGTGTGCACATGTGTATAAGTTTTTTGTGGGTTTTTACTGAGAACCATTCATCAATTTCTCCCTCAGGGTACTGAAACCTAGTTCCAGCACCACCCCATACTGCTTCGAGTGAGACTTTGGTTTGTGCAAGCAGATGAATGCTAAAAGGGTCAATAGTTAGAGGGTTTGTTGGTTTATCCATAAACTTTGAATGTGGTTCAGAACCCCTCAAGCCAACAAATGGTTCCGTTTGCGGGACTGAGATCGTCATTTTCAGGCGGATTTGATGTTGTGGCAACCCTCACGAAACGAATTACAATATTGGCCGAATAGAAACTTGAAAGATCCTCAAATTTGCACTTCAAGAGAATAAGAGCAATAATTTATCTGCTGAAAAGTGGATCAGAAAATATATTTATACAGAAGTGCATGAAATTTTCTTTAGTTCATTTGCATACGAGCTTCAGGAGTGGTTGTTGTGCTCAGCTGAATTCCATCGTTGTATAAGAGACGACCCAATCACTCAGTGGACCTCTGAATTAATCCAAAAAGTAAGAGATTCAATAATAATATCACTCGTGTTGTAGATCATTGGATCGACTTGCTCTTGGGAAAATTTGTGACTTAATTTTACATTGATAAGTTTGTGTCCTAATCTGAAGCAGAAAGAAGATTTTTCAAAGGCCCTAGAGGTAAGTTCTTGCATTCACTAAAATTGTCGTTGAAGATGCTAGTGTGTGAAAAGGGTTTTCTGTGAGAACATGCTACTTAAATGCATCATAAGGGTTCATCTATGTGCAGTGGAAACATTTACAACAAAGATTATGAAGAAGTCCCTTATAGCTCTTTGAAGCTTAGATCTGATAGTGAGCCTGAACCAGAAAGTGCTAGCTCAAGTGAATATGAAGAAGAAATATTTTTCCACCAGGGACCTTTAAGTCTATTTCCTACCCCATCCACTCCACTTTTATCATCACACCAGAGACCACCTACTCCACTGTGTAGTCCATCTCCTGCTCCTCTCCTAGAAGTAGAAATGGATGCGTCAATGAAGCTGCCCAATTTCAAGGGTATCGGGAATGAGTACACCAAACACTTCTGGTTTGTGAATGAGGTTGTGTGGCAGGCGCAGAAGTTTCACAATAATGATGTAAAAAAAACACAACTCCCTATTGCCTTCGACAATAGAGAATTGGATTGAAATATGAGGCATGTTCAGGATAACCCTCATGCTACCTTGCAACAGATAAGGACAACCCTAAAAGAGCAGTTCAAAAATCCTAAATCATACTCACAGCTGGTAATTGAGATGAAATATATCCATTAGGAGGTTAATGAGTCAGTATGGGAAGTAGACCAATGATTAAAGCATGTCATCAGGGATGGAGGGTTCGTCATCGATGACGCTCAACATAAAGAATGGTTTATTGCTATGTTGCTCCCCCATCTGCACTAGCCATTAGGACAACAAAAGGTTGCCACATTATCTAAGGCTATAGAGGTCGCCATGAAATTATCAGCTACACCAGCACTTGTTGCGCTTGGGACTCAACAAATATAGAACTAGCTGGAAGTCGTGCACTTGGAAATTCAAATCTTATGCAACGATAAGGAAAAGGAAGCGTACGCAGAGATCTGGTGTAGAAAATGAAAATATTTCGGTCACCATAAGGGTTAGTGTCATGTTTTCACTAATTATTTGAATGTTGGAGGTCCCAGCCCATTGAAGAGCCCTTTTTGATGTACAATCTGTCAGGTTACTAGATTGCATACACAGATTCATGTCCAAGGATTGGGAAGTATAAACCTATGAGGTGATGATGGATAAATCTGAAGTATACATGATGTAGGTTGAGTCCTTCTCACCACCATCCCCTTCTAGGCACGAAGGATATCCGGGCAGAGGAAGAGGTCGAGGAGGTGGATTAGCTGGTCAAGGAAGAGGACAAGTCATTTGTTATAACTATGAAGATGCTAGCCATTTTGAGCGTGATTTTCGGAATCCTATGCACCAATATTGCAGGTATTGTAGGCAACTTGATCATGTGCTTGAAGGTTTCCCTATCCTAATTTCTAAGATTTAGGAAAGAAAGAAGCATACCCAGCATAAAATTTGCAGATGGTGCACGCTGAACCCCATGGGGAGGATACAAGTTTGAACGTAGTAACAAGGAGTGGCATAGCTACCAATGAAGATAAGGGAGAGAAATCGTCTGGATCTATAAGGTGCCAAAAAATTAAACAGGAGTTGATTTGCAGCATGCAAAAGAAACCTTTATTGAGGCACAAAAGAATTCACTGAGGGTGGTGTATCAACATCATGTAGACCATTGCAAGGAACTGAATGAGATCAAGAGATTAAACCCTTCCTACAAGCATGTATGAAATTACTGCGCAACAAGAGGGCAGTGGAAAATCTACAGGCATTGATAGATAATTGTGCAGAGAAGGGACCATCAATGTTAAAACAATACACCGTCAATTTTTTTTACAAAAATAAGAAAATAATGAGTAGAGAGATGTGCCTCACTATGCAGATAGGAGCTTCTAAGATGGACCACGTAATTCTTGATCAAGGGTTAGATGCGAATGTTCTACTAAAAAATACATAACAATGCATGGACGAACCCAAGCTGGAATGGTCCACAATCCAACTGCACATGTCTAATCAGCAAAAGATCATTCCTCTTGGGTGGTTGCCTCAAGTCATAGCTAGTATTGAGGGCATTAATGAGAAAGCCGACTTGAAGTGATAGAGATCGTGGATGATACATATCCCTACCGTGCACTGCTAGGATTGGATTGGGCTATTGACATGGATGGTGTCATAGACTTGAAGAAAAGAAGGGTGGAATTTGAGAACCATGGAGTCCGATTTATCATCCCTCTAGACCCCGGCGAAGGACACAGATATATAGATCCTATGTGCACAGGGGACAACATTGACCAAATATATAATTAGAGCTTGCACAAATAGGATTGGATCAACCCAACAACAGATGGAAATCTTAAGTGGGAGAAGGAAAGTTCTTGTTTTTCAGACTCTGATGAGGAAATCAAGAATTGGTAGAACCGATCGCATGATGTATTTGTGTTGCACTATCACCGTATGAATAGATATTTGCGATGCATAACATATAATGTTCACAAATTTTCATATCATGATGGCTCACCTGATGTTAACAATTTTATCAAAAAATTGGAAAGGACTGCGCCAGAACATCAGAGATTTCATGCTTTGAATCTGGGGTTGCATGCTACTCAAATCAGATGGTGGGCTAATCATAAGGAGAATATGGGAGCCTGGGAGGAATGTGCGTGCCTGATTAAGTTAAGGTTTGAATTTCGAGTAATCAAATTGGAGGATATATACTTTGGCGAAGAAGATACATACATACATTTAGCTAGATGGGGTAAAGTCTGGGGTGAAGACCCAAGGACAGAGTGGGTTCATATGTTTTTCCACACCCTAGGGAAGGTGCCAACTGAATGGTACTTAGAGACATATCTGTCCCAAGGCACTGGTGACTGGTTTGCGATGGCTGAGAGTTTTATCCTCATCTTTGATACAAGCGGTCCAACTCTAATTCCTGAAATTCCTAATGCATTAGTAAAAAAACCATGAATTGTAGACGATTGGCAATGGTGAATTATACGAGATCGTGCACAGACACTGAAGGCTCAAGTTCTCCCCCTAAGACTGCTAGACAGGTGTGCACCTTGGTAAGCCTTGTGGGATATTATAGGAGGCACATCCTTAAGTATGAATTGATAACTGCGCCGGAGACTCGGGCACCCAGAATAAGTGCACAAAAAAATTGTGATATTAACTGTCATAGGAATTTGCAGTTGTTAAGGGATGTGACGGATGTCACCCCACATGCTTTGCAGTACCTGGTCAACAAGAATGTGTTCAGGGGGGTTTTAGATGGTTCTCGGTAGCCCATGGCTATATCTGTAGCCAAGTGCGACGGGCACGCAACATCTGCACAAGGGGTGTGACTGACACGTAGAGATATCACAAACTAGCTATTGGAATAGTAAAACCAGCTAAGACAGAATTGTTACCATTTTTGGGAGCATATAAAATGAATTTAATGAGTGGATTTTTCCATATTTGGGACCGTTTTGTTAGTAATGGAACCTCATTAATGCATAAGGAGTCGTTGAAGGCACACCACAAGTATAAATATGGCCTAGGGGGTCGCAATAGTTCCCTTTGCACTCTGAATGAATTTCATGCCCCGAGCTACTTTTTTTCCCTTATATTTTCTATGTCTATGTCTAGGTTGGATCTAGGATTTGAAGAAGAATAGCACTACACAGGGCTAGGATGTTCCATCCCCGCTAGCATGATAGCCACACGACCAGGCGATGACCTTGCTACGCCTGAGGCCTCCTTCATTAAAACCCCTGTGGCATCCAAAACAACAAAGGGTTAGTCCTCCAGAATAAATAAATCTCCCAAGTAGAAGGCGCCTCGTCTACTCCCTTCTACAATAGAGTGCCAGAAGTGGCCAATGCATGACTTACCTAAAACTATACATGAGTTGGATGAAGATGTAGTCGAGGTAAAGTCGTTTTCACAGTTGCCTCGGTACATCAAGCCACGCAAGCCATATTTCTAAGTAACAAGGGACGTAGACAAGGTACGCTCAAGTATCCAAAGCCCCTGATCCCTGAGAATGTCCCAATGGAGGGGGATATGCTCAAAAGAATCTCGCACCTCTGGTTTGATGATTAAGACATCGCGAATGTCGAAAAATTCCATGATATCACACCAAACTTATACTTAGATCGCATCCCTTATGATGGAGGCATTGTGTGCCTCAAACCTTGAAAATAAATTCTCAGGATGCATAAGGCTGGTCTGCTCAAATTTTTACAAATTCCCCACTTTTTCTACAGCACCATCAACAAAATCTGCGTCAGAAAACTATTAGCCTTGGTCCATGATGACACACTCTAACCAGGGGAGCATATTCCAATTGATGCCACATTAATCCACTGAATCACAGGCCTACCAACAAAGGGGTATGATCCTAGTGTTGAATTTGGATGAAAATCATAGGAGAAAGCCATGGCTAATTAGATTAAGAAGAAATATGGTGTCACATGGAAGATTCGGGGTATTTTGGTTGCTAAAATTAATGACCCTACGGTGGGCTTCGGCATGCTCATCTTGGCCTGCAAAATGATGCGAAAATACAGAACCAAAGAGGTGCCCGCTCAAGCAATCATGCAATTTGGCTAATGCGAGAAAGGGGTGATCTAAAATTGGTCAGGTTTCCTATGTCGTGAATTTCTTGAGAATGTGCGTGAGGTATAGGAGGAAGACAAGCCCTTCCAATATGTGTGGCTGCTATTACTCATTGCACTCATCGGATGGTGAACCTTGGAGGATACTTAGTTTCCAAAGATTGAACCAACCATGTGTGAAGTTGCACGCTACGCCATGCTATGGCATTCAAGAGATCCGAAATGGGTTAAGAAAAATAAAATATTTTGGGTATTATATGATAGCTCATTATATGAAGTAGTACAGTTAGGGCCACAACTATCACCAACCTTATACGAGAAGTATAATTGATCATCGATTTCAAGACGACGTTCCATAACATACACATCCGCGCTAAAGGAGCCTTTAAAGGGGGATGGTACGTGTCAAACCAGTAGGTAACTCCACAAATGAGAATATGTATTAGATGAAGAATGTACATGTATTTATACATGGAGGTGAGGATATTGGGATTCATCTCCCAATGACTCTTGGCCTTCCTTATTTCCTAATATTATTTAATATACAATATTGAATATTCTCACCCAACCCTTAGGATTAGTGTCAACATTCCCCATCAGGAAGGGATATTACGTGGATTAAGCATCGATCTGAACTTTTCAAACTTTTCTCTTCCAAGTGCTTTGGTGAAGATATCAACAATTTTCTCATTTGTGGAACAATGATGTAGATGGATGGTTTTGGCCTGAACATGATGTCAAATTAGATG
Organism: Pinus albicaulis; assembly: GCA_034641835.2. NCBI lineage: Eukaryota > Viridiplantae > Streptophyta > Pinopsida > Pinales > Pinaceae > Pinus > Pinus albicaulis. Next base: position 565,321,847 of record CM076574.1, read on the forward strand.
GTATTTTGTATTGATGTGCTTTGTTCGATCATGGAACTTTGGGTTCTTGGCCAACTTTATTGCAGAAGTGTTGTCAATCATGAGTGGTGTGGAATACATTTGTTTCATCTGCAAATCTTCCAGGATTTTTCGGAACCACACAATTTCCTTTTTTGCTTCAGCTGCTGCCACATATTCTGCCTCGGTCGTGGAATCTCTTGGAACTGACTATTTGCGTGATCTCCATGAGACAGCTCCTGATCCAAGACTCATGGTGTAACTTGTAGTAGACACCCCTGTTTCTTTGTCGCCATCAAAGTCTGAATCAGAGTATCCGATCAAGCTGAAGTCGCCTACCTGTGTATATTTGAGTCCAAAGTCTTGAGTCCCCTTCAAGTACCTTAACACTCTTTTTGCAACAGACCAATGTCCTTCACAAGGTTTTTGCATGAACCTTGAGAGGATTCCAACAGCAAATGAAATTTCAGGTCTGGTGGTGTTCAGGTAGATAAGACTTCCTATAAGCTGTCTATACTTAGTTGCATCCTCAAATTCCTTCCCTTCAATAGATGTGAGATTCAAGTTTTTTTCCATTGGAGTGGTTAAGGGATTGCATTCATCCATGCCAAACTTGTTCAAAAGATCTCTAATGTAATTATTTTGAGAAAGAAATATATATTTAGGATGTTGAATTACTTCAATACCCAGATAGTAATGAACATGACCCAAATGAGTCATTTCAAAACCTTTCTTCAATTCTTTCTTCATGGATGCAATATAGCTCTCATTATTCCTTGTTATCAAAAGATCATCTACATACACCACAAGATATACAACTGTTTTTCCAACTTTATTAACAAACAAAGTTGCATCATCAATATCAAAATGTTTGAAGTCAAGTTTCAGAAGATGCTCGGTTAATTTCTCATACCAGGCTCGTGGTGCTTGCTTGAGGCCATACAAGGACTTTATAAGCTTGCAAACTTTGTGTTCTTGAACCTTTACCACAAATCCTTCTGGATAGGACATATAAACTTTCTCCTTTAGATATCCATTCAAAAAGGTAGTTTTTACATCCATATGATGGAATTTCCATCCATTCTGAGCTGCTAGGGAAAAGAGAGTCTGGATGGTGGTCCATTTTGCTGTGGGAGAAAAAGTTTCTTCATAGTCAATTCCTTCTTTTTCTGCAAAACCTTTTGCCACAAGCCTGGCCTTGTGCTTGTCAAGTGAGCCATCTGATTTATACTTGTTCTTGTAGACCCACTTACAGCCAATTGGTTTTGTTCCCAAAGGCGGATCAACCAGCTTCCAAGTTCCATTCTTTATCAAGGCATCATACTCCTTTTGCATCGCTTCTTTCCATTCATCATGAGAAGCGGCTTCTTTGAAGGAAGTTGGTTCATGATCTATAGAAAAACTCAATTCACAGTTATAAGCAATATCCATATCAACAGGAGAATCAAAATTATCTACATCACCTTCGATTTGTTTAGTGGAACTTCTTGTTCCTGTTTTTCCAACCTCATTAGGATGAACATTCTACAGTGTCTTTGTCAGCCATTTGTGAGGACCTTTCTGAGATGGCCTAGGCTGCTCATTTGACTGAGTTGGGATTGATTCAAGATTCAATCTCCCAATTCTATTAATCACATCATTCAATGTATCATCCATGGTTGTTTATTCATGTGGGGGAGAGAGTGCTTCAGGACATGATTCCACAGTTTGATTCAATATTGGAATCCCCCCTTCAAGATGTGGAATCTGATTATCAAATTCTTGGAAATAATTTGCATGTGTGAATCTATCTAGGCGATTAAGTTGCCGCTCAACAACTTTGTCACTCTTGGAATATTCAAGGAATATGACATCTCTTGCTATTAAAAACTTCTTATTTGCTTCACCATAGAGACGATATCCTTTGGAGGTATTGGAGTACCCCAAGAAGATACATTTTCGACTTCTAGCACCAAGTTTGTTCCTTTGACCCTTGGGTATCAAGGCATAAAAGGTGGACCCAAAGATCCTGAAATGCTTTACCGAAGGAATGTGGCCATGCCACATTTCAAAATGAGTTTTGTTTCTAATTTAACTTAAAGGACACCTATTCTTTATCTAAACAACACATAGAACTGCATCAGCCCAAAACATCAATTTTACATTCTTGGAAAATAACATGGAGCGAACCATATTTAAAATAGTTCTGTTCATTCTTTCAGCTACATCGTTTTGTTGGGGATTATATGGCATAGTTGTTTGATGTTTGATTCCATGTTGACGAAGATAATTTTCAAATTCGTTTGAAGTGTTTTTTTTCCATTATTAGTACGTAGAGAGCCAATATGAGTTTGTGCATCATTTTCAATCCATGCATGAAAATTCTTGAATGTTTGAAAAGCATCAGACTTGTTCTTCAATAAGTAAATCCAACACATTCTGGTGTAGTCATCAATAAATGTCATCATATATTTATTTCATTTGCAGAAGCAACATGCATAGGGCCACATAAATCTGAATGAATAAGCTCAAGTTTTCTATGTGCTCTGGAGTGTGAATCATGAAATGGCTATTTGCTATGCTTTCCTAGAATACAAGCATCACATTCCTTAGGTTTCCTAGGAATTGTAGGCAGTCCATTAACACCATTTTTCTTCAACAAACGAAGGCTTTCATAGTTTAAGTGTCCAAATCTAGCATGCCATAAAATACTTGATGGGAATGTACCTTCATCATGATGTGAATTGAATGCAAAGTTTTGAGCATGAGCAGATGAACCTTTCAGCTTCAAGAGTCTCCCTTCTTCTATTCCCTCCATGAAAAGTGAGTGATCTGATGCTTTTCTAACCTCTACCTTGCCATCAAACAAGTGAATGGAGTGTCCTTGCTGGAAGATTTGGACCAGGGACAACAGGTTTCTCCTCAACTCAGGGAGGTATAGAACCTCATGTAGAATATGATCTGGAAGACCAGGCAACTTAAGCCTGACTGTGCCAAGCCCTGATGGCTTGAGTTTGGATTTATCTGCGAAATATACTACTCCATCAAATTTGTCAGTAAATTCTTCAAGAAAATCTTTTCTAAATGTCATGTGACATGTTGCTCCTGAATCTAGCAACCAATCATCTCTCCATGAAGTAAATGAAACATCAAACAAGTCTTCAGTTACTCCATTGTTACAATGTGCTAGAACATAATGAGCGGATTCAGGTGCTTTACCTTTGTCTTTGTCATTAGTTTTACCTTTTTCTTGATTTCTTTGCTGCTCAATTTTATCCCAAGGTGTCCTGCATTTGGATGCATCATGTCCATATTTATTGCAACGTGTGCAATGAAGATCGGATTTTTCAGATTTTCTACCCGCCTTTTCTCAGAAGTTTCTTCTTCCTCTTCCTCTTCTGCCACCTCTTACTCTAGAAGAATCTGGAGCATGAATCTTTTCTCTATGTGCCAAGTATGCAGCCTCTTCAGAAGACGAAGGGACATTCATCTTCCTGAAAGCTTTCTCTCTTTCTGCAAACTTTTTCTCAAGGGTATCAAAGGTGATATGCTCAAGGTTTCCACTTGCTTGCAATGACTCAAGATAATGTGAGTAAGTCGGATATAATGCCTTAACATATTCTATGAGAGGTATGTCAATTTTTACACCAGTGCTGTCAATATTATGCATGATAGATCTAACTTTTGAAGCTAAAGCAAGGGGATCATCATTCTTCATTTCAAGACTGAACAACTTAATCATCAATTGAACAATTTCTAGTTATGAATGTGAGTCATAGATTTCCTTTAGCTTTCTCAAGGCTTCATAGGCATTTGAGAATGATGAAATATGGCGACTCACCTCTTCATTTACGGAAGCTGCAATCAAGGCATAGGCCTTGCAGTTCTTGTTTTCCCAAATGGCGAGCTCTTTGTCTGAAGTGGGCTTTGCTAGTGGATTTCCTTCTTGTCCTTCACAGATTCCTTTCCACAACTCATTAAAAATGAGAGTGTGCTTGATTTTCCGAGACCATTCAAGATAGTTCTCTTTGCCGGAGAGAACCACCCCAACAATAGATATGAGAGAATGCATTCTTCTGAAGGGAAAAAATAATTACTTTGCTGGAAAAATTCTTTTGAGGAAGAAAACATTTTGCTAGAAAATCTTCAATTCTAGAAATATACTCAATTGAAAGGGACAAAAATACTTTTCTAAAAATACTGAATTCTACACCAAAAAAAATATATATATATATTTTTTATGTTTGAAGAAAGAAAATTTATATGGGTATTGTGTTATATATGATGGAGGCGGTATTGAATATATGAATGGGGCGGTAATATTATATATGAGTATAGAGGGGTAGTATTATGAAATGGTTTTGTAAACAGAATGGGATAGAACGTATTATATGACAAAGCAATGCATAATAGCGGTATTAATATGACAGAACAATGTATACAAATGGGGTGCTGTTAATATTATGAGGGGCGGTAGTAATATGACAAAGCGGTACTATATGATAGAGTGATGTATACAAATGGGGTGCTGTTAATATTATGAGGGGCGGTATTAATATGACAGAGCGGTATTATATGGAAGAGCGGGAGCGGTATTATACGTGGTATTACAGTTGGGCGTAATGCATATATAAATGATAGCACTGTGATATGAATGGAGTATACAAGGGGTGGGAGCATGCAAGCGATGGAGTATACAGGCGGGCGTTGTTAAATGGGACAGACAGGCGGTGTTATGAAAGGGCGGGGAGGGCCGAAAGGCCACGGGGTATGCAGAGGTGGGGAGGCATAGACCAGGAGTCGAGGGCGCAAGTCTTTGCAGGTGTAGTGAGTAGAGCAACGTGGGTAGTGCATAGAGGGATTGAGGTAATAGATAGCGTGTGAGGGAAGTGTGAGGGGGCGGGGGTAGGATGCATTGGGGAGTGGGGAAGGGATGGTAGAGCGATAGGTATGGTAGAGTGATAGGTATGGGGAGCGACAGAGCGTAGATAAGAAATGTGTTGGAGAATGGGGGAGGCCGAAAGGACGTTAAGAAAATCTGGAATCAGATATTTGCAGCACTGTAGAATTGCAGATATTTCAAGAGCTGCAGATTTTCAGATATTTGCAGGACTGCAGAAACGCAGGAATTGCAAATTGTAGAATCTTCAGAATCTGCAAAAATCAGAGTTGTGGAGAAATTGCAGAGATAAAAAAAATGCAGAATTGCAGTATATAGCATCAATCTAATGGAGTAGAAAAAATATACATAAAAACTGACTGAGCAAAGGAATGAGGGAGTTACACCACAGGAAAAAATGCCAATAGTGGGACTGGCTCTGATACCATGTCAAACTAGGAGGTAACTCCGCAAATCAGAATATGTATTAGATGAAGAATGTACATGTATTTATACATGGAGGTGAGGCTATTGGGATTCATCTCCCAATGACTCTTGGCCTTCCTTATTTCCTAATATTATTTAATATACAATATTGAATATTCTCACCCAACCCCTAGGATTAGGTGTCAACAGTACGATCTCCCCTATCTTGTGATGGAGGATGATTTAGCGCGCACTATGGCCACATGTACGACGTCCTAGCTAAGCCTACAAACACCTACAAAGCCGTGCACTTTGAACAACAAGGCTATAGAAAAGGTTGCTGAGCTCCTCAAGAAAATAGTGACAGAGTAGGTCACGAGAGAAAAGGATCCCAAAGAAAAAGAGGCTACTCCCACAACCACACAGGAAAATGTTGACACTTCCATTGTGCCAAAGATGAATGGTACCGTACTTAAAGGAACATGTGAGGTTGAGAACTCTAAGGGGATTAAGCGCGGCGGTTGGGCCAATGACGATACAAGGAAGAAGAAAAAGTGTTCCAAACAAGCAAGGTTGGAGGCTCTGATGCTAACCGAAGATGATCTCATAGAAATAGCCCACACTGTCACATCTGCAACAAAGGATCATTGGATAGATATGGAGATCTAGTATAAGACTACACTGAAGAGTGTACAGAGCGACTTGCAAGAATTAAAAGTCCAATCAAGCCATATAAAAGAAAGCATGTTTCAAGTGAGTCGGTCCAGTGTACCTATCACCAGCACGCAACCCTTGGAATTTTCCCTACCAGTCTCTGGGGAGGCAAGATTTTTTCATATCCCCTTGCCGCAATTCAAATGGACAGTCAATGACGTCTCCATTTCACGGGCTCATGTGATTTTCACATTAACATTACTGTGTTACCTGTAGCCAAATCACACTTGCTTCATTCAGTCATTGTAGAGGAGCTGCAATGTCGAGAAGCGCTTGCGCACAATTAGACTAGGGACACTGAGGAGTAGGCTGCGCATGCCCACCAGCAACAACAAAAAAAAAAATCAACTTGTCGTGATGCCAAAGCCTAGGGTACGATGACGGAGGCCAAGATCCACCACGTCTGCCAAGATATTCCAGATGTCTTAGCCACTGCTGCGCCCGCTAAGAAGTTGGAACGATTGGCTATTGCGGTGAAAGAAACACACGAGGAGGTTCAAAATATCATAACTACATACGAGCAATAGATCACGAACCTCTAAACTAAGTTTTAGCCTGATACACCCTCAAAGGTTCGTGCATAATAGGCTGTGAAAGTCTAGAAGGCCAAGGATAACATAGTTGTTGTGGTTACACAGTACGACAACATTTTGAATGAAGTTCTAAATGTGTGGTCCTCTATCAAGAATGATATTGTTTCCCAGCAATTGCATGATTATCTCAGCCAGAAGGAGCACAATTTTGAAAAAATTAGGATGGTTTCACCTACATTGTTCTTCCCGTAGTGCCTCGCTGGACTACAAGAGTGCAGAACCACCCAAACGAATATTGCTGAGTTGCGTAGAAAAGAACAGGCATTGTCAGAGTGCATGAAACCCTGGGCCAAAGAAGCACTACAACTTTCACAAACATTGGAAAATAATTCGAAGGTCATTTAGAAGTCCCATCACAATGTAGAGATGGCCACTGAAGGGCCTACCATAGAAAAAATGGTACAACAGGCATAGAATGCAGCAGCACATAGTCTGGAACTAGTGCTCCCTCTCCAGACTTTTATCAAGATGCTTCAAGCTAAGACGAAGGAGCCAACACATCAGTGACTCATGACGAGTCCCATTTTTGTGTTGGGGGCCTGTTGGAGTGGGGTTCCCTAAGGCACAAGTTTCAAAGCTCCATTTTGGGTAATATTGTATGTGCACGCTATGCAAAGGGAATTCAAAGGGCTTTGGGGTGGTCAAAGTCCCCCATTTTGGTGTAAATGAACTTAAATGTAAATTGTGGGCCTCAAACCATGGTTTGAGACCATAGTATCTGCGCGTTAGGTGCATATAAATAGATAGAAAATAGTTTATGCTTTTGCTTCGGGTGAGACTTTGGTTTGTGCAAGAAGATCACTGCCGAAAGGGCCAGTAGTTGGAGGTTTTTTTGTTTTGTCCATAAACTAAAAACCTGGTCAGGACCCCTCAAGCTAGCACCATCAAAATTCTGAATCAGAGTATCTAATCAAGCTAAAGTCACCCACCTGTGCATACTTGAGTCCAAAGTCTTGAGCACCCTTCAAGTACTTTAGAACCCTTTTTGCAGCAGACCAATGACCCTCATAAGGATTTTTCATAAACCCGGAGATGATTACAACAACAAATGAAATGTTCGGTCTGGTAGTAGTGATGGAGTTAAGACTTCCTAAAAGCTGTCTATACTGTGTTGCATCCTCAAATTATTTTCCTTCAATGGATGCCATCTTCAATTTTTTTTTCCATTGGAGTAGTCAAAGGATTGAACTTATCCATGCCAAAACTATTCAATATATCTTCAATGTACTTCTTTTGAGATAGGAATATAAACTTAGGATGTTGAGTTACTTCAATAACATGATAGTAGTGAACAAAGCCCAAGTAAGTCATTTCAAAACCTTTCCTCAATTCCTTCTTTATGGATGCAATGTAGCTCTTATTATCCATATCATTAAAATATCATCTACATATACCACAAGATATACAATTGTTTTTCCAACTTTCTAGAAAAAAAAAGTTTAATCATTAAGATCATAATGTTTGAAGTTGAGTTTTAGAAGATGCTCAGCTATCTTCTCATATCAAGCTCACGGTTATTGCTTGAGGCCATACAAGGATGTTACAAGTTTGAATATTTTGTGTTCTTGGCCATTCACAAAAAATCCTTTTCACTCGGACATAATTTTTTTTATTTCATATCTCCATTCAAGAAAGTAGTTTTTACATCCATTTGATGGAATTTCCAACCATTTTGATCTTCCAAGGAAAAGAGTGTCCAGATGGCAGACCATTTTTTCGTGAGGTGGGCCGGACTTCTCCTCATAATTTATCCCTTATTTTTGTGCAAAATATTTTGCCGCAAGCCTGGCTTTGTTCTTGTCAAGTGATCCATCAACTTGATACTTGTTCTTGTAGACCAACTTACAACCAATTGGTTTGGTTCTCAATCAAGGATCAACCAGCTTTGAGGTGCCATTATTTATCAAAGCATCATATTCCTTGTGCATTGCTTCTTTCCACTCATCATGAGAAGCAACTTCTTTGAAGGAAGTTGGTTCACGATTTGTAGAAAATTTTAGTTCACAATTATAAGAAAAATTCATATCAACAGGTGAATCAAAATCATCTACATCGCCTCCATTTTTCCTTGTGGAACTTCTTGTTCATGTCTTTCCAAGCTCATCGAGATGAAAATTTTCAAGTGTCTTTGTCAATCATTTTGGAGGACCTTTCTGAGATGGCCCAGGATGCTAACTTGACTAAGTTGGGGATGAATCAAGACTTAGTATCCCAATTCTATCAATCACATCATTCAAAGTGTCATCCATGGTTGGAGCTTCATGTGGGGGAGAGAGTGCCTTAGAATAATATTCCACAGATTGATCCAATATAGGAATCCCCACTTCAAGATGTGGAATCTTATTATCAAATTCTTGAAATGACTTTGCATGCCCAAATCTATCCAATTGATCAAGCTGCCACTCAACAACATTTCCTGTCTTGGATTATTCAGGAAGTATCACATCTCTAGATACTACAAACTTCTTATTAACCTCACCATAGAGGCAGTATGCTTTGGAGGTATTTGAATACCCCAAGAAGATACACATTGGACTCCCTAAACCAACTTATTTTCTTTGTTCCTTATGTATCAAGGCATAACAGGTGGAGGAAAAGACCTTGAGATGATTTATTGAAGGAATGTGGAACTTTGCATTTCATAAGGAGCCTTGCTTCTAATTTCATTAGAAGGACACCTATTTGTTATATACACAACACATAGAACTGCATCAACCCAAAACATCAATTTTACATTCTTGAAAAACATCATGGAACATACCGCATTTAAAATTTTCTTGTTCATTCTTTCAGCTACTCCATTATGTTGGGGGTTATAAGGCATGACTATTTGATTTTTGATCCCATGTTGGAGAAGATATTTTTCAAATTCATTTGAAGTGTATTATTTTCCATTATCGGTGTGAATAGAGCCAATATGAGTGTGTGCATCATTTTCATTCCTTGCATGAAATTTATTTAATGTTTCAAAAGCATCAAATTTGTTCTTCAATAAATAGAGCCAACACATTTTGGTGTATTCATCAATAAATGTCATCATGTATCTATTTACATTTGCATAAGGAACATGCATTAGGCCACATAAATCTAAATGAACGAGTGCAAGTTTTTTATGTGCGCTGGAATGTGAATCATGAAAAGACTATTTTCTATGCTTTCCTAGAATACAAGGATCACATCATTTAATTTTCCTATGAATTGTAGGAAAACGAGTAACACCATTTTTCTTCAAGGCAGTCCATTAACACCATTTTTCTTCAACAAACGAAGGCTTTCATAGTTTAAGTGTCCAAATCTAGCATGCCATAAAAGACTTGATGGGAATGTACCTTCATCATGATGTGAGCTGAATGCAAAGTTTTGAGCATGAGCAGATGAACCTTTCAGCTTCAAGAGTCTCCCTTCTTCTATTCCCTCCATGACAAGTGAGTGATCTGATGCTGATCTGACCTCTGCCTTGCCATCAAACAAGTGAAATGAGTGTCCTTGCTGCCGGATTTCGATCAGGGACAGCAAGTTTCTCTTCAACTCCGGGAGGTATAGAACCTCATGTAGGATATGATCAGGAAGACCAGGCAGTTTAAGCCTGACTGTGCCAAGCCCTGATGGCTTGAGTTTGGATTTATCTGCGAAATATACTGCTCCATCAACTTTGTCAATGAATTCTTCAAAAAAATCTTTTCTAAATTTCATGTGACATGTTGCTCCTGAATCTAGCAACCAATCATCTCTCCATGAAGTAAATGAAACATCAAATAGGTTTTCAGTTACTCTATTGTTACAATGTGCTAGAACATAGTGAGCTGATTCAGGTGCTTTACCTTTGTCTTTGTCATTATTTTTACCTTTGTCTTGATTTTTGTGCTGCTCAATTTTGTCCCATGGTGTTCTGCATTTGGATGCATCATGTCCATCTCTATTACACCGTGTGCAATGAAGATTGGATTTGTCAGCTTGTCTGCCCCCCCTTTCTGTGAAGTTTCTTCTTCCTCTTCCTCTTCTGCCACCTCTTCCTCTGGATGAATCTGGAGCATGACTCTTTTCTCTATGTGCCAAGTATGCAGCCTCTTCGGAAGATGAAGGGACTATCATCTTCCCAAAAGCTTTCTCTCCTTCTGCAAACTTTTTCTCAAGTGTATCAAAGGTGATATGCTGAAAGTTTCCACTTGCTTGCAAAGACTCAAGATAATGTGAGTAAGTTGGATATAATGCCTTAACATATGCTATGAGAGGTATGTCCGTTTTTACACTAGTGTTTTCAATGTCATGCATTATAGATCTTACTTCTGAAGCTAAAGCAAGGGGATCATCATTCTTCATTTCAAGACTGAACAGCTTAATCATCAATTGAACATTTTCTAATTCTGAATGTGAGTCATAGAGTTCCTTTAGCTTGTTCAAGGCATCATAGGGATTTAAGAATGATAAAATATGGCGACTCACCTCTTCACTTACGGAGGCTGGAATCAAGGCATAGGCCTTGCAGTTCTTATTTTCCCAAATGGCAAGCTCTTTGTCTGAAGTGGGCTTTGCTAGTGGGTTTTCTTCTTGTCCTTCACAGATTCCTTTCCACAGCTCATTAAAAATGAGTGTGTGTTTAATCTTCCGATACCATTCAAGATAGTTCTCTTTGTCGGAGAGAACCACCCCAACAAATGAGATGAGAGAATGCATTAGATTGCTGGAAAAAATCTTCTGAAGAGGAAAAAAATTTCTGCTATAAAAACTTTCAACTCTTGAAATCTTTCAAATAAAGGGGCAAAAACTCTTGCTGGAAAAATACTCTGAGTTTAAAAAACTCTTTGCTGGAAACTAATTCTACTCAAAAACTCTTGCTGAAGACTGAATTTAAATGGACAAAAAATACTCTTTGCTATAAACTGAATTCTGCATAAAAATATATATATATATATATATATATATATATATGTATATTTTTGTTTGTTTGTTTGGGGAATAAAAAAAATTTATGATTGTGGAGGGGCGGTATTATGAAATGGGAGGGTGATATTGAGGGGAGCAGTGTGAAAGGGGGTATGTAATGTATGAAGGGCGGAAATGTAGAAGAGGAAGCGGTATTTGAAAGGGGCGGTAGTATATGGTAGAGTGTTATAACCATATAAAACACAGCGTTTAAATACAATGCGTGGGCGGTATTAAGTGGGAGGCGGTTTTTATAAGCAGCGTGTTATGTATTGGAACAGGGGACAGAGCACATATGTTACCATGAGAGCGTATTAAACATAGGGGGCAGCGTATTACAAATGAGCGTGTTATTTTACGAATGACAACGCTGTGTTATTTGAATATGCCACGGTGTAGTTTAGAGGCAGCGTATTACAACATACATAAGGGGCGGAGTAACATGCTGTATAAGTGACAGCGTATTAAAACAGTGGTAATGAATAAAGGGCGATGTTATAAAATGAATGGAGCGGTATTGCAAAGGGCGCAGACAGCGTTGTGTTAAAACGCAGGTGGAGAGGGTGCTGCTATGCAGAGAAGTGAGTAAGGAGCTTATAACAGTTGGGCCGACAGGCCACGGAGAAATTTAGCGGTGTTGATTGTATATGATAGCGCTGGGAATACCGCCTTGGAATAGCGTGGAGGATTACCGCCTATGGTAATATATGCAGCGATGTAAACGAGGAGCTGACTGTATATATTGAATGTAGTTAAAACAGCTTGGATATGCAGAGACGTGGAGACATGTGGGAAGAGAACGTTGAGGGATGAGCAGAAGGGAAGAAAGAGGGAAGGCGTTGGGAGATAAGGCAGATATGTAATGACAGTGCGTGTGTATGCAGGGTAGGGGAGAGGGCGCAGAGTTGAGGGATGGAGATGTATGTAGAGTGAGGGCGCTGGAGATGGTGAGTCGATGGAGGAGGCCCAAAAGGCCGTTACAATTTTTTTTTTTGAGATGGAATCTTGCAGAATGATAGAGCCTGCAATTTGTAGAATGACAGAGGAGCCTGCAGTCTTCAGAAGCTGCAGGAGCTGGAGCTGCAAATGTCAGGGCTAAAATAGAAAAAAAAAAATGCAGAATAACAGTCTAGCAATTAATGAGCAGCAAAAACTATTAATAAAATTGACTGAGCAAAGGAGAGGGAGTTACACCACAGGCAGAAATGCCAATAGTGGAGCTGGCTCTGATACCATGTCAAACCAGGAGGTAACTCCTCAAATCAGAATGTGTATTAGCTAAAGAATGTACATGCTTTTATAGATGGGAGGTGAGGCTATTGGGATTCATCTCCCAATGACTCTTGGCCTTCCTTATTTCCTAATATTAAATAATATACAAAAATACATATGCACACCCATCCATAGGATTAGGTGTCAACAGAATGAGTAACTACTACTTGTATTATTTGTGACCTTGTGATTTTTATTATGATGGTAATTGTAAGATAGAGCTTGTATTTACATGTAATGTTTAATTTCAAATTCTAGGAGTTTGTTAGATCTAGTTGAATATGAGGGACTCATTGCAATTTATTAACTCCAATTTTTGTGTGTTTAATATTTATGCTCTCAATTGTTTTTTTATTATTTTAATATAGTACATATATCTTAGAGAAAATTATGATATATTAATTTTTATTTTATTACCTTGATGTAATAGAATGATATCATTCATCATAGTTTTTTTTTTATGTGTAGGGGAACCATGTTTACTCTCCCATTTCTCTACACTAAAAGCCCATGAATAAAATTGACATTTTAAACAAATATAAAAATAGCTTCCTATATCTAAAGTTTTATAAATATGTTATTGTATTTAAAAATGAAGATATATATGTTCCAAATTTTCTTTTTACTCTCAATTTATCCTTCAAACCACACTTGTAAGAAAAACTTTAATATCTTGCATATGACACCTCATCTTTCATAATAGGTTCATAAGAGATTTGACTCATTTTGTAAACATGATGAAATATTAGAAGACTAAAAATGTTCATTTATTAGTTATTTTTGATGTAGCCTCTCTCCTCATCAATATTCTGATAAACAACGTCATAGAGGTCATAAGAAGTGTCCGAGATAAAGAATCTAGAGCTATAGTTGAAATTTACCTCAAGTAAATATCTTTTAGTGTTTCTACAGAACTATACAAATAAAAAAAGTGCTGCAATATGTTTTCCTTTTTCATTTTTCTTCACTAACCATTTTATTGATTATTGTCTGGAAAAAAAATGAATTCTTTCACTCAAAAGAATAAGGAGTGGCTAATATATGTTAGGTATAATTAGATAAATATTGGAAAAATTCATAAATACTTTAATAACCAATCTCAACACATTAAGTTTATAGTGGAAAAGGAAGAAAAAAACTTTCGTTTCTTGGATGTTTTTATGACATAGATTCTTAAAATTTTTTTATGACAAAGATAACCCACTATAATAAAATGCATAGTGATACATATTTGCACATTGAGTGACACCATTGTTTTGACTCAATGGGAGTAATTAAAAAATTAACAACATGGACTACTTGAAGTAAGAAATTGACTATCCTGGAAAGGTCTTTATAAATAAGAGATATGTTAAACATCAAATTAATGAGACAATTTGGAAAAAGCTAAGTAGCAATAAAAGGGAATGAAATAAAAGTAATGATGAACTTAGAATTATTCTTCTTTACATTTAGGGCATTATAATAAAATTTCCAAAAATATAGAAAGATGGAAAATAGGAGCGTTATTCTCTGAAAAAAAAAATAAGAGCTTTATTTTTTCTTCAGATATTTATCCTTATTGCATTTTTATAAAAAAAAGAAAAGAAGAAAGCTCTTCAAGCCAATGTAAGGAACATTCATATTCATGACTTAAATGAAGATACACAAAAACAAGGGCCTTCACCTAACTATAAGAAACATTCATATTCATGACTTAAAGGAGAAGATACACAAAAACATTTAGAAATAAAGCCCAAACTTATCTACTAGCATTTTCCCTTTTGATGCAGTTGGCAGAATTGTGATAAAGGTTGGTTTGTACCCGCTTGATCTTGTGCCATATAGGCGTCGAACCCTAGCAAGCAGCTCCACCATATCTAGTGCTTAGAATAGCAGGCGGAATTGCAGGCTTTCGATCCTCAACCCTCAACTTCCGACAGCGATCCAGCAATATCAAAGGCTAGGGATATCAAAGGCGAGCGATATGATGTAATTTCTCCACCTACCACCTAAATCAATGGACACGAGGGCGCCTAAATCAATGGACATGAGGTGAGGGATATGATGTATTCGTTTCTCCTCCTGGTGCTTAAATTAATGGACAAAGAAGTACATGCAGCTTGTCACGACGCTGCATGGTTTTGGACACAGTTTGGATATATGTATATTAAATGTTTTTTTAAGTCTTCTATTTAAATTTAAATTTAAATTTGAAACGATTATCTTAATTTTTAATAAAATTATCCAGTCTTGGTAGTAAGAGGTCAAATTCAAACTTATTACAAAAATGGGTTGCATCAAATATTTTGACTAAAATATTGATTAAATAAAAAATACAATACTCAGTAAAAAAAATTTAATACTGGTTAAATTCTCATGGATCACTATAGTCCCTGCGCTGCCGAAGGCAAAACTAATAATGGTCTAAAAGGTGACTTTTCCAGATTGGCAGTATTTTGAGATTTTCTCTGCCGTTTTTTTCCCTTTATAGTAACACAGGTCGATTCCAATCACATTATTGTTATTCTAATTTTATTATTTAGTTTTAAATCCATAAACACCCACAATGTTAATAGAAGAATTACAGTCACCCACAATGTTAATAGAACAATTACAGTCACCTAACTGACAAACAAGAGACCAAACAAGATTGACCAGAACGTTATTTCTGCCACCTTTCTGTTGTTTCTTAATTCTTTCTGGCCTCTTCCTTTTCCTCGACAGAATTATCCCATTGTATTTCAAACCGGAAAGGCCATAATATCATACATTTTATTCGAACCAATCACATCTCTACGAGAGTTATTTATATTTTCAGACAAAATGGAATTGGGTACGTCAAAGAAAAAGGCACAGCATGAAGCCATGTTTTTTTACATGGAGAAGATGGAGATGTATATATTCAAGGTTTTTCAAGATATTTGGTGTGGCCTTGTGGTCCAAAAGAATTTGTATGCATTGTACTCAACGTTACATAGAGAAAAGAAAAGAAAAACTTTGGAGGTTTTATTATTAAGGTTGGTAAAAGTGTATATATTATAGGTTTTTATATTAATAAATTTACGTTTATAATTTAGTTGTTAAATCAGAAGTGTGTAGAGTTATTATTGGATGCAGGGATGGAATTTAATGGATAAAATACTTAAAATACTTATTATGAGGTGATTTTTTTTTTTTTTCAAGATCTTTTATTGATGCTCTAAAAATGAGTAATAAGTGTGAAAACCATTAATTTTGATGAATAAATCTGTTTAAAATTCCAGCCCTAATTGCATTCAATCAGTAAAGATAGATTAACTTATTATTGTTATTGAAAAAAACCTATTAGACCTAAAATTACTAGCTAATGATCAAGAGCAAGCTTTCACTTTTGCAAGATGCCTATAACTCTTGAATCTTAATATATTTCCTAACATTCTAAAAAAAATAACTCTTAATCAAAAAATAAATAATTTTAATACATGTATAATTTATTATTTAATTAAAATATTATAATTTAAATTTACACTTAAAAAAACCATCACAATGATATTTTTTTTAAATACCATTAACCGAAAAACATTAATAATGAAAAATAACAACCTATAATTACATATTTAGATGCTCTTAACCTAACTCGTCACAATGCTATGTAATTTTCTCATCCCACCTACTTACAAAGAAATTGAAAATGAAAAACTTGAATAAGAGAAACCTCAACAAAGCCGACTACTATCGAAAAGAAAATTAAAGTCACTATGACACTTAGTTATTTTTTCTAAATTGACCTTGAGAGGTCCCCGCATAACAAAATTGAACTTGAGATGGTTTATAAACATTTTTCAAATTACCACATAGTGAATTATAAGTTTAAGTTTAATTTTTAGGAGTCGATAGTTTAAAAGAAATTAGGACAGGTTATATTTAATAAATTTTAAAAGTTATTTTGAAAGGTTTAGAAGTGGATTATATTTAATAACAATATGGTAAGGTTTAATTTATGAATTTGGTTAAGTTTTAATATACTGCAAATAAAATTTTAAAATTTTATTTAGAGTAGATATATGTAATAGAATATTGTTTATATTTATTTATTTTTTTAATTTTTTTTTATGATATAAAAATATTATCAAATTTACTTATATATAATGATGTTAATGAATTTATCTTAAATTAGATTTTTAATTGATGGTAACATTATTAAATATAAGCTTACCAAATTTTTTATTCAAATTAATAAAGAGATAAGTAAACACTATAAAGTATAAGATATTGTTATTGTTATAAAAACAATATTTCAGATAACATGATTCATATAAAATAATCCACAAATTTTTAGGATATAAACTCTCACATATACTAAGTACATCCATATATTCAAATTAATAGTCCATATATATAATAATGGCTATATTGTATATGTTCATTTCTATATACAAATTCTCACTAATAACATCTATGCCCCCATTACAACACTTATCCCCCCACACACATAAAACCTCATATATATCCATATTAATGTTGTACAATCTTAAAAAACTGTCCTTAAGGTTTTGTAGTTAAGTGTTTCACATGTGACCAACCAAATAATACTATCCTTTATATTCATACTCTCTAATTGCAGTTGATGATTATCCATCCATCCATATTCATTTCTTTCATTCTAGATTCTTATTAATTTATAACTTGTTAATATATATATATATATATATATATATATATATATATATATATATATATATATATATATATATATATATATATATATATATATATATATATATATATATATATATATATATATATATATATATATATATATATATATATATATATATATATATTTATATATATATTTATTTATTTATTTATTTATTTTGAAACTTCTTCACTTTTATGGTAGTTTTTGGTCTTTGATAAGATGTTATCACATAATGTTATGTGAAGGCCCTATTCTATGAATATTGTTAATTCTAACATTTTCTCCTAAGTAATGTTGATTTCAATATTTATGTCTTTCTTTCCAACTTTCTCAATAATGAGGGTGTCAATATGGTAATCCAAAGGAGTCTACTACCGAAGAGAATTTAGGGGAAAATATAATACCTTATTCTCTAGGAAAATGTGGTTTGACTTTTGTAGCTAGTTGTAAAAAAAATATTTGAAGGATGTTATATATTTACTTATTTGTCATATTACATCAAAACCTATAGAGAACATATTTAACCAATGTAGATTTATCAAAACTTTATAGGATTTGAAAAAACTTTTAATGAGAACATGAAGCAAGTAGAAGAGTAACGTTTCTCAAACATTGGAAAATTGGAGTTGAAATCCATTTCAAATTAGAGTTCTAAATCATATCATATATGACATTGGAGACTTCATAATATGTGTAAGGAAAAAATTAACGATCTTTTTAAAAAAAAATTCATAAAGGAAGCCATGTGAACAAGTATTGCAGCTAAAATAGCAATAAGATATAGAGAAATAATGAAGCTACTATAAAAAAAAGCACAAAGGAAACTAAGTGGACAAGTAATAGTGGAGAAATAAATTCTTACGAGGAAAACATGTTAATGAGTTGGAAGGTTAATTTAAATTCTTTATCCTTTTAAATTAGTTCCAAATTGACAAAGAATTCTACTCTACAAGGGTATACATCCCTACCTCAATGAATCATCAACCTCAACTTTGATGGTACCTCAATCTTAGGAAATCTTAGGCTTGACGAAATAGGATGAATATTCAAAAATAAAAAGGAAGAAATTATCTATGTCTTTTGAATCAAAAGAACAAGACAAAAATAACTTAGCAAAATTATAAGTAATTAAGAAAGGCCTATGACTAACAACTACTAGAGGATGGATAAATTTGGTGGTTGAATGAGACCTTTTTACACATATTCAATACGATTACAAAAGTCAAGGAAATATCTTCACCAAAGATCCAAATGAATAACTAAAATCCAAGTAATGATTTAATGCATAGTTGGGATGATTGAACAATTCTAAATTATATCTTAAACTCAAGTCATGTAAAAACATGTTAAACACATTTCATCCAAATTATATCTTAAACTCAAGTCATGTAAAAGCATGTTAAACACATTTCATCAAAAAGACAAGAAATCAAATTTTAAAATTATTTTTTTATTAAACTAATATGAAGGTATTATATAAAAAAATGTAAATTCCTTTCCTAATAAATGAAAAATTACCTTACATATTAGATAGAGATAGTCAAAATATCCATGTGTGTCTATTAACTATAACCAATAAGTTTAAAGAATTCTACTATTTAAAAAAATATTTTAAATTAATTATATATATATATATATATATATATATATATATATATATATATATATATATAAAAAATGGTGTTTATCTATCCTGCCATCATTCTCCTTTATTTTCCTATATCATATCATGTAATTGTGCTAATTCCATATAGAAGAAAAAAACCTATTATATAATGCAAATGGATATAAGATCATGAAAAATAGCAAATGCAGACGTGATAGGATATTATACACAAAAAACCCTATCCATATATTAAATGTGGACTGCTCAATATCAATTCTCTTTCTTCTTAAATACCGAGATCATTTATTTTGAAATTAGAAGTATTTTAAAAATATTTTTTTGGTATTAGAGGAATTGATAACGGATAAAATGATAACTAATAAAAGTTACTTCAGAAAGCTACTATGATAATTAATTTTTAGATAAACTTATAAATACTCAATTTACTACCCGCAAGATGATTAATAGAAAAAATTGTACCTCAACCCACATACTTAACATGCTAATCTAATTACCCCGAATAAGATTTACCAAAACATAATTCCTGCCGTCTTTCTGTTTTTCTTGATTCTTTATCTCGAGTTTTCCTTGACAGAATTATTACATGGTATTTCAAACCCAAAAAAACCATAATATCTGAGATTTTATTCGAACCGATCACATCGTTATAAGAATTTTTATATTTTGTAATAAAATGGAATGGAGTAAGTCAGTTGCTTAAGAAAAATGAACTGCATCAAACCATGATTTTACATGGAGAATTTTAGTTGCATGCATGTTCCAGGAGATTGGATAAATTCAAGGTTTTTCAAGATAAATGGTTGCTCCAGCTGGAAATTTTGATAAAGTAATTTGTTTGTTGTGGCCGTGGGGTCCAAATGAATTTACAGATAAAACGTTAACGTTACAGACGATAAATAAATAAATCAGAGAATAAAAAATGCCCTTGTCGCTTTACTGATCAAAAGGCCTTAATTAAATCAAATCAAAGAATCCCCGGTACTATAGATGAAAATTTCTATCAAAATGATATCTCTGAACAATGCCGTGGGGTCCAAAAGAATTTACAGATAAAACGTTAACGTTACAGACGATAAAACACCCCTTTCGTAACAAATTTGATCCACGTAACACCATAACATTCGTGGTCCAATGATGAATCCATAAAAGAAGAGACGTATATTTTCATAAACTGAGTAGTCAAATCTCTGTCGTTATTTAAAAAAAAAAAAAAAATTAAATCAGAGAATAAAAAATGCCCTTGTCGCTTTACTGATCGAAAGGCTTTAATTAAATCAAATCGAAGAATCCCCGGTCCTATAGATGAAAATTTCTATCAAAATGATATCTCTGAACAATGACAGCATCTGGTTAAGGCGTGACATCAATCTAAAGAAAAAGCTACGCGCATTTTAGCTTTAAAAGAAAGAAGAAAGAAGAGACGCAGTCCTCACTCGTTTGGAAGATTATGGAATGTGGAAAGGGCCATCAGTATTGGTAATTCTTATTGTATTTGAGTGGTTATGGAAGGAATTTTACCAATAGAGGAAACACACTACTTTTGTTCAGTGGAAAACAAGCGTGATCGTTGGCCATTTTCTTGGTAGGGTGCTTTGACGTAACATTCTTTCATAATTAAAAACTAAAATAAAATTTTAACCATATACACTATTTTAAATTTATATCGGAAAGAGTTCTTTCCAAAATAATTGATCGTGTTTTTATTCTAAAATAACTAGAGTATTAAATATATTAATTGAATTTTTGTTATTTTAAAGTTGCTAAAGTATTTAAGATTAATTGTTATTTCAAATTTTAATGTTGTTTATTTTTGTATATGATATTTTTGAATTGTGTATATATTTTATATTTTAGAATTTGAATTTATATTTTTAAGAGGAAAACATATGATCTTAATTATTAAATGCATTTAAATTAAAAAATATAATTATATTAATTTATATTTAATATAAAAATTATCATTAATTTTTTTAATTATAATTAAAAAAATATTATATATTATTTTTATTTTAATCTAATTTTATTTATTATTAATAATTGATTAATACTTTTTTTTTTATTTAATTCAGTATTATTTATTTTGTTAATTTGAAATATTGATTTGAAAATATTTAGGTCTTCGAGATGAATGAAAATCACATTAGTTGGTTTGAAACTTCAATCCGAAAATCGTTGATGTGATTAATTCAAAAGAACTCTATTACTAAATATTTTCCATCAATTAATACCCACCACAATTTAAGCAAATAGTGAAAATTAACAACTAAAAAAAATAATAATAATGATATTGATGTTAATTTCTTTAAATACCTTTAACATATAAAATAGATGGTGAAATATGGCAAAATAAATTGTAGAATAGGACAAACTGAGAACGTATCTTATACTCTTCTAAGATAACCCGTGATGCCATCAGAAGTAATTTTGCCATCCCTGTGATGCCATCAGAAGTAATTTTGCTATCCCTTAATAATGAGAGTGCCTTTTTTATTTTTAATTTTAATTATTATAATTTTTAAGCGAATTGATAAATATTCTGAAAATTTATAAGAAATTACATAATTTACCTAAAACTTTATATTATAATAACCTCTAACCTAAGTTCCAAGTAACATAACGCTATTCCTGCCCCTTTTCTGTTTTTTTTTTCATTCTTTCTGGCGTCTTCCTCTACAGTATTATCACATTGTATTTCAAACCTAAAAAGCCATAATATCTAACATTGTATTTAAAACCTAAAAAGCCATGATATCTCAAATTGTATCTCACAATTTCTATTAAATTTCTTTTTTTTTCCTGTGAACAATGTCATTGTCATTATCCGCGTCGAGGGTGACATCAGTTTAAAATAATAACTAAGTTTTATTTTGGAGTTGCATGACAATGACGTCCACCACGTAAAAAAATTTCAGTAGTCTTCACTCTTTTGGAAGATTATGGAATGTGGAAACCGCCATTAGCGGTTATGAAAGGAATTTTACCAATAAAGTAAATATATTATTTTATTTGTTGAGTGGCAAACAAGTGCCTTTAAGCATCTGGTCAGTTGGTAATATTGTGTAATAGGAGGATAGGAAAAAGAGGTTCACTATATAGATTTTATTTTAAAGTAGGAAGTATGTTTTCAAATTTTTTGTTGGTTGGTTATGAGTTTGTTTTTTTGGGATGTAAAAAAATAAGTTGATGGATTAAGATCTAGAAGCATATAGTGGGAGTGAAACTATGCACCTTTAAGGATCACTAACATGTAGTTCAAGGTGGTATAGTTTTTCTTGAATAACAATAATGAATCAACTTCCATTCACTGATAACATCATGTAATGACTATCTCTACTATCACTTTGACCTGTGTTATGATAAATTTTCCGACTATAAAAAAGAAGCAATTCTAGGTGGTATGGTTTTCTTTGAATAACAATGACCAGTCACCTTGCACTCACGGATAACAGCCTCTAATGACTGTCCCCATCCCCTTTACTACTTTGACAATTGTGTTATGGTAAATTTTGGGACTATCAAAAAGAGGAAACAACAAATTATCTTAAAAATAAATTAGAAAAGTTCAAAATAATCTATTTTTATCAAAACCTTTGTTATTTTAAAGTAAGTATAATATCTTTATTTTAAAGTAAGTATAGTATCTAAATTGGTGTGTTGAATTCCATTTTTGTGTTGAATTGGTGTGTTGAATTTTATTTTCATCTATAACCTTTTAGGAAGAAATTAAGGTGGCTCAAATTATATATTTATAAGGATAAAAATAGTTATATTGAAATTTTCTTAAAAATGTAGTAATTATAATTTTAAAAAACAATTACATAATATAGTGGTGAAAAAAACAACTAGTCAAAGAAAATGATAATTATATTGGTGTTAAAGATACCCTTAACATGGTTCCCAAAGGGGGTGAGGATCTAGAGGGGGTGAGGATCCAGGTGCACAAGGCACCACGTGGTAATGACAGTTAACATTTGGAAATTGGGTCGAGGAGTGGCCTCCCCGTTCTCTCACATTACCTTGCGTAAGGGGGGGAGTAGCACAACTGATGTGAATTTTTTCATTACCTCGACCATCGTGGGAGGAAAATCTCAACAAGAGAATATGGTAGGCTATAAGTCTATTTTATTTGTGTTTCATCTCACTGCATGCTTTTAGTATTCAACTCGTTGGAGTAGGAAGCGCCGAAAATCTCTTGTGTGGGGAAGGTGGCGACCCCGATGTTGGCGTTCCTTCCCTGACTTTCAGATTTAAAAAATGGAAACTTTCTATTTCAGAGGGTGGTATTTCATATTTTTTTGCGAGTGTGGTGTATGGTGTCAAGAGGATCTAACCATTCAATGGTTTTGGTGTGTATGTGATTTAGCTTAACTATGTTACTGGTAATGTGGAAGTAGAAGCGGGCATCACTGAAGGCTCCATGGTTGGGTTTGTTGGAGGTTCTGTGGGTAGCGCTCCCTCCCCGGCCTTTGGGTCCATAATTGGGCTGCCTTGTTCTGTGGTGTGCAAAATTTTTCATTTTAGAGGGTGAAAGGATTGTGGTTTTGGAAGGGTGAAGCTTCTTCTTGGTTCTGGTGTCCCTGGGTGAATTATTCTTAGTGCCTGTTGGGATATTCAACATTTTCCATAAACCTCTTGTTCCTGGCACATCTGAATTACGAGTGAATTATGTATATGGGTCAGTGGTGGAAAGACTTACGAGGAGGTGGGATGGTAGTGTTCGGTCAGTGCTGAGTTGAAGAAGGTGGTGAGAGTACTCAGCCCCATTGGGGTGGCTAGAATCTATGGATTCGAGTATGGGGAGTATTTTTGGTGGTAAGGGCAAGGCATGGAGGTTTTCGATTCTTTTTGTATCCTCATTAATTTCTTGAATCGAACCGATGTAGTTTCTATGAACATGTACCTAGTCCCACGTCGAGGATGGTAATCTTTCCCAGCAAGGCGTAACTCAGATGATCAAGGGGACTGGGAGGATAAAATGAATACCATGGGTTTGGAAGTGGAGACTATTGGGGCGTAATAGGGTTGAAATATGGCAGGGTTTTCGAGGAAAGTGGTGTTTGGTGTCCGTGGTGGTTGTGATTGTGGTGGTTTAGTGAATGGACACATTGGACACATGCAATGACCTCAGCAGAGGGGCGAGGAGAGGCAATGTAGTGAATCGGGTGCCCGACGAGGGAGTACAGGTCATGTAGGGAATGGGTCGAGGGAAACTCTTCCCTGATATCTGAAGAATTGTAGAGAGTTGATTCATTACTTGCAGGAGTGGTTGGAAACATCGCATCAGATCCGTCGGGAGTAACATGCTGAAATCATAGCTACTTTGAACAAGATGCACTACTTTCAGTTCCATGTTTGAGAACGAGTTGTGGTAGTCTAGCGTGGAAAAAAACTTCTAATGGAGAAGGTGGAGAAGTTGGAGTCATGGATGGCTAACTTTGAAGAGAAGGTGCAATTCTCTTTCTATCCTCTACCTCCTCCTAGTACAACCCTAGACAACCTGACCTTAATTACGTCGAATGACTAGAATTGTTAAAGGTGTTTTATTTGTGTTATGTGTTTTCTAGTGCCTTTGTCCTTCTCGGTTATGGGAAATGTCTTTAGTTTCCTTTCTGGTTTTTTGTCACATGCTACATGCGCTGGTTAAAACTTGGCTAGGGTGAGACCACCTACGTTTTAATTATGTATTTATTTTCTAAATAATGAATAGATTGTTGACTTATAAAAAAATAAAGATACCATTAACATGGTGAAAAAAATGGTGGAATACAAAAACATGATAGAATTAGTATCTTGATACTCTTAAGGTAATTATGAAAATACCACAAGTAATTTTTGCTTTTGGTGTCATGAACCTACATTTATACATAACATTATTTGTTTTCTTTCTTCTTTCCTTATTTTTGTATAGAAAGAGTGTAATGGCAGATTATTTATTGTTTCATGTGGAATCTATCCCTCCCTTTTTTAAAAAGCATACATATATTTCATAAAAATTATACAACTTGAGAGCTATTACTATTCTAACAAAGAGCTATTACTATTCTAACATCTCAAACATCTTTGACATGGTACTCAAAATATGCATAGAGATTTTTTGGGACCTTGGGGATTTCTCATCATGTATTATTTGGGTATATTATAATTGGGGTCATAACCATTTGAATTGTTAGCCAAAATTCTATAGGTGGGGTGCATTCCTTATTAGTTTCCATAAGGGGGTTGTTTATTTTCATAACGTTGGGTTCTCCCTCTTCCCATCCTGATGGTCATGTTGTTAAGAAATCACATTATTCCTGAGATAATACCTACATTGTCACATAAACCCCTCCCACGTGATATCATATGGTGTGTAAGGCTTTGAGATTTGATTAGAGAATCCTTCACTACCATCTACACCCATCCCATGTGAATCACACCAAGGTTTGATAGTTTTTTTATGCATGAATGATGGGATGGTAATCAAGTAAATATATGGTGGACATTACTCCTTTCAAGCCCTAAGTGAAATTTCTTCTTCAGATTTCCCATTCGACTGCCATTTGTGAATATGGAGTTTCTTGTGTCACCTGAGGCTATGAACTTTATTTTAGGAAGCCAACAACTAATTATGAACCACACATGGCAATTCTTCACCTCAAATACTGTCATCTAAACGGAAACTCACATTTGTATATAAATGTTGTGGTAATTTGGAACTTGGATGGGCCAATGTTGTTTCCTCTCCCTTTCTACATTTTTATTTCTTGCTCTTATTCGATAATTTCGAGCAGGGATTTTTTGGGCAAGGATTCAATTTCCTTCTGGTTACTTTTGTCAAACTTTTTCCTAGAGTTTATTTTGGATTTTTTCAGCTGGAACTGTGTAAACGTTTCTCATGTACTCCTTTCTAGTGCCTTTGGATGAGGATGCTTATGATGGAAAATTCGTTATTGTCACTAGTAGTGTTAGATATGAGATAAATTTAGTAGATATGGGAAGCTTAAACCCTAAATTGGATTCAATGTTTTACACCCACCATTTTATTTCTGTGACAGACTTGATTTTCCCTTTTTGTCACTACTAAGGAATATTATGTATTTTTTTTTTTTTTTTTTGTCTAGGGTCAGTTCACTGCAAGAGGAAAGCATGCGGTTGCAAGGAGCCACAATTACTTTCTTCGTTCAACAAGTTGGATTGAACAACTCCCACGTCAAATTTTCATTATACGTTTTCCAATTTCTAGTGCATATATTCACGCCTAATATATATTTTGTCATGAAATGGGTTGTTTCTGCCTTGTGCCTTCCCCCTTGGTGTTCGTACGATCACAACGACCAACCCTTTCCAACGAGCTGATTTGTATACAGGTAACTATTTTTTTCCTTAAGTTTGATGTTTGGATTGTACAAATTACTTAATGGTTTTCCTTAATATCCTTGTATGTGGTCTTGCAGGAATTATTTCGTCACGATGTATATATTTATGTTTTTTAAGTGACGAATATGCAACTACTAATCATTTTCCCTACTATAGAGGTAAATTTTTATCTCCTACTTAGTTTCCCTATAATTCACTACCTCTTATGGAGGTCCAGGGTCTAAATACTAAGGCTATTTAAGTAGAACTAGGGTTTAGAATGATGGTACATGCAAACCTCCTTTAATTGTAAGCTATAAAATAACCATTCTGCTAAATGAGCGATTGAATTCTGTTTACCACTGACTTGCAACTTACTGTGTACTTTCTATTTATAATCTTGAACCATCAGGGTTCTGTACTTGATTACAAAGTATTATAAAGTTTTAATATGATACCAATACACTGAGACTTTTGATATGGTATTTTAATTGATTTTTGATACATTTTCAATTGTCCACTATGGCTCCTTGAATTGAATATTGCTTATGGTTATATGTTAAATTTCAATATTTCTTTGCAGAAAGAGAAAATTTGAAGCTCTTGTTGTTTATAACAATTCTCCATTCTTATACTGGTCATACTAATGCTTATTTCCTTTACTATTTTGGCTATAAAGAATGCTTGAAACAAGATGTTTATGATTCGTTCTGGTTAGAGTAAAATTTCTTGGAGTTGAAAATCCATATATGAGAATTGCATGTAGTATAAACTCAAGAGAAAAATATCAATTCACTGTTTTTTTTAAGATTTTTTTTATGCGCACCTATCTTTAATATTTTCGATTCATATGGTTGAAATGTTAACCACACATTAGTAATAAATACTCATGTAATAATAATACAAAACTTCGTATGGTTCTTAAAACCTCAAATTTCATATAATTTTTAATACACTTACAAATTATACTCGAGGGATCTTTCTAGAGATTCATTTAAATCCTCCTCTTATACTTTATAATTTTTTTCGTCTTATTATGTTTTTTTATAATATTTTTGTCTCCACTTAAAATATTTTCCTTATTCACTTAATTGGTATTAGTTTACACTTCCCTTCCAATAGAATCAATATTTCTCGAATCCTTTTTCCTTCTGCTCCTTGAATGTCTCGAAGTTAGTGCTTTTTTGGGACATTATCATGTTAGTGGTTCATGTAACTACCAAGTTTTCTGTTTGTTTTCTTTATATACATAGTTCAGTCCTAGGTTCCAGATCGATTATTGTTATAATAATAGCCTCCTTTTGTCACTTACTTATTTAAATATCAAGACTCATAATTGATGCCATAAATTATGCACACTTATTTAAATACCCAGAATCATGCTTGATGCCAGAAATTATGCACTCCTATGTGCTTCTCTCAAGATCACAGATTAACGTTTTCTTTTCCTACAAGTTAAAATATTACACAGTTGAACTCATTAGAGGTGCGTTCTCCTTAATAGTCCCTACTACAATATCTATTAACAGTTTTTATTGATTTATTATCAATCATTAGAGATGCATTTATAAAGAATGTGTTCACAGAAATGGGCATACAAAATTATTTTATAGTAAATAATATTTGACCCAGAAATTTCATCATTATCAAATTAATAAACATAATTCACCAAGACATCATTATTCAATAATTTTCCGTAATAAATACTAATTCATTACCCAATATCAAATTCATATCATTCTCCAACATTCTACTTATCCCATATGCACTAATTACTTGAATCTTTACTTGAACAATATATAATAATTTTTATACCAATCCCTGGAATAGACAATATAATTATATAGGTATAACCACATATATCATATTATTCATTGAGTTATTCATAGAAACAATTATGCGCAAAATTTTCTAACCAGAATCATTGTAGAATTTTCATTTGATGAGCGCACTAGCCACCCAACCATGAATTGTACCTCTAGTACCCCCTGAGATGAGAGTACTTTCCAAGATATGAACAACCTCTATTGATCCCTTTCCTAGGTATTTCATACCTTTCTTCCATGGTGGATTTTTCCTTTAGCGATGTCCTGCTTTTGTGGCCCTCATCATCCACTTGCCTATGATTTTCCTTAAAAGAATGCTTTTATCTCTCGTGATGCTCTATGCTTATCCAATATTAGCTTATCCCCCCATCTAAGCAATTAAATGTATTTTCTCTCCTATCCACTAAATATTATCTAGAACTTTATATAGAATCTTTATCAAGGAAGAGTTATCTTAGGCAAGAATATCATCTTAAAGTGTCTCATTCCCCAGTGTCTTCAATTCCATTTATTCATTTAATAATAACAATATTTATTTACATAAATATTTCAATATACTTCATTGATTTTTCACCATTCTCACTCTCATAGTTCAGTCTAAATAAAAAAAACATTACACAGTAGAGGTATATTAAATTCTTTCCCCCTTTTTATTCACACCTTCCCCACTATTTATTTTTCAGTTACTTCCTTATGAAATAGTGCTGGATAATTTTTCTGCATTTCATCTTCCCGCTCCCATGTAGCCTCCTCGAGAGTAAAATGCTTCCATTTCACTTTAACCCAAATGGTGGCTCGATTCCAAAGCCAAATCTATTTTTGATGTCGGATAGAGAGGGGTTCTTTAGAATGTTTCCTTCGGGTTCCACCTGTAGCATTTTCCAATCAATAATATGAGAACTATCGTGTATATATTTCTTAAGTAAAGACACGTGAAATTTTTTATGAAATTTAATATGAATGGGTAAAGCTAATTGATAAGCTACATATTTAATTCATTCCATAATTTTAAGTAGTCCACAAAACCGTGGTGCCAATTTTGGACAAGTTCCCGTTCTTAATGTACTTGTCCTTGGTTTCACCCTAAAATAAACATGATCTCCAATTTTGAACTCCCTATGGTTTATTTTCTTGTGTGCATAGATTTTTAGTATATCCTATGTAGATCTAATGTTCTGCTAAATCCTCTGCATTATCTGCTCTATTTCTTGCAAGTAATCTAGCCCGAGTACTAGTCTATCCTTCGATTCAATACGACTGAGAGTTTTATGAAATTTTATGCCATACATGGCTTCAAAAGGGCTCATTTTTATGGATGTTTGATAACTATTATTGTAACAATTTTTTTTCCAAATGCAGAAAATCCTCCCATTTGGTGGGTTTGTCCATAATGTACATTCTCATCATGTCCTCCAAAATCTGGTTGGTTCTCTTATTCTGTCCATCCGTTTGAGGATGATATGTGATGTTGAAGCTTAATTGAGTTTTCGTGCCCCCAAACAGGGCCTTACAAAATTTTTAGGTGAACTTGGCATCCCTATCCGACACTATATTTTTTGGTACTCCATGTAATAAAAAAAAATTATTCACAAGGATTTTTGGCTCAAGGGGTCCTGACCCAGGTTCGGAGGTTACGGTTTGCCAAAAAAACCCTATACTATTGGCCCTTTCGGCAGTGACCTACTTGCGGAGGCCAAAGTCTCACCCGAAGCAGTATGGGAGGGTGATGGAACCAGGTTTCCGCAACCTGAGAGAGAGTAGGTTAGTCAGGCAGATCCAAGTTCGCAACCTACCAAGTTCACACCGGTCTATTTGCAGGCTTTCACAATATATTCAGTTAGTAACCACAATAGAGCTATTCAAATCTACTTGATACCTTCGCATCCATGTGCATATAGCAATTATGAAATAAAATGCAACTTATAATAGATGTAATTGTAGCTAAATATAAACCATCATAGAAATCTTATACTTGCAGCTGAGACAGATCCCAGATATACATATGCATAACACATATATAATTTCAACATAAGAAGATAACGTAAATGTATTTACAGCTCTTAACAGATTCCAAAGGTTCACATCAAAAATAACACCACAGATCCCGATCAAACAAAGGCACTTCAACTATATCCACATATATTATCATTCAAGCCTAGTTACAATATAACACAACCTACGCACACATCCAACAAGGTCTGTACACAACAGGATTGAGGATCTCCATGCACATAACCATAAGGAGTTCTTACCCAAACAACTCAAAACATATCTAACAATTCACACTTAGCATTAGACTTAATTCTTTTCCTACTTATAGGCTAAAAATTTTCATCTATTTATAACGACTTAGCCTACGCTTTCCTGTGGTTTGAAAACTGTGGTTTTCGGAGTCCAGGTCTACCCTTGACCCATTAATATGCATTCGGGGCCTTGACCCACCCAAAAACCCTTGCGTTAGACTAATTAATACCAAAAATATAAAGAATTGTACAAAATTTGTAGCTTTAGGGGACCCTGTTCCAACAAAGATATTAACAATTCGCGTTGTACTATAAGTGGATTGTACGAATATGAAATTGGTTTCCTTACTTAAAGTGTCCACTAGTATCATGATGGAGTCGTGATGCCTATTTGTCGTTGGTAGTCCTGTGATAAAATATAAAGATATTATTTCCCATATCTACTCGGGAATAGGTAGTGGATTCAACAACCCAACAGGGTGTTTATGTTCCACTTTGACTTGTTGGCACTCTAAACATTTTGATAAATATTCAACCACCTCTTTTTTCATACCTAGCCCAAAGAAATTATTTCTTACTGCGGTAACCATGTTTTGGTAGTTAAGATATCTTGCATAATGTACATTAGGAACATACAATCATTTTCTATAAATCAACAAATTTTCAAAATTTTCTATATAACCTAGAATGTTAATTTGCTATAAATTTTGTTGAATTTCAGAATATTTAGGGCCACTAGTTGTGGAATTTTTAATTTTCTCAATCAAATATGTGTTAACACTGCTAACAGAAACTTCCATTAAAGTGAAGCATGTTTGTTCAAAGAATATGCTACATTGTTTTCTTTCCCTTTTATGTTTCTAATGTTAAAGTCAAATTCACTATGAAACGACATCCACCTAGCTTAGCTAGAATTGATATCAGGTTGACTAAAGAGATGTTGTAGAATGATATGATAGGTTACCAAGTGAATTTATTTTCTAACAAATAATGCCTCCATATCTATATGACATGTATAACAACAACTATCTCTAAATCATATATAACATAATTATTTTAATGTATTTTTAACTTTATGGGCTCGTAAGTTATCACTCTATGTTATTGCCATAAAAACCCCCCTAGATCCCTCCATATAGGCATCAATGAAAACTACAAATTATTTATTTGGAAATACAATTTTTAATATGGGATCTACTGTGAGCAGATATTTCAACTTATTGAAGTTCTCTTGACATTTTTTCGTCCATTTAAATTTTAGTCATTTTTTTTGTAAGGATGTGATAGGATATACTATATTTGAGAATACCTCTATAAATCTTCACTAGTGTCCCATAATTCTCATAAATAAATGGAAAAAAGATAGATCCTTTGGTATGGGGAAATTTACCATGGCCTTAACCTTCTGAGGACCCACTACTAGTCCTTCCTTAGAAATGATGTGGCCCAAGTATTGTATTATGCTTTTGTAGAACTCACATTTACTAAAATTGGCATATAGCTGATGTTTCCTTAGAGTTTTCAACACTAATTTTAAGTGTTACCTATGTTATTCTTCATATTTATAATATAATAGAATGACATCTATACATACTAGCACATATTTGTATAAATATTTGCTGAATATACAGTTCATCAAGTACATAAAAGTTATTGGGGAATTAGTAAAGATAAATGGTAACACTACAAACTCGTAGTGTCCATACTAGGTCTTGAAATATGTATTATGAATATCCTCATTTTTTATTCTCAATTTATGATATCCTACCTTTAAATCATTTTTGGAAAAAAATGGTTTCCCCCCTCACTTGATCAAGAAATTCATCAATATAGGGAAATTGATACTTATTTTTAAAGGTTAACTTGTTTAGTTGTCAATAATTGATGCACATTCTAAATGTGTCATCCTTTTTTTTGAAAAACAACACAAGAAACCCCATGGTGACACACTATACCTAATATATCCTTTGTCCAATAGTTCTTGCATCATTTTCAACTCCAATACTTCTAGTGGACTCATTCAGTAAGAGGCTGTAGATACTTGAGTTGCACTGGGTATGAGGTCAATGGAAAAATCTATGTCTCTGTGAGGGGGTAAACCTGGAATTTCCTTCGGAAATACATCATGAAACTCCTTAGTAACCGACAGGGTATCTAATTTTGATTCTTCTTCTTGCTGGTTACTTGTTTCTATGTGAACCATAAATAATTGACACCCCTTCCATGCATTATTTTTCATTTGTAAAGATGATATTTGTCTGAATGATATGGGTTTCAGTATGCATTGGATTGTATGATTTTGTCCTTGATGATTTACACAAATCATTGATTTTTCTAAATTTTTTATGATGGATCCTTGTTTTCTAGCTTGTCCATGCCTATTAATACACCATATGATCCTAGAGGAAGTACATTTAGATTTACCGTGGTAAAATAACCATTCAAATCAAGATGACATTGTTTTAATTAGCTGGTTACTCTTATTTTGGTGCCAACTACTAGCTATTCCAGCTAGGAGGTTTTATATTTTTCATCTTTTAATTTACATTTTTCTACCACATGTGGCCCAATGTAACTTATGCTAGCCCTTGGAATAGAAATAGGTTGGTTGGAAATATTACCTTAAATCTAAATCATTAGTGATTGATGTTTCGATTATCTATCCTACAAGGCTACACTTATTATCGGTACATTTCTGGAAATATCATTCACTATGGTGGCTTCATAGAAAACTTGTATATTCTGAATGGATTTGAGATTATGCACACAATCCCTCAATAAATGAGGTTCCCCACATCCCCAACACTTCAGTGGTTCTTTTTCTTTACACCCACCAACCTTTTTGTTGTTTAGATCCACATTTTTAGATCCAACTTGAGAGTGTGCCAACTGATTTACATTCCCATTGCTGAAATTTTTACGTTGATGGCCTTTTCCAAAAAAAATTAGATAACAAGGTTTTTGTCGTTTTTCTTTGACTACATATTTTGATCTGTACTTATTCTTCCAAAAAATAGAGCAATTTTTAAATTTCTTTCAAAATTCCTACAAGGATATTGTATTCTGCTCCAACAAATGCACACTTTTATCTTCTTCCCACCAAATGGCATATTTTCTTTACCACTGATAAATTAACAATCCAAACTTTATGTTTCTCTAATATTTATAGACTTGGAAATATTTATTCATATTGAGTAACCATGCCTTTGCATCCTCCTCCTTTTCCCCATCAAAAGTAGGGGGCTTGATTTTCCTAAATTCCCCTTGTAACTCTATTTGTTTATTTTTTCTTCTGTGTTCTTGGATATGTTCTATAAAATTTCCCCCACTTTCAGACTACTCTAATTTTGTTCCCTTTTTATTCCCTTTCAGTATTTTAGGTTCCAATATTTTATGGCTAGACTTTCTAGTTAGCCTCCTAATCATCCTTTCCAATTCCTCGCTGGCCCTAAACATGCACTCACTATTGTTCCTTAGGTATGCCAATTCCTGCTAAATATTTCTAATGAAATCCATGAATTGAGTATTCGTTGGGGTGGCTTTTTTTCCTAATTCAACATACAAGTCTTCACCTCTGGTGATAACTGGAGGCTCCTCTACCATCCTTGTTTTAGTTGGTTCATGTGTTTACCTTGTAATTCAAACAAATTCGAGTGTTAATTCTTAGACCTTGTAATTCAAACAAATTCAAGTGTTAATTCTTAGTTCAATACTACAAATTTTCAATGTAAACCATACTATTTATTACTTCTTGAGGTGGTCTCTTGGCCTAGTGGTGAACTTGGGCTCTAATACCATATGTCATTAACCTACTTTCAGACATAACAATTTTTTTTGTTTCCTTATTTTTGTATAGAAGGAATGTAATGGTATATTATTTATTATTTCATGTGGGATCTATCCTTCCCTTTTTTAAAATGCCTACATATATTTTCTAAAAAGTATACCACTTGAGAGATATTACTACTCTAACATCTGAAAGATATTTAACATGGTACTCGAAATATGCATAGAGATTCTTTGGAACCTTGGGGATTTCTAATCATGTATTATTTGGGTATATTATAATTCGGGTCGTAGCAATTTGAATTTTTTAGTCAAAATTCTGTAGGTGGGGCACATTCCTTATTATTTTCAATAAGTGGGTTGTTTATTTTGATAAGGTTTGGTTCTCCCTCTTCCCATATGCCCAGTGGTCACATTATCACATGGTCACATTAGGGTGTTAATGACCTAATCCCTATGTTGTTACATACACCCCTCCCATGTGATAACATATGGCATGTAAGGCTTTGGGAATTTATGAGTGAATCCTTCGCTAGCAACTACACCCCTCCCATGTGAATCACACCTGGGTTTGACAGTCTTTGTATGCGTGAACGATGAGATGGTAATATGGTAAATCTATGGTGGACATTACTCCTTTCAAAAGCTAAGTTTATTTTCTTCGCTGATTTTTCCATTCAGCTGTCATTTGTGAATATGGAGTTTTTCATCTTGCTTGAGGCTATGTTATTCATTCCAGGAAGCCAACAACTAGATTATGAACCGCGTCGTGACAATTATTCACCTCAGCTCATATCAAGTAAGTGACAACTCACATTTTATATAACTGTTGTGGTAATTTGGAACTTGAATGGGCTAATGTTATTTCTTCTCCATTCCCATTTTTTTATTTCTTGCTCTAGTTTGACAATTTCAAGAAGGGATTTCTTGGGCAAGGATTCACTTTCCTTTTGGTTGCTTTTGACAATATTTTTCCTAGAGATTCTTCTGGATTTTGCTACTGCAAGTATGTAAATGTTTCTTGTGTACTCCTTTCTAATGCCTTTGGATGACAATGCTTACGATGGAAACTTAGTTATTGTCATCAACAATGTTTGATATCAGCTAAATTTAGTATATTTTTTCTTATATGGGCACCTTAAGGCCTAAATTGGATTCAATGTTTTACACCAACCATTTTGTTTTTGTGATAGACTTGATTTTCCCTTGTTGGCACTACCGAGGAATCTTATGTATTTTCTTTATTTTGTCTTTCTAGGGCTAGTTCACTGCGAGAGGAATAATTGTGGTTGCAAGGAGCTACAATTATGCTCTTCCCTTGATAGGTTGGATTGAATAATTCCCAGGTCAAATTTTCCTTATATTTTTTCCAATTTTAGGTACATCTCCCCATGTCTATTCTATGTTTGTTTAGGAAATGGTTTGTTTCTTCCCTATAGCTTCCTTATTTTTTGGGTCTATGTTATATTATTTCCACGAAAAGCCTCACCCATGAAGAGAGGGATAAGAGGGGGGGGGGGGGGGGGGGAAGAAGGCCCCCATTCATTGTGTTGGGTGCAACAGGTGGGGTTACAGGGGGGCAGTAGCCCCCCTACAAGGGGTCCGAGGCAATTCCATGGAAATTTTTTTTGGACCCTATAGTAGGTGGGAAGACCTACCTATGGTTTTGTGCATGGGTTTTGCACATGGTTTTGGGCATGGTGGTTTTCTGTCTATGGTATTTTTTAGATCCAGTCAAGGGAAATACAATTATGTTCTAATCCTGGGTTAATGGTTTGGTGTTTATGAATTCTTCGACATGTATATATATGTATTGTAACATTTAAAGAAATATAATGAAAAATAAATCTGGTAGTCCATGTTTTGGGATCCATAGGAAAATATCTGTGTATATGTGTTTCACATTTATGTCCTTTCCATTTTTTATTTTCTATTTTTAAGAATTAGTTTGCAGGTATTTTCTATATAGGGTTAAAATGTACACCCTTGGTGTTCCGATGCTCACAGTGAGCACCCCTTTGCAACAAGCTAATTTGTATATAGTTAATTAAATTTTCCTTAAATATGATGTTTGGATTGTACAAATTACTTAATGGTTTCCCTTAGGCATCATCCTCACCTAAGGTGATATTTGTATGAGGCCTTTCAGGTATTATTCCCTCCCGATGTTTATATGTATGCTTTTCAAGTGAGGAGTATGCAACTACTAATAATTGTCCCTACTACACAAGTCAATTTTTATCTCCTACATTTTTTCCCTCTAATTCACTGCCTCTTTCAAAGGTCCATGGTATCAATACCAAGGCTATTTCAGTAGAACCAGGGTTTTGTACAGTGGTCTACATAGGCTTCCTTTAATTCCAAATTATAAAATAACCATTATGCTAAATGGATGGTTGAATTTGGTTTACCACCAACTTGCAACTTATTTCGTACTTTTCATTTATAATATTGAACCCTCAGGGTTCTTTACTTGATTACGAAGTATTATAAATTTTGAATATGATACCTATACACTGAGACTGTTGATATGTTATTTTTATTGACTTTATATACACTTTAAATCTTTTGTTATGGCTCCTTGAATTGAATATTGCCTATGGTTATATGTTAAATTTCAATATTTCTTTGCAGAGAGAGAAACTTTCAAGTTCTTTTTGTTTATAATAGCTCTCCATTCTTATACTAGTCATACTACTGCATACTTCCTTTACTAGTTTGTTTATAAAGAATGCTTGCCACATGATGCTTATGATTATGTCTGGTTAGAGTAAACTTCCTGGGGTTGAAACTCCATATATGAGAATTTATTGTAGTATAAAATCAAGAAAAAAAAAAAAAAACACTTATTTTTTCTTAAAGATTTTGTTTTCTTCCCACCTAGCTTTAATGCTAGGGGTTCATATGGTTGCAATAATAACCACACGTTAGTAACAACTACTCTTGTAACAATAATAAAGCACTTCCTATGGTTCTTAAAAACTTAAATTTCATATTATTTTTAATATGTTTACTAATTCCGCTCGAGGGATCATTCCAAAGATTCATAGTCCTTACTACAAGCTATATTACACACTTTTCTCCGATTTATTATCAATAATCAAAGATGCATTTATAATAATATGTTCACAAATTGGGCATACAAATAATTAACATAATGCACCAAGAAATCATTATTCAATAATTTTTCGTAATAACTAATAATTCCTTATCCAATATGAGATTCATATCATTTACCATCATGCTACTTATCCAATATCCACTGATTACTACAATCTTTACCTGAACAATATATAACACTTTTAACACTGGCTGATAAAATACACAATATAATTATATAAGTATAACCACATACATCAGATTACTCACTAAGTTATTCATAGAATCAATTATGCACAAAATATTCTAACAAGAGTCATTGTAGAATTTTCACTTTATTAACACACTAAACACCCAACCATGAATTGTACTTCTAGTTTCCCTTAGATGAGTGTAATTTCCAAGAGATTAACAACTTTTTTTTATCCTTTTTCTAGGTATTTCATATTATTATTTCACGATGTATTTTTCCTATTTTTCCTTTAGTGGCATCTCGCTTTTTTGGTCTTCATTGTCCACTTTTCTAGGGTTTTCCTTAAAAGTCTAATTTTATCTCCAGTGGTACTTTATGTTTATCCAAGCTTAGCATCTTTCTCCAGCTAAGTGGTTTAATGAATTTTCTCTCCTATCCATTATTATCACTTATCCATTAAATACTAGCACAATCACATTTACCAATGTGGTTGATATACGCCGATAGGCTTATATGAAATAAATTTACAACCACATTCACCAATGTGGTTGATATACACCGATAGGCCTATATCCACTACCCAACACATGCATTTCACCAAAATAAATATTATATATTTATGATTAAAATTACCAAAATATTTTATATATTTACTTATAATATATTAATAATATTAACTATAAACATACTATATATTAACTTTATATATATATATATATATATATATATATATATATATATATATATATATTATTAAATAATAAAATATATAATAAAAACATATTATAAACCAAAGGAATTGGTGAACCCAAGGGATAAATATTAAAAACATAAGGGATCAATATTAAAAGCAGAAGAGATTAATAAACCCTAAGAATTGATATTTTAAACTCAAAAACCTAATAAATTAATAAACCATAAGAATCAGTATTTTAAACATAAGATATTAATAAACCAATGGGATTATTAAAATTATAAACCAAAAGAACTAATAAACCCAAGGGTTTAATATTATAAACCAAAGGAATCAACAAACCCAAGGGATAAA
Source organism: Pinus albicaulis (assembly GCA_034641835.2). Lineage (NCBI taxonomy): Eukaryota > Viridiplantae > Streptophyta > Pinopsida > Pinales > Pinaceae > Pinus > Pinus albicaulis. The sequence goes on from CM076574.1 coordinate 565,360,450, forward strand.
ATTATAAACCTAAGGGATCAATATTAAAAACAATAGAGATTAATAAACCCTAAGAATTAATATTTGAAACTCAAGAGATTATAAACCCAATGGGTGGTTAACATTATAAACAAAACAAAATAATAAACCCAAGGCTTTAATATTATAAACCAAAGGAATCGGTGAACCCAAGGGATAAATATTAAAAACCTAAGGGATCAATAAGGCTAAGGGAAAACCCCAGATGCGGGTGTTATATAGACTCGATGGGCTACAGGGGGCGGCCATGTGGCTCACCACATGGCGTGCCCATATGCCATGACCTGGGGATACTCGAAGCCTTTATTGCTCGCGTGGGTTGGGCTTTAAAGTCCCATGCGCCACCCTTCCCTCGACGTACTCAGCGTCTTGTTTATTTAATCTTTCTTGCACTATGAGGTTCACCATTCCCGCTCCTCCCTCGGCTCTTGAGCCTGTTCTACTTGCCTCCCCTGTGCTTGTGTGGCTTCGGCCCCTCTCGGCTCTGGCTAGAAGCCTTTTGGCTCTGTCTTCTATCTCGACTCTGCAACAATACTACGCCTTACCCAGGATTGTTAATATGCCATGGTGCCATCGGCAGCATTGCATGCGAGTGGGGGAAGGGGCTTCCTTGTGCGACCCCCTCTGCCACGTGCTCTCCACATGGAATTGAATCTTCCCGTCGACTGGGATATAGCGGACTTGTTGCCCTCCATCCTTGCTCCAACCTTGCCTCCCGCTGTGTTTTCCGACCCTTTGGCTCCTCCCGCGTAGCTCTCTAATTCGTATTATTTTCCCTCCTCCTCCCATTGCAAGAAGAGGGCTCATAAATCCACCATTGCAGCTGAGCCCGCCTTCCTCCCCCGCAAACTTAAAGCCCTCCCCGTGTAGCCTGCTTCCAGCTCTAATTCAGATGACAGTGATTTTGAACTAGCTGCGGAGAAGCGACTCCCAGGGTTGAGCCATTCGAGCACCCCCTCGAAGAAAGATGACCACAATGTGATGGCCTCTCTGGACAATCCAGCCTTCTTGCAGGATATCGCCTCCGCCACTCACCGGAGGAGCGCTGTCTTTCCTCCTTCTCCGCATGAACTGCTTGAGGACGCGAACCAAGGCCTGGACACTTTGGATTATGGATATATCTACCACATTCTTGAAGAATTGCCTCCCCCCAGCGACTCGCATGAAGGTTATCCATAGAGTTCACTCTTTGAATTTCTTCATTTATTGGTTTATCTGCTATCTTTGTTTAGCTCTGTTTATCTCTTTTTGTACTGCTACTAAGGTTTGTTTCCCACTATGGGCAACATGTTATGGTTGGATTTTCAAGGTTGGTTTCCCCTCTAGGGGCAGTCTAGTTTTGGATAGTAGCGTTTTGTCTATTCCCTCCATCATGGATTCTTCCATTTCTGAGGATGAGAATTGTAACTCTGGTCTGACTGCTTAATAGATATAGTTTTACTTACAAAAAAAAGAAAAAAGGCTAAGGGAAATTTTAAAACAATAGAGATTAATAAAACCTAATAATTAATAATTTAAAATAAAAAACCTTAGAAATTAAAACACAAGAATTTAATATTATAAACCCAACCGAAAAATGTTATAAACCTAAGGGATAAATATTAGTATTATAAACCAAGAAATTAATAAACCCTAAGAATTAATATTTTAAACTCAACAGAGTAATATACCCTAATAATTAATAGTTTAAACCCAAAACCTAAGAATTTAATAAACCATAGTATTTAATATTTTTAACTCAAGAGATTAATAAACCTGACGGATTATTAATAATATAAACCAAAAGAAATAATAAACCCAAGGGTTTAATATTATAAACCAAAGGAACTGGTGAACCCAAGGGAAAATTATTAAAAACATAAGGGATCAATAAGGCCAACGGATCAATATTAAAAACACAAGAGAGTAACAAAGCCTAAGAATGAATATTTTAAATTCAAAAACCTAAGAAATCAATAAACCATAAAAATCAATATTTTAAAATCAACTAATTAATAAACACAAGGGATTATTAATATTATAAACTAAAAGAAATAATAAACCCAAGGGTTTAATATTATAAACCAAAGGAATTGGGAAACCCAAGGGAAAAATATTAAAAACATAAGAGATCAACAAGGCGAAGGGGTAGATATAAAAAACAAAAAAGATTAGTAAAGACTAGGAATAAATATTTTAAATGCAAATGAATGAGACACTCACATGATTAATAAAGAGATTAATATTTTAAACTCAATAGATTAATAAACCCAAGGGGTTATTAATATTATAAAACCAAAGTAAACCCAAGGCTTTAATATTATAAACCAAAGGAATTGAGGAGCCCAAGGATAAATAGCTTAAACATGAGGGATGATTAAGGCTAACTCATCAATATTATAAACACAAGAGGTTAATAAACCCTAATAATCAATATTTGAAACTCAAAAACCTAAGAAATTAAAAAACCCTAAGAAATAATATTTTAAACTCAAGAGATTAATAAACTCAATGGATTATTAATGTTGTAAACCAAAATAAGTAATATTATAAACCAAATGAATTATTAAATTTATAAAGGTAAGGAACAAATAAACACAAGCATTTAATATTATAAACCCATGAAATTAGTAAACCCAAAGGAAAAATGTTATAAAATTAAGAGATAAATATTAGTATTATAAACCAATAAATTAATAAACCCTAATAATTAATATTTTAAACTCAAGAGAGTAATAAACCCTAATAATTAATAGTTTAAACCCAAAACCTAGGAATTTAGTAAACCATAGTATTTAATAATTTAAACTCAAGAGATTAATAAACCCGACGGATTATAAACTTAATAAACCAAAAGAAATAGTAAAACCAAGGGTTTAATATTATAAACCAAAGGAATTGGTGAACCCAAGGGAAAATTATTAAAAACATAAGGGATCAAGAAGACCAACGGATCAATATTAAAAACACAAGAGAGTAACAAATCCTAAGAATAAATATTTTAAATTCAAAAACTTAAGAAATTAATAAACCATAAGAATCAATATTATAAAATCAACTAATTAATAAACACAAGGGATTATTAATATTATAAACCAAAAGAACTAATAAACCCAAGGGTTTAACATTATAAACCAAAGGAATTGGGGAACCCAGTAATAAAAACATAGAGATAAACAATGCCCAGAATTTTAAACAAAAGATTAGTAAAGGCTAGGAATAAATATTTTAAATGCAAATGAATGAGAAACTCACATGATTAATAAAGAGATTAATAAATCTTAGGAATCAATTTTTAAAATAAAAATCATTGATAAAGTCACATGATTATTAATATTATAAACTGAGGGGAATAAACATGGTTTACCATTGAGACAATTATTGTCACAATGTGACGTTGGAACAACTATGACCATGGTTGGCCATGGGTGATTTTCATATTGAGACAATATTTGTCAGAATGTGACATTTGATCATGGATGAAATTGATCGACTATGGCTAATGCTGATTAACAATGGTTTCCCATGGTTTATTTTCATATTGAGTTAGTGTTTTTCATAATGTGAAATTGGGCAATGCATTATTATTAAACTCTAGGGCCAATATTTAAACCCCAATATTTGGATTTAATAAAATTAAGGGAATAATATTACGAACCGAAAGAATCCGAAAAATTAAGGGATTAATAAGGCCAAGTGATCAATATTAACAACACAAGAGAGTAGCAAACCCTAAGAATAAATATTTGAAATTAAAAAACCCAAGAAATTAATAAACCATAAGAACCAATATTTTAAAATCAAGTAATCAATAAACACAAGGGATTATTAATATTATAAACCAAAAGAACTAATAAAACCAAGAGTTTAATATTATAAACCAAAGGAATTGGGGAACCCAAGGGAAAAATATTAAAAACATAAGAGATCAACAAGGCCAAGGGATACATATAAAAAATAAAAAAGATTAGCAAAGGCTAGGAATAAATATTTTAAATGCAAATGAATGGAAAACTCACATGATTAATAAAGAGATAAATAAATCTTGGGAATCAATTTTTTAAATAAAAATAATTGATAAAGTCACATGATTATTAATATTATAAACTGAGGGGAATAAACATGGTTTACCATGCTTGATTTAAACATTGAGACAATTGTTGTCACAATGCGATGTTGGACCAACTAAGACCATGGTTGGCCATGGGTGATTTTCATATTGAGACAATAATTGTCAGAATGTGACATTTGATCATGTATGACATTGATAAACTATGGCTAACGTTAATTAACAATGGTTTCTCATGGTTGATTTTGATATTGAGTGAGTGTTTTCCATAAACCAAAAGAGCTAATAACCCAAGGGTTTAATATTAGAAACCAAAGGAATTGGTGAACCCAAGGGAAAAATATTAATAACCTACGGGACCAATAAGGCGAAGGGAACAATATTAAAAACACAATAGCTTAATAAAGAATACGACCTAATATTTTAAATAGAGAGGAATTTTAAAGTCACATGATTATTATTATGATAAACCACAAGTGATCAACCAACCTTACTGATTTTTAATATTATAAACTAAATAAATTAATAAACTAAAGTGATATTCAATTTCGCCATCAGTGAAACCAAAAAAATAACATTGAAATTAACATATGTTTTTTGTTGTCTTTACATAAAGAGATCCCACTACAAAAATGGACTCAAAACTCTCCATCAAAGATCATTTATCAAATAGCCTCTTCGATAACACAACTAGACTGACCACAAAAGGAACACCAATTCAAATCAATAGGATAATGATCATGATACGTAATGCTTTCCAACCAATTCCTTCTTGTTTTTCTCCCAGCCTCCCTCATGTGCAGATGCAAGAATTATTTTACATTAATTTTCATTTCATCTAGCACACGAAGATGCTCATCAATAAAAGCAGGATGGAAGCCATGTTTTCTCTCGATCTTGTTCCGAAGATAAGAAAGAAAAATGATCAGTCTGGAAATATTTGCCATCGCTTCATTATAATAGATGCCATCATTAATATCCATATCTGCATTCGAAAGGAAAATCGACAAAATAAAAATTAATACACAAAGAGATAGAAACATCTAGGCATATATATATAAACCCTAATAATTAATAGTTTAAACCCAAAACCTAAGAATTTAATAAACAATAGTATTTAAAATTTTAAACTCAAGAGATTAATAAACAGAGTAGATTATAAAATTAATAAACCAAAAGAAGTAATAAACCCAAGTGTTTAATATTATAAACCAAAGGAAATGGTGAACCAAAGAGAAAATTATTAAAAACATAAGGGATTAGTAAGGCCAATGGATCAATATTAAAAACACAAGAGAGTAACAAAGCCTAAGAATAAATATTTTAAATTCAAAAACCTAAGAAATTAAAAAACCATAAGAATCAATATTTTAAAATCAACTAATTAATAAACACAATGGATTATTAATATTCTAAACCAAAAGAACTAATAAAACGAAGGGTTTAATATTATAAACCAAAGTAATTGGGGAACCCAAGGAAAAAATATTAAAAACATAAGAGATCAACAAGGTGAAGGGATACATATAAAAAAACAAAAAAGATTAGTAAAGGCCACGAATAAATATTTTAAATGCAAATGAATGAGAAACTCACATGACTACTAAAGAGATTAATAAATCTTAGGAATCAATTTTTTAAATAAAAATCATTGATAAAGTCACATGATTATTAACATTATAAACCGAGGGGAATAAACATGGTTTACCATGCTTGATTTAAACATTGAGACAATTGTTCTCACAATGTGACGTTGGACCAACTATGAACATGGTTGGCCATGGGTGATTTTCATATTGAGACATAAGAGATCAACAAGGTGAAGGGATACATATAAAAAACAAAAAATATTAGTAAAGGCTAGGAATAAATATTTTAAATGCAAATGAATGAGAAACTCACGAGATTAATAAAGATATTAATAAATCTTAGGAATCAATTTTTTAAATAGAAATCATTGATAAAGTCACATTATTATTAATATTATAAACCGAGTGGAACAAACATGGTTTACCATGCTTGATTTAAACATTGAGACAATTGTTGCCACAATGTGACGTTGGACCAACTATGACCATGGTAGGCCATGGGTGATTTTCATATTGAGACAATATTTGTCAGAATGTGAGATTTGATCATGGATGACATTGATCAACTATGGCTAATGCTAATTAACAATGGTTTCCCATGGTTGATTTTCATATTGAGTCAATGTTTTTCATAATGCAAAATTGGACCATGCATTAGTATTAAACTCTAGGAACAATATTTAAACCCCAATATTTGGATTTAATAAACTGAAGGGAACAATATTATGAACTGAAATAATCTAAAAAATTAAGGGATCAATAAATCCAAGCGATCAATATTAAAAACACAAGAGAGTAATAAACCCTAAGAATAAATATTTGAAATTCAAAAACCCAAGAAATTAATAAACCATAAGAATCAATATTTTAAAATCAATTAATTAATAAACATAAGGGATTATTAATATTATAAAACAAAAGAACTAATAAACCCAAGGGTTTAATATTATAAACCAAAGGAATTGGGGAACCCAAGGGAAAAATATTAAAAACATAAGAGATCAACAAGGCCAAGGGATATATATAAAAAACAAAAAAGATTAGTAAAGGCTAGGAATAAATATTTTAAATGCAAATGAATGAGAACCTCACAGGATTAATAAAGAGATTAATAAATCTTACGAATGGATTTTTTAAATAAAAATCATTGATAAAGTCACATGATTATTAATATTATAAATCGAGGGGAATAAACATGGTTTACCATGCTTGATTGAAACATTGAGACAATTGTTGTCACAATGCAACATTAGACCAACTAAGACCATGCTTAGGCCATGGGTGATTTTCATATTGAGACAATATTTGTAAAAATGTGAAATTTGATCATGTATGACATTGATCGACTATGGCTAACACTAATTAACAATGGTTTCCCATGGTTGATTTTCATATTGAGTGAGTGTTTTTCGTAATGTGAAATTGGACAATGCATTAGTATTAAACTCTAGGAATAATATTTAAACCCCAATATTTGGATTTAGTAAATTGAAGGGAATAATATTACGAACGGAAAGAATCTGAAAAATTAAGGAATCAATGTTATAAACCCAATGGATCAGCAAATACAGTGAAATATTAATATTATAAACATAAAACATCAATAAAGAAAAGGGACTATTAATATTATAAACAAAGAACATCAATAAACCGAAGGGATTATAAATATTATAAACCCAACAAATTAGTATTAGAAACAAAAAATATTAATAAACTCAAGTGATTAATAAAGTCGAAGGATCAATAAAATTAATAAAAAAATACTCAAATTGAAGAAATTAATAAACACCAATAATTAAACCAAGGGATTATTCATATTATAAACCAAAAGAACTAATAAACCCATGGGTTTAATATTATAAACCAAAGGAATTGGTTAACCCAAGGGAAAAATATTACTCAACAAATTAGTATTAGAAATAAAATTATTAATAAACTCAAGCGACTAATAAAGTCGAAGGACCAATAAAATTAATTAAAAAAAAAAAAACCAAAGAAATTAGTAAACACTAATAAATAAACCAAGGTATTATTCATATTATAAACCAAAAGAACTAATAACCCAAGGGTTTAATATTAGAAACCAAAGGAATTGGTGAACCCAAGGGAAAAATATTAATAACCTAAGGGACCAATAAGGCGAAGGGAACAATATTAAAAACAAAATAGCTTAATAAAGAATACAACCCAATATTTTAAATAGAGAGAAATTTTAAAGTAACATGATTATTATTATGATAAACCACAAGTGACCAATCAACCTTACTGATTGTTAATATTATGAACAGAATAAATTAATAAACTAAAGTGATATTCAATTTCGCCATCAGTGAAACCAAAAAAATAACATTGAAATTAACATATGTTTTTTGATGTCTTTACATAAATAAATCCCACTAAAAAATTGGACTCAAAACTCTCCATCAAAGGTCATTTATCAAATAACCTCTTCGAGAACACAAGCAAACTGACCACAAAAGGAACACCAATTCAAATCAACAGGATAATGATCACAATACTTATTGCTTTCCAACCAATCCATTCTTGTTTTTCTCCCAGCCTCCCTCATGTGCACATGCAACAAGTATTTTACATTCATTTTCATTTCATCTAGCACACAAATATGCTCATCAATAAAAGCAGGTTGGAAGCCATGCTTTCTATTGAGCTTGTTCTGAAGATAAGAAAGAAAACTAACCAGTCTAGAAATATTTGCCACTACTTGATTATAATAGATGCCATCATTATTATCCATATCTTCATTTGAAATGAAAAACGACAAAATAAAAATTAATACACAAACAGATAGAAAAATCTAGGCACATATATATATATATATATATATATATATATATAAGAACACCCCATTTGTATTGTTGTTAAAAAACTTAATCTTAAAAACGTCATGCTATAAACCTCATTAGAAATACATATTGTACACATGAAATGAGTGATGAAATTAAATGAGTGATATGACACCTATTACAATAATCAACAAGAAATCACAAATTTTCAAACATAATTTTTAAAATGAAATACTAACAATGTTAGCAATTCTATATTTGTATTTAAATTAATGTCAGTGTATATATTAATTTTAGTTTAATATAATTATCAAATATAAATATGTTGTCATTGAACCAAACTAAAACATATTTAGCAAACCACATTGATAATTATTTTTAGTTTCATGTCATAGGGATATGGACTTCAATCTTGACTTTTAACGATTGGCTCATATAATTTCCTGTATATGTCTGAATGGTTTATTGTAAACAAAAGAACAATAGCGATTAAAAAAAAAGAGGTAAATTGAACAACATGAAAAACAATGTAAGAAATTTCTCATATATTACTATATTGGATCTCATGAATGTATTCATTTCATTAACACATGAAAATAATTATTATACTAAATGGAAATAGAGAGGACAATAATTTTTTTTTAAAAAGCATTCTAAAAATATGTCACAATACTATTAGTTGCATGTCACAGTGATATGGAATTCCATCTTGATTTTTAATAATTGGCTCATATAACTGGTTTTTTATCTTTGAATGGTTCATTGCAAGAAAAATAACAAAAACCACTTAAAAAAAATAAGAAAATTAAAAAACATGAAAAAAATGTAAACAACATTCCAAAATACTACTATGAATTTGATGAATGTATTCATCTCATTAATATATCAAAAGAATTATTATATTAAAAGTAAATAAAGAGGACAATAAAAGAAATTTAAAAAAAATTCTATAAAGAGCTAAAAGTATCAATAGTTGCATGTCATAACGATTGGACTTTAATCTCTCCTCTTATTTCTTCCTAATTGTAACATATGCATTATCTTTCATCTTGGCATAACGTTGATAAGAGAAAGGCGGTGCAATGCGTAAACCATCTATTGATTTCACTCTTGATATGGTTGTGAAGGTTAGGCCTTGTTGCTCTTTATTCCCGATATCAATTGATGCTCGTTCTAAAGTCAAACCTTGTGACTTGTGAATTGTAAGGGCCCATGCCATCTTTAAAGGAATTTATTTTTGATTTCCTCTTATCACTGGTGCGATAGGTACAATGTTTAAATTGCTTGCATCAAATGTAATACCAACATACTTATCAAAAACAAGAGTTGTGAACATTGGAAGCTCAAGTGGCTTAGAGGTAGCCATATAAAATATTTCCTTCACATACCCAAGTGCACCATTCACCAAACCAGCTTCAACCCACAAATTACATGTCAACATAACACGTTGGCCATGACACAAAAAAACTTCACGGTCCAGTTGGTCATCATCGACACCACTGATTTCTGAACGCCTTGAATTCATAGCAATACATCATGCAATTGGAGAATTTAATGATTTCAACATATGCCTGTTATGGAAGGAGACCAAATTATTTGTTCGAAACATGTGAGCTGCTGCATTAAATAAATCCCTTTCTCTAGGATGAAACCTCATATCAGCTCGGGACATAAGAAACTCCCAATCATCAATAATAGGTTCCACGTTTCTTGTGTTATTGAGGACTCTACGAAAACAAGATTGTTTCTCATTATTCCCTTGTTGGCGAAATATTGTGTCAAGAGTGACAACAATGTTGAATTTTTGCCACAAGACTTTCCCTACTATATTACCTGCATACAAAGGCTTATCTCTCACAGGAGGTAGCTGGCCAAGGTCACCCACAAGGATGATGGATCTTCCACCAAAAGGAAAATTTTTTTTCTCTGGAAATGCTTCTCGTAATCGAGCATCTATTTGCATGAATAACCTTGATCCTAAAAAGCTCATTTCATTAATCAATATATATCGAATATGCCTCATTTATTCTTGGAATATTGCCAGTGATTGACCTTGTAGTGGTTTCATATCTTTAATCCAGATTTTCAGAGTGGAGTGTATTGTTTTTACATGTATATTAAAAGCAACAATTCCTGTTGGGGCAAGAAGAAGCAAAGGACTTTCTCCATTACTTGACAGATTAGAAAGTGCTTCAAAAATAAAATGGATAAGGAAAGACTTTCCAGTGCCTGCAGTGCCTTGAACAATCATAAGAAGAGCTTCACGAATCTCATGTTCAACAACATGCCTTAAAACAATTTCAAAAGAAAGATGTTGTTTTTCTGCCAATGAATCTGGAGAGGAAAATGTTCCATTTGAAAGGTCAACCATATCACCCCTTGATATTCCATTCCTTATAAAATTAATAGCTTCTTCAGCCACATCATCAGAAATAGTTGTACTTTGCCAGTCAAAGGATATATCAAAATCCCTTCGACCAAGGGTGTGAAGATTAGAAACATTAACATTACTTGGTGGAACCAAGTGAGAGAAAAGTTTCCACTCTTGAAAATCATCTCCAAGATTCATTTCCTGGTTAGCAAAATCACCATCTTTTCCATATTCAATATTTTCAACAATTTATGGATTCAATCAACATGCCATGCTCGATATCGGAAATTCCTACAATTCTCAAGAATAATTTCAGCTGAAAGGCCAATCTCCGCAGAAATGTCACGAAATGGCTTGTACGAGAGCAATTATGTCTATAAAAAGGTTTCAAATTCCTCTGAACCTTCACTAGGAATAGAATAAAACCGTGGCCAGACCTGTACAATTGCATGAACATCTCTAGGATTCCAGGGATTTCTTTTACGCTTGCTATCAAATGTCCAAGATCTTTCTGTTTATATCAAAGATAGATGTTCAAGGAAAAAAGGCCTCTTCTGATAATGTTGAACAAAACTATTTTCAGATGAACATTGCATGCCATCTCTTGATATTTTCCTGAAAACCTTTCTTCCAACATTTAATGAAACATATTTTCGACTACAAACAACAAGAGGTGGCTTAAGAAACATATGGCATGTTTCTTGTGCTCCAATGTCACATTCAACAATTGTTTCAGCAAGAAAGCTTCTGTAAGCACACAAAGCATGATCCTTAGAGGCAATAGAATTTGAAATTCTAGTTAACATATCATGATAAATTTCAGACCTTTTCTTTGCTTTTGATGCACACTTAGCAATATATTTTAGGACAGCATGCCGAGAAAGAACTGGTTGGAAATCAACATTTGCACGCCACATTGTTAGAAGGTCAATGTTATGTACATTGAGCCTATCATCATTTCTTACCGGGTTCTATTTTTTTCTTCCTTGATCATCTATGAACAATCTTGATTCCCTAGAAAGATCCCATGGAGCATTGTACTGAAAAGCGATAATAGTTCCCTTTTTGCACAAAAAAGAATCTACACTACACTTTGTGTGCCTTTGGACACGGTTCAACAATTATTCATAATCATTATGAGGATTTCAAGAGAAAATCTGATTAATATTCAACAGGAAAGTGTCATCATTGAGACTTCTTGGAACCATTATATTGCGACAATGTATTTCATGTGGATTCCATGCACTTACATAATTATCAAAGAATCTTTTTCCATGTTGTAAATCACAATCATTTGACCAATCAAGTCTTTCCATGTCAGGAGCTCCTTGCAACCATAAGAAACCATGGATATGTGCTGAACCTCTATGTTGCCACTCATATCTGAAGAAAATGAATATAGAGTTACCACAAAAAATATAAATAGAAAATTAATAAGAAATTGATAATTAATAGAAAATAAATTCAACGAAACATACCTATTCCAGAAGTCTTTATATTTAAGATATTTCTGGATAACTTCCTCTCAAAATATATTGAATCTATGGTGCATAAATGTGGCAACAATATGAGGGTACTGAATAACATTCTCAATTTTCATACAATGCTCATTTAAGGAACGAGAATGTGAGGGTACAGGCATGAGGCTATGCAGCTCTGGCCACTTTGTGTCAGCTGCACTCAAAGTAAAAAACAAAGATGGACATCCCAACTGAGTAATCCCTTGTACCTCTTAGAGAAGACCCAAACCGCATAATATGCTTAGCCAACTTATTATCTGGTAGATCAGAAAATTGATGACACAAGTTTTCAATTGTTATCAGTGAGTTATCATGTAAATTTTTCTTCACAAAACATAAAATAGTTGTTTGGCTATGGTGCCTCATTATCATGTTTAATAGGTAATATCAGAAGTGAGGATGGCTTCCAAACCTCTGATCATAGTATCTAAGAAGATGCAATGAATACTCATGAAGTTCAATAGTACAAATGCATGGTTGCAACCAATTAGCATCACCAGTGAGGAACAATGTGGGGAATGTCATATCTAATAACCCTTCAGTATTATATTCATTTATCGGAGATGTCCCAATACTGGGCCAATCCATTTCATGAACATGTGAAGAATCAACATTATCAAGAAATTCTCTAATTTCTTCCGCTTCTCTCTGTTCATTAGGTAGGTGAGAAACAAAAGAAGAAGGATGAGAGGGAAAATGATCAAGAGGAAACCCTTCATTATTAGCTGCATTGATCTCAGATTCTGTAATGTCACAATAAAAAAATTGAAGCCTGGAGGAGAAATCTGTTGATCTTTCGGGAAGAGAATTCACTAAATCATAGTCAATTACAACATCTCGATAATATTGATAACGTTCAATTTTGAAAAGCAATGCAACCATAACTCGAGATATTTTTACATAACATTCATAATATTTAGACTGAGCAACATGTCTCCTCACAATCAGAAAGTCAAGATCTTCAACATGTCGGGGAAGACTTTGTGCAATTTTAGAAATATCTTGGGGAAAGCTAACTGTGTGTCCACTATACTTATATTTCCCACCTCGAGCATGTGTCACTTGAAAAATAGGATTTACACGTGCTATTAACATTTCTTCAAATTGAGTAAGAACTCTTAAAATATGAGGTTGCTCACCAGGATCCATGTTAGTATAGCCAGAAAAACGATGTGAACCTCTTTCACTCTTACATCGTCTGCAAATAGGTCATTCAGGATCTCTTGAAACTTGGATTCCAAGATTTGATTCTTGGCAGATGTGGCACATTTAGACAACTGACAAGCTATCTATCTTTTCTCAAATATTTTATACACTGCAATCATGTTTTCATCAAAATGAATATGATTTGTATTGGTTCCACCATGTGGAGAATGATGCGGAAGAGTATAATTTCTTCTAAAATTTACTTTATTTTAAGAACCATCAGATTCCTTTCCCAAATTTGAAACATGTGGAACAGATCTATGACATGGTCTTTCCAAAATTATGGTCTGCATTTCTGGAACCTGAGAGGATGATAAGGTTTATTTAGCATAATTTTTTCTTTTAAATTGAATTTCAAAATAATTAGAATTGAAAAAATGAAAAACAAATCAAATTCATTCAAGATTTACATTTTTTTGGCGATGTGGATGAAGTGTAAGAGATGGTTGCTCGTCACTTCCAACATCAGTAGACTGAACATTTGGGGAGTTAGTTTTGACACCTCTATTCAAATTAGTTGTTTCATGTAAAAACAAAATAAAATTCTTTATAAAACTAAATGTCAAAAAAATAAAGATTTAAAATTGTACAACTAAGAATAAATGAAAAAAGGAGGAAAATATCAAATGCATTCAACATTTATATTTTGTTGGCAATCTAGATGAATGCTATGAGATGGCTCCTCTTCACTTATAACATCATTAGATGGAACATCTACAAAGTTAATTTGTATGCCTCTATTGAAATGAGTTGTGTCCTATTTGAAGAAAATAAATTATGCAATAAAATTCATGTCCAATGTACCAAAAATTCAAAAAATGAAAACTCAAGTCAAATACATTGAACGTTAACATTATTTTTTTGATTTTATTGTTAAGGAGAATGCAGTGGAAGGTTATGACGTGCTTCATATTCAATTCTCAGATTAGTAGATGGAAGACTTGGGGAGATAATTTCAAGACCTCTATTAAAATGAGGTGTATCCTATTCCAAGAGAATAAAATACCTTATAAGTTTAGTAAAAAAAATGTAAATAGAGGAATTTAATAAAACAAACACTATTGCAGCAACTGTAAAGATATCATTAGGTTACCTCTATTGTTCCTCGCGAAATGTTATCACGGATGACTGATTTTGTTCGTGGGACAACATTATTTTGAGAAGGGAGATTGGAAGATACGATGTTTTCACTAGCTGTATCCAAATTATCAAACAAATGGCGAATCAAACTATCATCCAAGTCATCACATACAATGTCATCATTACCTCCACCATGGATATTTTGCAACCTTTGGGCTTTCTCACAAGATGCAATTGCGGAGACAGAAGGGTTAGGGTGAACATTTGCATCCACGTTATCATTATGATGTTCTTCCCTATTGCGAGATGTTTCCCTAATATTATAAAAATTTTCAGGAGAGCATCGAAAACAACATTATGCTGACGAGGAGCATATTCTGGCAATGAACTATCGAGGGGAAATTTTCTTTCCATGATATCATCCATTGTACAATACTTACGAGGAATCATAAAATCATTTTGAAGATTTGTTTCACTCATTCTTCTATGATATGTATCTCTCCTATGCTCATTTAATGTGTCCTTATTTTGTTGATACCATAAATGACGACTTTCATTGGACTTGTCACGCAATGCTGGTGACTGATTCCTTTTTCTTGTATGCTTGCTTGTACCTTCATATGACATTTCTACAACGAATAATAACATATTTATTATAGAACAATAACCATGGAACATATAATATATCCAATATACATAAACACAAAAGAATGAAAAAGGAACACATTTTTTTTCTAGCCACATAAAAAAATTAAGATCATATACGATATTTTTCCAACCATATAAAGTTATGAAAACATAAAATGATTTTTCCAAATACAAATTTAAAATATAAATGATTTAAAATATAAATTTAAAATGATTTTTCAAAATATAAATTTAAATAATAAAATTAACCCAAAGATATAACATTGTTTGAGAATCAATGAGAAAAAAGTAATGGAAACACCATGTATAAAATAAGTCATAGTAATTATAATTATAAAAGCAAAGAAAAATGGATAACATCCAAACACATTCAAATGCAATTAAGAGAACTAAAGGGGACACAAAAATAAATATTTTCTAGCAAATCGCAATGGAATTCAATATCCAACATCCGATACATAGACATATAAAAGACACCCCCTTAGAATGGAGCCATATAAATATCCATACAATTGTAATTTTAAAGTCTTAGCATACATACCAAAAAGTATGTAAAGTAAAAAAAAAAAGGAAATATTTTCCATGACAAGAGAGAGAATATAAAATGACTAATAGCCTAAGACTCCATGTCCATATCTAATGGTGGAATCTCATAAATAGAATCCATACGGGGAGAAATTGCAAAAAAATTTCCAGACTCGATCAAATCATTGCACTCCTGCAACGTTGGAGACCAAAATCCATGCATCTGTTGATTAGCTGAATTATCAATATCTATTGGGAAGTAGAGGCCAGTCATTATGTTATATAATAGGAAAGGAACTTCACTGCATTTTCACATAAGAATCATGCCTTGGATTGTTCGAAATGGAAGATAACCATGACATTTGATATTTATATCTGTAGACATTTCTTCCAACAACTTCCATCTGAAGCCCCAATCATCCTCAAAGTAGTCAATTCTTTGTTCAAAACACGGGTGACCAAATTGGAAATTATCTATTTCTTCAATTGACCATACAGAAGTGGAGCCATCATCGATAAGACATATCAAATGATTCTTGCATATTGATAATGACATACACTGTATCTCAGTGATTGGAACAAATGAAAATCCCTATTCATTTTTTATTACATCAAACCAATAGATTTTATACCCATATCAAGGATAATCTTCATACTCTGTGTCGAGATAGAGGTAAAACAATTTACTTTTATAAAACACTCCATTTTGAGGGGGTGAAGTGCCACCAAATGGAAGATCAACTCTTCGCCAAACCCTATCAAGACTACTGTAAACATAAAATTTAGACTGCAATCTATCATAGATATGTTTTAGAACAACCCAGTCATATTTGTTACTACTTACATTTTCCAATAATGAAAAGGATCCCCAGTCTCCAATTCGTATTCGCCCAATGTTTTTTAAGGCCTTTGTAAATGGATTCATTACAAAATAGTTTCGTGAATGGGAGAATTCTGTTGGTAAGGATAAAACTACCATTGGACCAATAGTAGACTCTAATTTATATCTCGAATCTATGAATCGCAAATGAAAACGAGATATGTTCCCATTTTGATTAAGGTATTCAACAACAAAATAATTGTGAAAAAATATCTTTCGGTAAAAATCACATCCAAATAAATTTGGTCGACGCATTTCGAACTAGCCAGTGTGGTTCATCATTAGGACTTGATGAAAAAACTGATCAGGAGACTCAAAAACAAAATAATTGTCTTCATGATTGAGGAGAGGAACCATAAATCCAAATTCATTTGTACAAATATTCTTGCAACGCAATAAGAAAGAAGGATTTTGCAAAACATTCTTCCATTGCTGACAAATAGTGCTAAAATTTATCACAACCGATAAACGGAGCCAAAGGAAGACAATTTTAAGGATTTCAAATGGAATACAACTCCAAATAGCTGGATCCATCATAAAGCAAGGAAATCACCTAACATAAAAGAAAGCACACATGATATCAACAAAATAATTTTTAATTAATGGTGAATAGAATAAACAATATAGAAAAGCAATTTTCCATCTACAAATATAGTAAAATGCACATATACATAATGTATAAAATCATATGAGCCACAAAAACATTATTACAATAGTTAAAAATAACTCACAATTTTACTATTAATCTTAATAAGTATTTTTTTATGTCTCTATTAATGTCTATATTTAATATTTATGTAAATGTTTGATGCTCAATATAAATATTAACCTAAAACACTTTTTTAATATTAAAAAGCTTTATCTTATAAACCTTCGGTTATAAAATAGCATAATGTTACATGGCCCAAATGATATGAAAATACCAATTTTTTAAATTCTATTGTCATTGAACCTAAAAATACATTAAGTTAATTAAATAATTATATTATATTAAGAGTATCAAAAAAATAATAATATTAAATAATATTGTATAAAATAAACAAATCTTATAAGACCACATTGACCAACACTTATATGTTGGGTGAATTGTACTCTTTCCCTATAATGGGCGTGCCATAAACTTGCATTCAATGAAGATAACAATGTCCATGTTATGGTTTATAACTACAAATAGAAGACTGGGGAAGATTATTTTGACCAGAATAGAGCCAATGTTAAATGCATTGTCATAATTAAATTCTAGAATAATTGGTACTCAGCTATATAATTTTTAAAAGTTTTTTAATAATAATAATATTCTATTTTTAATTTTTTTGTTTTTTAATATAATATAAATAATTCAATATATTCAATGTAATGATGAGAAAAAATTATCTATTTTTAACTCACAAATTTTGTAATAAAAAATTATAAATCTTATACTATTAAACTTTAAATATAAAATTTTAAAGTAATAATCAGATTTTAAAGTAATAATCAAGATTTTCACATATAATTTCATATTTTTCAAAAATAATCTTTTGCAATTCGTTACAAATTTTCATTTCCATCACAAATTTAAACCAAAAAAATTTCATAAAAACAAAAGAAAATTCTTCATACTAACTTAATATGAGAAGCAAAAGAATAATTCTTCATGCTAACTTAATTTGGGAAATAAATAAGCTCTAAACTTTATCTTTAATTTGGCCCTAAAAGTCCACAATTCACAGAATCAATCGTTTTCAACATCATAAATTGTATTAATTGTATTATATTAATGTATTAATTGTATTAACTGTATTATATTATATTGAATTGTGATGTAATTAATATATTAATGTTAAAAAATAAGAAATTAATATTATTATTAATTAATATTAATATATTTATTTAAACATTTTTAAATAAATGTTTTAATTAATTAATTAATGTTAATGTGTTAATTTTAACGTTTTAGTGTTAATGTTTAGTTAACTAATTAATGTTATAGTAACTATGGACTCTTTTGAGTGAACACTGTTAATTATTCTCAACTACAATAAATATAGTATTGGCTAACTCTAAATGTGGTCATATTTGGTTATGTTTAACTAATGTGATTGACTATAATAATTATGTATTAAGTATTTTTTTTTAATTATTTATTAATGATTTCATTAATATATCAATGCATTAATGTTAATAAAGTAATAAATTAATATTATTTTTAACTAATTTAAATAAATTTATTTAAATATTTTTAAATTAATGCTTAGTTTCATTAAATATTTTTAAGTAAATATTTTAATTAATATTATTAATGTTTTCATTAAAAACTTAATTAATGTTTTAATGCTTTTATTAATGTTGTTAATTATTTAATTAACCATATATTGACCCAACAAGAAATTTAGTGAACAAAATTGACTATTGTAAAATAGAGTAAAAGTAGAGTTGATGAAACGTGAATGTGGCCATGTTTTACTAGGTTTGATTAATGTGGTTGACTATAATAATTATATATTAAGTTAATTTTTTAAAATTATGTATTAATGTGATAATTAATGTATCAATGTATTAATGCTTATTAATAAACTATTACTTATTATTATTAATAATAAACATTAATATATTGTCCACTATCTCTTAAATAAATATTGATGAATTACTCTGTTAAAACACTCATTAATATATTGTTAGACAACTATGATGCGAATAAGTTTAAGAGGGAAGTCGAAATGCCTCGCATGCTAGTGTTAAATAGATTAGAAGCAAGACCTGCCTTATGATTAAAAAACACTCTTTAATATGAAACCATAATTAATTAATATTAATTATTATTTTAATTAATAAAATAATTTAATATATAATTATTTTATATAATAATAATAGTTAAATAATTTAATAAAATAATAATTTTATTAAAAAAAATTAATTATAATTTTACTTCACCTTTTATTCATGATACACATAGTTGTATCAAAATGAAACCCTACCGTTTTATTATTACATAACTACCATTTTATTATTATATAAATATAATAATAAAACTCCATGGTTAAAGGAAGGGTTCAATATAATAGTATAATGAAAGTCTTAAACCCTAAGTGAGAATACACCAATTCTCTTTATTTCTGCATTCATGTTAATTTGTTTAAAAAAAAAATCAGTGAATTAATATATCGTTAGACAACTATGATGCGGATAAGTTTCAGAGGGAAGTCGAAATGAATACATTAGAAGCAAGACCTGCCTTATGATTAAAAAACACTCATTAATATGAAACCATCATTAATTAATATTTTAATTAATAAAATATTTTAATATATAATTGTTTTATATAATAATAATAGTTAAATCATTTAATAAAATAATAATTCCATTAAAAAAAATTAATTATAATTTTATTTCACTCTTTATTCATGATACCTATAGTTGTATCAAAATGAAACCCTACTGTTTTATTATTACATAACTACCATTTTATTATTATATAAATATAATAATAAAACTCCATGGTTAAAGGAAAGGTTCAATATAACAGTATAATGAAAGCCTTAAACCCTAAGTGATGAATACACCAATTTTCTTTATTTCTGCATGCATGTTAATTTGTTATATATATTGTTAGACAACTATGATGCGGATAAGTTTTAGAAGGAAGTCGAAATGCCTCCCATGCTAATGTTAAATACATTAAAAGCAAGACCTTCCTTATGATTAATTTAATTTTTTTTGCTATGGAAAGGAAAAAAATTGTCCTCAATAGTGTTTGCATGTAGAACTGAACTGAAAACAAGGTTTCTACACAACTTCAACTTCTTCCCGCGGGTAATAACAAGTTACTAACATCTTCACTCTATTTTGATAGTTCTTCTGGATTGTGAAGTCAAATTAATGTGAAGTGGGGGAAACCTTTCTGATGTGCTAAAAAGCTATTACACAAAATCACTCAGGCCATTATTTATTATTGCCTAAACTTTAATGTCTACTATTTCATATTAGCTACACAGAAATTTATCAACAAAAGGGACGAAGTAAAATATATACCACACAACAGAGATTTCAGCCAAGTATATTACGATGATTTTAAATAGGAGCACTTACCTCTTGGAGGGAGGAAGGCAGCGCATTTCTGGTTGTTTCCGTCTTATCCAGTGTTTTTCCAGAATTGTGGTGACACTTTTCACAAAATAAAATTACATCGAAGAAATTTGTAAGTGTAAAAACAAAAAACATCGAAACATAATTGCTCTCTTCAATCATATCTAAAAAATAAATATTCCAGTTTATACTTTCAAAATCCATTTCCTCGAAACAAAACATTAGTCATGGTACCTTGGGCAGCCGGAGAGACTTCTGCCTTGATAGGAAGGAAATCCTTACGGATGCACAGAAGGATAAAATAGGAAGAGAATAACCCTTGAAGCTATAGAGCGGAGAAGGCAGAGAAGGATAGAATGCAGAGAATAAAGGATATCATATCCGCAAAGGAGCGAAGAGGCTGCTGGTGTGGCTTTGGCTAGGGGTTGTGCAAGGATGGCTGGTTCAGATCCTAGACGAGATGAAAACCAACCAATGACGCTACAGAGTGGAAAAGAGAATGACAACAAAACATAATTGGTGTTTTTCTAGATAATTGAATGCAAATCAATGGAACCAGCTTTAGAGAATTTGAACCATCACTAGAGCATTATAGAATTTGAACCATCACGAGTTGGATGAAAACGTTGAACTATTAAAAGTTTCATTTATCCTTCTAATTAATGCAATTGAGTCCAACCATGACACGTTCGAGAAAGCGTTAAGGGTTAACGTTTTAGTTTCATTTGTCGTGTGACTTATGCTCTCACGAACAAAATTGTTTGAACCCATATCATTCCACTTGTTAATCTTGATAGGTTGCAATTAATAAATGGTATAGTAAATTTTTAATTAATATTTGTAAATTTTTAATTTAAGTATGGTTTAATCATATGATTTAGATATGCAATTAAGTTAGTGGTGTAGATTTGATCCATTGAGAATATACTGGCATCTTTAAATTCACATCATCGAGAATATTTATCATGGAAGAATTATCTTAAGTAAAAATCTTATCTTCAAGTGTCTTATTCCCAAGTATCTTCAATTCCATTTATCTATTTATTAATAGAAATATTTGTTTACATAAATATTTTATGGTACTTAATAGATTTTCCGCCATTTTCCCTAACATAATTCAATAAATTACAACAACTAAAAAATATTACATTTGGCATCCCTCAATATTATAAAACCATCTAAACTACTAAATGAAACCATCTAAAATACTAAAAAATAAAATAAAAGGTAAACCTTGAATAGGAACGACTACTATCCACAAGAAAACATTAGAAGTCATGTAATATTTTCGTTATTTTTTCTAAACTAAAACTAAGAGGTATCTGTATATTTTTGCTATATTTTGTAAACTAAAACTAAGAGGTATCTGTATAGTAGATCGAATTGCAATTAAGATATTTAAGATGGAGCTAAGATTTACAAATTTTTTTTATAGTTTTTGAAAATTTTACTCACGTAGGTTTTATTTCGAAATATTTAGGATTATATTTAAAAAAAAAATTATGATATCTTGTATTTAATAAAGCTATGGTATGGCGTAATTGATAAATTTGGTTGATATATTTATTAAAAAATTATGATATCTTGTATTTAATAAAGCTATGGTATGGCGTAATTGATAAATTTGGTTGATATATTTATTAAATATGATTTATAATTACTTTTTATTTTATTTTACAACTATTGTTCATGAGATCAAATCTTCACAATATGATATTTTTTTTTCTAGTGAAAAAATCAAACTTTCTATTAAGAAAATAAAAAGTTATATATATAGATATAGTTAAGTATTCATAAAAAATTGTAAATGTGCAATATACATAAAGAAAACACATAGATATAGTCAGTAAATTAGAGATAAAGTATCTCTCAACAAAAATGCCAAAAAAACCATAGAAAGATAAACATGATATACAATCATTTGGAAAAGCAAAGAAAGAACAATTTAATAAAAAAATTGTCCAGTTCAAAATTAATATTTGCCCATCTTTCAATACGATCAAATTGTTTTACATGAATTAAAATTAATATTTACCCATTTTTCAATATGATCAAATTTTTTTACATGACAAATTCACGGATTCAAATTATAAAATTTTTGAAAATATTAAAATTAGAATTAAAAAAAAACAAAATATCTATAATTAATAATTTTATGTATTATAAATATTCTCAAAAAAAAATACGACTCCCTCAAATTTTCCAAAAATATGATAACAAAACCAAAATTTTTATTTATATTAAATCATAATCACCAAACAAATATCTAATTAGCTAAACTAAAACCCCAATATCACATTCCTAACTCCGTGATAATAGAATTAATGACTTTATAAATGTAATCAACAACATTTCTGGCCCTCCTTGAATGCAATCCACAAATCTTTTGGCCTCATATCTTTTCCAGAAACTCCTTGTTATTCATAGAGTGAATGAAAGGCAATTTATATTCAAAGATATGTTGTAATTGCATGAATGGAAGTCAATTTACATTCATAGATATGTTGTAATAGCACTATAAACTAATCATCACGTTCCAAAAAAATATCATACAAGTTAAACGATAATATCTTTATTGTCTAATATCTTTAGTGTCTAAGTGTTCATAAAATAAACAGAATATTAAGAATAATATTCCATTCATCGTACACATAAGAATACTATTACAATCATCGTACACATATTAGTTTAAGTTAATAAACAAATTTAAATCTTATTAATATCGCATATTTTACATAACACTCCATATTACCTCAAACACAAAATTGCACAAAACGCTATTCGGCGACTGCAACAGAATTATCACATTGTATTTCAAACCTCAAAAACCATAATATCTGACATTTTTTTTTTGGTCAAACCAATCACATTTCTACAAAGGTTATTTATATTTTCGAAAAATTTGGAGTACATCAGTTGCTTAAAAAAAACGCACTGCATGAATTTTACTGGAGAATTTTAGTTGCATGCATATTCCAGGAGATTGGATAAATTCAAGGTTTTTTCGAGGATAAATGGTTGCTCCCGTTGGAAATTTTGATTAAGGAATTTGTCTTCCGTGGCTGTGGGGCCCAAAATAAATTGCGTGGATTGCAGTCAACGTTACAGACAAAAAAGCAACACGCACTTGTATTCACTGCAGCTAGATCCTGCAGATCTTGGAGACATCTCCTATCACTTCAGCTTGACCTAGCAAACCTTGGAGACATGATTATTATTTGGTAATTCTTTTGTATTTTATTGCTTATGAAAGGAATTTTACCAGTAGAGTAAACTTATTACTTGATTTGTTCAGTGGCAAACACGCGTGATCGTGGGCATTTTCTTTGTATAGTGCTTTTAAGCGCATGGTGAGTTGGTAACAACGTTTGATAGTAAAAAAATATTTGAAAACAATTTGTTTTTATCAATCTGTTTTGTTATTTTATGCTAAATATAGTATTTAAGTTGGCGTGTGGAATTTGTGTGGAATTTATTTCTATATGAGTTTTTTTTTAATAGAATTTTGATAGTTATAGTTTAAGTTTACAAAAGTCCACATCTTATTTTTTTTTTTTTGTATCTAGAAAGACAATAAATATAAGTTCTAGAAATTACTTTGAACATTTAAGATGGGTTAGTTTTTGAAAAACGGATAATAAATTGTATTTAATAAAGTTATGGTCAAGCTTGATTTGTGAATTTTCTTAACTTTTAATATACAATAAATATTTTTTATAAAATTTTACTTAAAAGATATATATATATATATATATATATATATATATATATATATATATATATATATATATATATATATATATATATATATATATATATATATATATAAAATTTTTCATGAAATGAAAATTTCAAAAAAAATATTTGTATACAATGATGCTAATGAACCTTCTTAATTGATGGTGACATTGTTAAACACAAACTTGTGAATTTATTCATTTAAGTCAAACACTGAGACAAGGAAATGATATAAAAAATAGGACATTATCATTATTATGAAGATAATATTTCAAATAGCATGATGCATACATGCAATTTGCACCAAAAATGAGCATAGCCTAGAAAGTAATAATTGTAATGATGACCTAGCCAATAACCCATGATATAAATTCTCACATATACTAAGTACATTCATATATCCATATCATGAGACCATGTATATTATAATGACTATATTTCATATTCTCACTAATATGTACAAATTTTCACTCAGACCAAATATGCCCAACTATAACTCTTACCCCAATTACATGTGCACTTAACTCTATTATATATATTTAGTCTCATATATATCCATATTAAAGTCATACCACCTTAAAAAAGCTTTGTCCTTAAGGTTTTGTAGCTAATTATTCACATGTAACCAAACTAAGTAATAAGCTCTTCTTATATTCATACTCTCCCATTACAATTGAAGATTATTCATCCATCCATATTAATTTCTTTAATTGTGAGTTGGGGACCTGCCAATGGGAGGAGGGGGTATTTATAGCTTGAAACAACACTTGGTAGGTATAGGAGGCCAAGTAACCCCTTATGATGCACCAAATGATGTCATAGGGTATATTAGGAAAGAATACCTCGAAAAGTTTGCGAAGTATCAGGAGTCAAAGGTTAGGGAAAATACTATTCAATATTAAATTGCAAAGAAGAAGGAACTTGAGGGTCTACTAGGAAAGAATATGTTGAAAAGTTTGAGAACTATCAGGAGTCAAAGGTTAGGGAAAAGGCTATTCAAGATGAAATTGAAAAGAATAAGGAACTTGAGGAAGCTATGGTTAAGAGAGAGAGAGAAGCAAGTGGGTATGATAATTTTGACTTTGAAGACTCCTTCAATCCACAAGACTCCTTCCATTATGTTACTCCCTCCCTTGGGTCTCAACCTCAATGCCAAGCCAAAGGTAAAAAAGGATGAAAATTAAGAGCTATTTAACACCTTCCTGCACCTCAGCCTCTCCTAGTGCCACTGCCTCCCAACCAAGTCTAAGTTAACCGACCTTGGATTCTCATTGGAAAAAAAAAATGAAAAATATGTTTCTTTTAAATACATTTCGAGATGGTGGAATGATGTAGATATCCGCTTTAATGTTGCTTGCTCACCTAACTACCAAGCTATGTGGGATGCTACCTTTGCTGCACGAAAGGGCTTTAGAGTCCCTACTATGCGGGAATACTTTTTTTGAAAAGAAATTGCATCCATTAGAGAATATTTGAATTAATATAAATAGTCATGGACCAAAATAGGTTGTTCCATCATGTCAGATGGATGGAATGATGGAAAAAAATGCATTATCATTAATTTCCTTATCCCTTTCCCTCAAGGAATCATGTTTTTGAGATCGGTTGATGCATATGATAGGGTGAAATATTCCGATCTATTATTTGAGCTTTTCGATGATGTTGTTACATCAATGGGGGTACATAATGTTGTGTAGGTCATCACTGATAATTCCTAAAACTATGTTCTTGCTGGAAATATGCAAGGGTCCAGATACAAGACCATATTTTGGACCCCATGTGCTACACATTGCATAGACCTCATGCTTGAGGACATAGGAAAAGGTGGATGAGGAAAATTGTAGAGCATGCCAAGAGTATCACAAAATACATCTACAACCACCCATGGGTGTTGAGCATAATTAGTAAAAACACTGGAGTCAAGGAGCTTGTTAGGGCCGCCATCACAAGATTTGCAACTCACTTCCTCACATTGCAATCTCTCACTTCCTAAGAACATAACTTGCACAACATATTTTCTGGTGATGAATGGAATTCATTTGGGTGGGCTCATATAGTTAATGGAAAAGACACCAAAAAGAATGTTTTTGACAATACTTTTTGGAAAAAAGCAGTAGAGGTTGTGAAAATTTGGGAGCGCCTTATTAAGGTGTTACGATTGGTAGATGGGGAAAAATTGGATCAGGCAAAGGAACAGATACGTGAAACCTACAAAGATAGAGTAGGTAAATATGGGCCTATTTGGGAGATCATTGATAACAAATGGAATAATCAACTCCTTCGTCCTATACATGCATCTGGGTATTTAGGGAACCCAAAGTATCGTTATAAAGCTAAGTTAGGAGAAGATCATACTGGGGAGGTCAGAGATAGGTTGTATGAGTGCTTGGAGCACATGGTACCTAATGAGTTGCAACAAATGGAAATACATCAATAACTTACTACTTTCTCTAGGGCCATAGGAACATTTGGAAAATATATGGCAAATATTGCAAGAGATGTGGATAAAGGAGGTACTAAATTCCATTTTTTTTTTTTTTTTTGTGAAGCTCAATTATTTAAAATTGAAGCTGTAATTTGTATTTTGTAAATTGTTCAAAGTTCAACATTACCATCTAAATTGTTGAAAAATGAACTAACTCTAGTCCTTGTTTCTGTAGCATATTGGCGGGAGTCGTTTGGAGGCTAAGGCCGTCAACTGCAAAAGTTTGCATTAGAGTTCTTAGAGAAACTTGTAGTGCTTCTAGGTGTGAGCACATTTGTTCATGTTTGGAACATATTCACATGAAGAAGAAAAATTGTTTGGAACAAAAATGATTGAATGAGCTTCGCTTCGTGCGGTACAATCTTCAAATAATGTTCAACCAGTTGCTGAAAAAAATACTTGATACATATTCCATTGTCTTGGATGGTATTGATCCATCTCTAGAATAGGTGGAGGAGTCTCATCGAACTGAGTTTGATGTTGATTTTGATAATGATGCCATGGAGTTGGGGGGTGTTGATCCAAATGCGGATATGGTAGTTGAATTGGTAGCTAGAGGAAACAAACCACTAGGATGAGGCATGGCACATGGTATTGGTGAGGGGAGTAGAAGTTGTGCAACTCAACCAACTTGTGCTTCTAATTATACTAGACCTAGTATTTCTATTGAGGCTAGAGAGGAGTGTGAGGAGTCCCGAGACATTGACCCAGATGATGTTTATGTAGCTCGTGCTAATGATCCCATCTCTAGTAGTGATGATGAGTTTGATGAGTGATCATGTTGATCAATGATTTGTGCTTTGAGTTTGAGTTTTTACTTCGTACTTTTAATAGTGACCTAATAGGTTGAGTTTTAGCATTGTTTTTAGACTCTAGAATCCATTTAGAATCTCATTTGTTATATTTTTGTGGATAATATCATTGATATGTATTACACCATGTGCTATTTTGATAAATGCACATTTACATGATATAAAAAAGAAAAATTTCCATATTTTCCCTATAATAATTTGGAACCATGGTGTTCGTAATTTAAAAAAAAAAAAAATCATTAATAAATATTTTAAGTATTTTTTCAATTCCCAGTTTATTGAATCCGGTCCGATTCGAATCACGTTTAGATAAGCGATATATTCGATGCCCGTTCCAGTTTTAAAACTATAGTATTTCAAACCTAAAAAACCATAATATCTGACATGTTTTTTCAAACCAATCTCATTTCTACACGGGTTATTTATGTTTTCGAAAAAAATGGAATCGAGTACATCAGTTGCTTAAGAAAAACGCAGTGCATGTAGCAATGATTTTACATGGAGAATTTTAGTTGCATGCGTGTTCCAGGAGATGGATAAATTCAAGTTTTTTTCGGGATAAATGGTGGCTCCCGGTGGAAATTTTGATCAAGGAATTTGTCTGCTGTGGCCGTGGGTCCAAAAGAATTTGTGTGGATTGTACTCAACGCTATATTAAAAATAAAAATAAAAAATGCACGAACTTCTATCACTTCAGCTTGACCCTGCAAGTGTTCGAGAATCACCTCAGCTCCAATCTGCAAATCTTGGGGGCATGATTATTATTCCATTATTCGATGTTTAGGATTAGATAGTTATTTTTGAAAAACTTATGATAGGTTGTAATCGATAAAGTTATGTAGAGTGTAATTTATGAATTTGGTTGATATATTTATTGAATTAAGGTTTATAATTACATTTCATTATAATTTGTTTTTATTTTATAACTATATAACTATATTTTTTATGAGATGAAAATTTCAGAAAATTTATTTCGATAGGATGATATTAGTGAGTTTTGATGGTGACATTGTGAAACATAAATTTGTGGAATTTTTATCTAAGTCAACAAATAAAAAAGGGAATTCTATAAAATATAGGATATTGTCATTTTTATGAAAATAATATTTCAAATAGCATGCAACATACACAAAATGGAAAGAAAACATGAGCATAGTTCCCAAAGTAATAATTATAATGATTGACTACACAATAACCCACTAAATATTACTAGAGAACCTCTCACATATGCTAAGTGCATGCATGTATCCAAATCATGAGACCATGTATATAATAGTGACTACACTACATATTCTCAGTTACATATATAAATCCACTAATAGAAAGTATGCCCCAATTATAAGGCTTACCCCAATTACATATGCACTTAACTCTATTATATATATTTAACTTCATATATATCTGTATTAGATTTATAACATAACACCGCTTTAAAAAAACTTAATCCTTAAGGTTTGTAGCTAAGTGTTTCACATGTGACCAAACAAAATAATAAGATCTCCTTATATTTGTACTTTGTCATTACATGATTATCTATCCATCCATATCAATTTCTTTTCATTGTTGATTCATTATGGTTTACATCTTCTCATATAATTTCTTTTCTTTTGATTACATGTAGTATTTTAACTTCTTCAATTTTATTGTAGTTGTTTTCCTTTCATAAGATATTATCACATAATTGTACCTTAATGATCTATTTCATGAATATTGTTGATTCCACCATGTTCACCCAAGTAATTTTGATGTTGATCTTCTTATCTTTGTTTCCAACTTTCTCGATAATCAGAGTGCTAATATAGTTCGACCCTTGATAGGTTTTCTTCGATTTCCCTCTTATTACCAAATTTATGTACTAGTACAATGACATGCTCCAACTATTATGCTTGATATTCAATTATATTAGAAATATATTTTACCCTTAATTCTTCAATATGGAGCTTAGCTTCTTTAAGCTTTTTTTAGTGACCTTTTTGTACTTTGTCTTCCTTCTCCTTTGAAATTGAAGATTAGTATTATACATCAACTTCTTTCATTCTTATTGAATTTATTATTTATATATAAATATAGATATCTTATTATATTGAATTTAGAGGAGACCACTACCAAAAATTTTTTAGGGGAGAATCTGAGGCCTTGTTCTATAGCTAAAAGTGGAATTATTTTTTTTTCTAATTGTAAAAGGAAGATCCTAATTTGAAAAATTCTTAGAATAATTGTTTTGAAGGGCCATATATTTATGTGTTTTTCATACTAGATTGAAAAAACAAGATCACATCTTCAACCAATGTAACCCTATCAAAACTTTATGGGATCTGCAACCACTTTTAATTAGAATATGAAGCGAATAGAATAACAATATTCTCAAACATTAGAAAATTGGTCCTCAAATCCCTTTCAAAGTAGAATTCTAAATCATATCTTGAATGCCATCCCATACTTCATAATTTTGAATATGTGTAAGGAAATAAATGACCAATTTTCCTAAAGCTAAATCAATAAAGGAAACCAAGTGGACAAGTATTGTAGCTAAGATAACAACAAGATCTAGAAAAATAGTGAAGGTCCATAAAAATATCACAAGTGAAGCCAAGTGGACAAGAAATTATTCTTAGGAGAAAAAAATGGTAATGAGTTGGAAGGTTAATTTGAATTATTTCTCCTTTCAAAGTTGTTCCAATTCCATAAAGGCTCCTACAAGGGTGCACACCCCTACCTACAGGATTCAACAAGCTTAATTTTGATGTTGCCTTGATCTTAGGAAATTTAGGTTTGGAAAAATTGGAGGAATATTCAAAGATAAAAAATGAATAAATTATCTATGTCTTTTTGAACCAAAGGAACAAGAAAAAATAACCTAGCAAAAATACAAGTAATTAAGAAATGTGTATGGATAATATTGAATAGATGATGGATAAATATGGCTACACATCATGAATATAATCACAAAAGTCAAATAAGGCTCTTCACCAAGGTTACCTATGAAAAAAAAATCCTCTCTAATCATTTTAAAACGTAGTTGTGATAATTCAAAAATTCTAAATTCTCTCCTAACCTCAAGTCTTGTATAGGCATGTTAATCGACATTTATCCAAAGGTACATGAAATCAAAGTTTGAAATTGAATTCTTATTGGGTTGATATGAAGACCTTAGAGATAAAAATGCACATTCGTTCTACTGCAAGAGAATTAGGGCTTCCTAGCCATTAAATATTTGATGTGAAAAATCTTAAAATGGAGGTTTTTACTTTTTAGAAGAGTTTATATTCTTCTATGTAAACAAATTGCATTTTTGAATTTGGTATATTTTATGATATTTAGGGATAATAAGTCATAGTTTTAGAAAATATATGGATAGGTGATATTTTTTCCATAAGGAAAAAGAAAATCCACCTTTAAAAGTGTGAGAGATTCTAGGGATAGATGACTAATTTTATAATTGAGAAAAATATGATTTATGGAGTGATTTATGAATGATTTATCAATGATTTATGGAGTGATTTTAGGATTTAAAAAAGCTATTGAATTTATTAATTCTACTTATTGTAAGCGTGCGAGAAATGAGAACAAATGGCCAAAATAAATGTGAGATCAAGAGAAGAGAGGAATGAATAATTTTGTAATTATATGGAAATGATTTTATTAATGAAATGAATTTTAATTATGTTCAAAAATTGTCTCTATGTGTATGTGTGATGGAATAATTTCAACTTAATGATATATTTCATGAATAAGAAGAGCTTAAAATCTTGTATATGGGTTTGAAATTAAATGATATGAAATTTAAATATCACAAGCGAGGGTACATAGATGTTTTGTGTCTTTATTTTATTGTAGGAACAAAGAATGAACTTAAAAAGTGGTTAAAAGTGTATGGGCACCTTGATGTCAATATTTCATTGACATAATATACGTAGAGAGTTATAATTTGTAGGAAGAGATGAATTTTCCTATATCAAGTGGTATCAAAGCTGGTAAACTCTTTGAAATTGAGAATTGCAACCAGAAGAAGGATGGCTTCTAACAAGTAGCATTTGGGTAGAAGTAATCAGAGGGAAGTTCCACAAAGAGTGTGGGTATAATTTCCAAGAGAAGGTTCCAGAGAACGAATAAAGGATGCCAAAAGGTTAGCTCAGGAGGAAAATTTGTGAGGTATTCATAACATGTACAAGGTTTTCTACAAGGTAAAGGTTTGGTTGCGGTTTACAAGTGAACATGGAGAGTTCACAAGAGAAGAAGAAGAAGAAGGGAAATATGGTAATTGGTAGTAATATGATGGGTTTAGAGAAAGTTTATCGTCAAATAACGAAGGAGGATGAGATAGTTGGAAAAAAGAAAGTGAGTGATAAAGAAAGGGAGAAGGAGAAAGTTGAGATAAAGGAAGAGCTCAACAAAATAAAGAATCATATACAAGAGAAAACAAAGAAGTGACTATAAAAAGTGATGAAATAATTGAGGAATGGAATTTATGTTGGGAAAAGAGTCCAATGGCCAGTTAAGAAGTTGCATGAAAAAAATCAAAGAAGATGGATGAGGCATCTGATTAGAGATTGGTTAAAAGTGATTGGAGAAAGTGGGAAAGAGAAAGTGTATATTTGTGAATGAGAGAAAGGAACATTATTTGGTGAGAATGAATATGAGGGGATTTATTAGAGTATGATGAACTACTTGGATAGTTAAAATCAACATGTTGATGTGTTCGTAGAGGAGATAAAAGATCTTGAAAATCCAAATATTTTTGAAACTAATATTTTGTGTATGGTTGCATTTTATTTTGTGGATGGTGATGGAAATTAACCTAGAACTATAATGAAGGTTACGGAAGAAAAACAAATGTGTTCCCAAGGCATAGAAGGAAGACAAATTCAGAATTCCATTCTGATAGAGGATGAGGTAGAATTCTCTCATGAAGAAAACCACGGTGAAAACCATACATTAATGAAAAAAGAGGTTATTGATAGTTAATTAAAAAAGCTTGTTTTTGTATAGGACAAAGAATATTTGGATCATGGAGATAGTTAAAGGAAGCATAAAGGGGAAGAGTAACATTCAAAGTTTATGATGAAATTTTTTAAATAATATCTAAGGATGTTGGAAGAATGGTTGATTAATCCAAGGACTAATGGAGAATACTACATGAAAGTTCCGGGGATAGGAGGAGTGCTCAAGACATCAGATGAAGGAAAGATTAAGAATTTTGCACATATGAAAGAATAAAACATGCAACAATAACTAGTGAGGAGGAACAAAAATAAATTTCAAAAAATAAGGAGCGACAAGTACCAACTAGGAGATAAATTGGACATTGAAATTGAGAGGATGAGAATACTCAAGTTAAAAGTGCATGAGAGATTGCACACTAATTTAAGAAGGGTAGTCAACTATAGAAGGAAAATGAATTTACAAGAGTAAATCAACAAAGAGAGTGGACAACTACAACATAAATTTTGCAAACATAGAAGGTTGAAGAAGAGAGTGACAACAAAAACAAAGAAACAACATGAAGAAGGAGATGATCGGTTACAATATAAATTTTTGGATTCAGGAGGATTAAACAATTAATGACACATGATCAGAAGGTCATCAATTATTTCTACCTTGGGAGTCTGATGTAGGAGAATTAGATCTTCCTATCCATTAAATATTTGATCTAAAAAAGCTTAAAACTAGGGCCTTGATTTTGACAAGAATTTATATTCTTCTAAGTAAATAAATTTTATTTCAAAAGTTGGTATATTTTATGAATTTAGGACTAATAATTAATAATTTTAGAAAATGTATGGATAGGTGGAATTTTGTCCATAAGGAAAAATAAAATCTACCTTGAAAAGAATGAGATATTCTAGGGATAGATTGAGTGATTTAAGAATTTAGAAAAATATGATTTATGGATTGATTTTAGGAATTAGGAAAATACGATTTATGGAGTTATTTATCAGTGCTTTATGGAGTGATTTTAGGGTTTATAAAAGCTATTGAATTTATTAATTATACTTATTGTAAGCCTACAAGAAATTAAGACAAATGGCCAAAATAAATGTGATATTAGGTGAAGAGAGGAATGAATACTTCCGTAATTGTTATGTAATTGTATGGACATGATTTTTATTAATGAAAGAAATTTTCATTATGTTCACAAATTGCCTATATGTGTATGTGTGAATGGAGAATTCCAATTTTATGTGTAATATGGAATTAAGGATAGCTTCAAATCTTGTAAACAGGTTTGAAATAAATGATATGAGATTTAAATATCACAAGTGAGGGTGCATAGATTTTATGTGTGCTTTTTTTATTGCAAGAACAAAGAATGAGATTGAAAAGTTGTTAAAGGTGTATGGGCACCTTGATTCCAATATTGAACTGAAATTCTAGAAATAGAGAGTTAGATTTACAGGAAGAGGTGAATTTTCCTATATTAAATGGTTTTAGAGCTCGTAAGCTCTTTGAAACTGAGGATTGTAACCAGAAGAAGGATGACTTCCAACAAGTAACGTTTGGGTAGAAGTCGTCACAGGGAAGTTCAAAAATGAGTGTGGGTATACTTTCAAAGAGAATGTTCCAGAGAAGGAATCAAAAATACCAAAAGGCTAGCTCAGGAGGAAACTTGGTGAGGTATTAATAGTAGGTACAAATTTTTCTATAAGGTAACAGATTGGTAGCAGTTTACAAGTGAACAGGGAGAGTTCATAGGAGAAGAAGAATAAGGAAAATATGGTTATTTATAGTCATATGATGGGTTTAGAGAAAGGTTTTAATGAAATAAGGAAGGAGGATGGGATAGTTGGAAAAAAGGAAGTGAGTGATGAAGAAAGGGAGAAGGAGATAGCTTATATAAAGTAAGACTTAAACAAAATAAAGAATAATCTACAAGAGAAAAAAAGGAAGTGGTTAGAGAAAGTGATGAAGTAATTGAAGAATGGACTTTATGTTGGGAAAAGAGTCCAATGGCAAGTTAAGAAGTTGCATGCAAAAAATCAAAGAAGATAAACTAGGTATCTAATTATAGATTTGTTAAATATGCTTGGAGAAAGTGAGAAAAAGAAAATGTACATTTGTGAACTAGAGAAAGGACCAATTCTTGGTGAGAATGAAGATGAGGTGCTTTTTGAAAGTTTGATGAACTACTTCGATAGTTCAAATCAACCTGCGGATGTGTTCATAAAGGAGATAAAAGTGGCTGAAAATACGAATATTTTTTAAACTGATATTTTTTGTATAGTTGCAGGTTATTTTGTGAATGGTGATGGAAAATCACCTAGAGCTGTCATGAAGGTTAAGGAAGAAAAATAAATTTCTTCTTAAGGCATAGAAGGAAGAAAAACTCTAAATTTCATTCTGATAGAGGATGAGGTAGCATTCTCTCATGAAGAAAATCGTGGTGAAAACCATATATTAATGAATGGAGATATTATTGACAGACAGTTACAGAAATTTGTTATTGCAGGGGGGAAAAATTATTTGTCTCATGGCGATAGTCAAAGGAAGCATAAAGAGGAAGAGAAACATTTAGACTTAATGATGAATTTTTTTGAAGAATAGCTAATGATATTGGAAGAATGGTTGATTAATCTAAGGATTAATGGAGAATACTGCATGAAAGTTGCTGGGATATAAGGAGTGATGAAGACATCAAATGAAGGAAAGAGTAAAAATTTTGCACATATAAAATAAGGAAACATGAAAAAATAGCTAGTGAGAAGAAACACCAATATATTTCAACAAAATTGGAGCAATATGTACGAACTAGGAGATAAACTAAACATTGAAAATGAAAGGATGAGAATACTCATGTTGAAAGTGCATGAGAAATTGCACACTAATATAAGAAGGGTAGTCAACTGCAGAAGAAAAATTAATGTACAATAGTACATCAACAAAGAGAGTGGACAACTACAACATAAACTTTGCAAATCTGGAAGGTTGAAGAAGACAGTGACAAAAAAAAACATGAAGAAGGAGGTGATCAATTATAGTATGAATTTTGGGATCCAAGAGGATTCAACAATTAATGAAACATGATCAAGAGGTCATGAATTCTTTCTACATTGGGAGTTTGATGCAAGAGAATTAGTGCTTCCTAGCCATTAAATTTTTAATGTGAAAAAGCTTAAAAATGGGGCTTTCATTTTGAGAAGAATTTATATACTTCTATGTAAATAAATTGTATTTTCAAAGTTGGTATATTTTATGAGTTTTAGGAATAATAAGTCATATTTTAATAAAATGTATGGATAGATTAAATTTTTTCCATAAGGAAAAATAAAACATACCTTGAAAAGCATGAGAGATTCTAGGGATAGATTGAGTGATTTACGAATTTATAAAAATATGATTTATGGACTGATTTTAGGAATTAGGAAAATATGATTGATGGAGTTATTTATTGGTGGTTTATGGAGTGATTTTAGTATTTATAAAATTTATTTCATTTCTTAATTCCACTTATTGTAATTCTACGGGAAATGACAAGAAATGGCCAAAATAAATGTGAGATCATGCGAAGAGAGGAATGAATACTTATGTAATTGTTATGTAATTCTATGGAAATGATTTTATTAATGAAAGAAATTTTCATTATGTTCACAAATTGTCTCTATGTGTTTGTGTGAATGAAGAATTCCAATGTTATGTGTAATATGGAATTAAGGAGAGCTTCCGAGCTTTTGTATACAGGTCTGAAATTAAATGATATGAGATTTAAACATCACAAGTGAGGGTACATATATATATTTTTTATTATTATTTATTATAGGAACATAGTGTTGGGTGTGGAGCCTAATTTTCATCCTGATTTAGAGATCCTTGTTTTAGATGGATGTATACCACAGGAAAACTGTACACCCTTGCAGCGGGGGGGACTTGTCCCCCCCGTGGGGTCCTGGGGCTAGCGGTCCCCAGGCAGGGTTTTCGGGGGCAGCGCCCCCGAAGCTAAAAACATATGTAAAATTGCCTTGTAAAAGTATAGTAATTTCTAGTCAATCTGGGTTGTTCATTAGGCAGATGATCTGACAGTAGAAGTTATGTTTATTTTAGGGTTT
The DNA here is from genome assembly GCA_034641835.2 of Pinus albicaulis. Classification (NCBI taxonomy): domain Eukaryota; kingdom Viridiplantae; phylum Streptophyta; class Pinopsida; order Pinales; family Pinaceae; genus Pinus; species Pinus albicaulis. The sequence continues at coordinate 565,397,280 of CM076574.1, forward strand.
TTTGCCCTAGAAGGAAACCCCTCTCTTGTTATGAGGGTATTGTATTGCGGCTATGTATTATATGTGTATTCTCTGAGCAAGAAATAGATAGGGATTTTGTGAGAGAGAACAAAGGATATTACAGTGGATCTATTGTAGGTTTTGTCTCTTCATTTTGCTGGATAATAGAAAGGAAGGACTGGCTGTTCGGGGTGGACGTAGCCCAAACTGGGTGAACCATGTATATCTGTGTCTCTCTGGTTTTATGTGTTTTGTGTGCTTATATTTTATGCATATTTTATGTGTTGAATTTCTCCATAATATATAATTTTCTAACAACTGGTATCAAAGCCGAAGGTATATTTGGCTGATAAACTGACAGGAAAGAAGGGTTCCTGGTTCGAGGGGAGCAATGGCAGAAGATGGTAAGTTTATGGTCAAGAAATTTAACGGCCAAAACTTCCCGTTGTGGAAGATGCAGATGGAAGATTATCTATATTAGAAAGATTTGTACCTACCATTGAGAAGAAAAACAAAGAAGCCAGTGGCCGTGACAGACGCGGAATGGAACATTCTCGATAGAAAGGCACTCGGAACAGTACGGTTATTCCTTGCAGCGTCAGTCGCCTTCAATATTTCAAAGGAAACAACAACAGAAGGTTTGATGCAAACGTTGGTGAAACTATATGAAAAACCCTCGGCCTCAAAAAAGGTATTTCTTATGAAACGTTTATTTAATATGAAGATGTCAGAAGGTGGATCTGTTGTACACCGTTTATATGATTTTAATACAGTTAGAAGTAAGTTAAGTTCTGTAGGGGTAAACTTTGATGATGAAGTTAGAGCTATGTTACTCTTGTGCTCATTGCCAGAGAGTTGGAATGGTTTAGTAATGGACATTAGTAACTCTGTCTCTAGATCTAGTACTTTAAAGTTTGATGATGTTGTCGGTGCTATCCTTAGCGAGGAAATGAGACAGAAAAGCTCCGGTGAGACATCAGGTAATGTTTTGAGTGCAGAGTCTATGGGAAGAAGAATGGAAAGAGGAAAGAGCTTGGGACATCGTAGTAAATCAAGGAAAGGCAGATCCAAGTCTAGATCGGGGATAGTGTACTGGAAATGTGGAAATAAAGGACACCCAAAGAAAGACTGTAGATCTCGGAAGGGAAAAGAAGGAGATGCACGGCAAGAAAACAATCATGAAGAAAATGTGACAGGTGATGTGTTACAAGATGCTTTGATTCTTTCTTTCGAAAATGTTACTGATTCTTGGGTTGTAGATTCAGGGGCTTCATTCCATGCCACACCTGATAAGAAATATTTTCATGACTATGTTCAAGGAGATTTTGGACAAGTTCGTTTGAGTGATGATAAACCCTGTAAAATTGTTGGAATGGGTAAAGTTCTTGTAAAACAACAGAATGGAAACCAATGGCTACTAAAGGAGGTAAGGCATGTTCCAGATCTAAAGAAAAATCTGATTTCAACAGGGCAGTTAGGCGGTGAAGGTTGTGTGAAAACTTTCACAGATAAAACTTGGAAGGTCACCAAAGGAGCGCTGGTAATAGCAAAAGGTGAAAAGGTTGGTACATTGTATTTATGCAATGGTATTTCTAACTCTGTTAATGCTTTAACTTCCAAAGGAGCAGATGCAGCATTACGGCATCATAGGCTCGGACACATGAGTGAGAAGGGAATGAAGATTCTTCACTCAAGAAATTTGTTGCCAGGTTTGAAGAATGTTGATTTGGATTTCTGTGAAAATTGCATTTATGGAAAACAAAAGAGAGTCAGATTTCTCAGAGTTGGGAAAGAAAAGAAGAGTGAAAAATTGGAACTTGTGCATACAGAGGTATGGGGACCTGCTCAGGTATCATCTCTCGGTGGCTCTCACTATTATGTTACGTTTATTGATGATGCAACTAGAAAAACTTGGATTTATTGTATTCAAAATAAATCTGATGTATTTGATACTTTCAAGAAATGGAAAGCTTTGGTTGAGATTGAGACAGGAAAGAAGTTGAAGTGTCTCAGATCAGACAATGGAGGTGAACATTGCAGCAAAGAGTTTGATAGGTACTGTTCAGAGCATGGAATTCGTAGAGAGAAGACAGTTCCAAGAACACCACAAGAAAATGGTGTGTTAGAAAGGATGAACAGAACAATCATGGAGCGTGCAAGGTGCATGAGATTGCATGCAAGATTGCCTTTACAATTTTGGGCAGATGCTGTAGATACTGTTGTTTATCTAATAAACAGAGGGCCTTCAAGTTCCTTGGATGGTGGTATTCCAGAGGAAGCATGGACAGGTAAAAAGGTAAACTACTCTTTTTTAAATCCTTTTGGTTGTGAGGCCTTTGTCCATATTAATAAAGAAAATAGAAAAAATCTTGAGGCAAAATCAAAGAAATGTACCTTTATTGGATATGGTGTTAATAATTTTGGTTATCGCTTATATGATTATGAAAATCACAAAATCATTAGGAGCAGAGATGTAATATTCAATGAAAAGGTCTTGTATAAGAATCAACTGCAGGAAAAGAAACAGGAAAAAGAAAGCAAAGAATACACGGTTCTTGATGAGATAACTGAAAAAGTAAAGGTGCCTGAAAATAATCAACAACCACAGCAACAACAACCACCACAACAGCAACAGGCACCTCAAACACCTGAAAGTGGTGTTAGAAGATCTACCAGGATAAGTAGACCCCCTGAACGATACTCTCCTTCATTATATTATTTATTGCTGACTGATTCTGGTGAACCTGAATGTTATGAAGAAGCAATGCAGGTTGAAAGCAAGAAGAATTGGGAGCTAGCCATGGAAGAAGAGATGGACTCCTTAATGCATAACCAGACTTGGGACTTAGTCAGGTTGCCTGCAGGTAAAACTACATTGCAGAATAAATGGGTTTACAGGCTGAAGGAAGAATATGGAGGAAAACAGAGGTACAAATCTAGACTTGTGGTGAAGGGGTTTGCACAGAAGAAAGGTATTGATTTTGATGAAATATTTTCTCCTGTTGTTAAGATGACTTCAATCAGAACTATCTTAAGTCTTGTAGTAGCAGAAGATTTACATCTTGAACAGTTAGATGTAAAGACAAAATTTCTCCATGGAGATTTGGAGGAAGAGATATACATGTAGCAACCAGAAGGATATGAGGTCAAAGGGAAAGAAAAATTGGTGTGTAGGTTAAAGAAGAGCTTGTATGGCTTAAAACAGGCTCCAAGGCAGTGGTATCTAAAATTTGACAAGTTTATGTCTGAAAAAGGTTATACTAGATGTCACTCTGATCATTGTGTTTATCTGAAAAAGAAAAATGATGGCAGCTATATTATATTGTTATTGTATGTAGATGACATGCTTGTTGCAGGGTCTAACATGCAGGAAATAAATGTTCTCAAACAAAAATTGGCAAATTCATTTGCAATGAAGGATTTGGGAGCTGCAAAACGGATCCTTGGTATGAAAATAACTAGAGATAGGAAAAATAGAAAATTAACACTGTCTCAGAATGAGTACATACAAAATGTGTTGAAAATATTTAATATGCACAATGCAAAACCAGTTAGTACACCTTTTGCTAGCCATTTCAAACTTAGTAAGGAGATGTGCCCAAAGACCCAAGAAGACATGGATTATATGTCTAAAGTTCAATTGCATCAGTAGTTGAAAGCTTAATGTATGCAATGGCACACTGAGCTGATATTTCACCTGGTGGGAGTTGTAAGCAGGTACATGAATAATCCAGGAAAAGAACATTGGATGGCAGTAAAATGGATTCTCAGATATTTGAGAGGTACCAAAAATCAAGCATTATGCTTTGGTGGTTCAAACATTTCTCTATAGGGATATGTTGATGCAAATATGGTAGGTGAGAGAGATAAAAGGAGGAGCACTATAGGATATGTATTTACTGTAGGTCGAATAACTGTCAGTTGGGTTTCAAAAATCCAAAGTGTTGTTGCACTTTCAACAACAAAAGCAGAGTAGGTTGTTGCTACAAAGGCTAGTAAAGAAATTATTTGGTTACAAAATTTTATGGGTGAATTGGGTAAGAAGCATGATATGGGCACGTTATACAGTGATAGCCAAAGTGCCATTCATCTTGCAAAGAACTCAACATTTTATTCTAGGACTAAACACATACATCTCAAGTACCATTTCATATGGTCAGTATTGGAAGATGGAGAGTTGTAGCTGGAAAAGATACACACTAGCCAGAATCCTGCAGATATGCTAACAAAAGTTGTAACCAGGGAGAAACTAAGAATGTGCTCAGTTTAAATTGGTCTTCAAGGATGATGATGAAGATGAGAAACAACCAGGTCCAAATAGGAGTCATTGTCCAGCAAATGAAGTACCGGTGGAGTTGCTACAATCAGTCTCCAAGTGGGAGATTGTTGGGTGTGGAGCCTGATTTTGATCCTCATTAAAAGATCCTTATTTTAGCTGGATGTATACCCCAGGAAAAATGTACACCCTTGTAGGGGAGGGGGTGCGGGGGGGACTTGTCCCCCCGGCAGGGTTCGAGGGGGCTGACCCCCTGGCTGGGGGGTCCGGGGGTCAGTGGGGATTTTAGGGGCAGCGCCCCCGAAGCTAAAAATAGATGTAAAATTTCCTTGTAAAAGTATAATAATTTATAGTCAATCTAGGTCGTTCATTAAGAAAATGATCTGATGGTAGAAGTTATGTTTAGTTTAGGGTTTTTTTCCCTAGAAGGCAACCCCTCTCTTGGTATGAGGGTATTGTATTGCGGCTGTGTATTATATGTGTATTCTATGAGTGGGAAATAGATAGGGAGTCTGTGAGAGAGAACAGAGGATATTATAGTGGATCTGATGTAGGTTTTGTCTCTTCATTTTTCTAGATAATAGAAAGGAAGGACTGGTTGTTCGGGGTGGACGTAGCCCAAACTGGGTGAACCACGTATATATGTGTCTTTCTGGTTTTATGTGTTTTGCGTGCTTGTATTTTATGTGTTGCATTTCTCCATAATATATAAGTTTCTAACACATAGAACGAGATTAAAAGGTTCTCAATATTAAATTTATATCCCAAAAGTAGGGAGTCAGAATTTGCAGGAAGATGTGAATTTCCCTGCATCACCTTCCCTAACTAGTGATGAATTACCTTGCATATTAGATAGGGTGAATCGAGATATCCCAAATGGGGTGTCAATCAATTATGACTGCTAGGTCTAAGAACTTGTACGATCTAGGGGAGGAAGGAATTATTAAAAATAAAAGGTGTGGTTTCTCTCCCATGTGCCATGATTATCATTCATTTTCCCATCTCATGCTACTATCCTAATCCCATATTCATGATGAAAATGTATGATATAATGCATATGGCTATAGGATCATAAAAAAATATAAATTTCAAAAGTGATGCAAGATATTATACACAATAAAAACCTTAGAATTGAAACATCAATCGGTCAAATTTGGAGTTCTCAAATATTTCTTTATCAACTCTCTTCATTCTTAAAGAGGAACTATATATATTATATATATAGAGAGCATGCTCTCATTCAAATTGCTCATTTATTTCTAGTTCACTAAGGCAATAACCAAAATTTTCTCCAAGTTAATCAGACATAAATATGGGATTTACCCATGCGATGGATAGTTAATAATTTCTCTTTTGTGAATAATTGATTTATTTGAATGTGAAAAATTAATTAAATAATGAAAATAATTAGGATCAAAACTCTCCCATAAGATTGAGTTGGAGTTGAGGGGAAGGAAGGAATAATTACATGCTATTTCTACACAAAGAAAACTTGTCTCACATTAATCAAGGATCAAAGATGAATGAAGTAGAATTTAATGAATGGCTTGGTGAAAGTATTGTAGCTCAATATTTTGAAAGAAAATGTTACAAGTCAAGAACTTGGTCATGAAGGAGTTGTGTATGTAGCACATACATGCCTTTATGTGATTATATGCTAGTTGTCAATTGGATTGCATACAATAATTATGAAACTTTGAATGATGCACGAGTGAGTTGTAGATTGATCCTTAGTAAAACAAAACTCTATGAGAACTTATTGACTCGAAAACTTGTTGGCTAGAATTAATGGTACATTGATACTCTACCTCTATATAAGAAAGTGTGATTGCACATTAATATTTGTTAGACCAAGTAATAGGACCCCAAAAAAGGTTGAATTTGTAATCAAAAGTAATATTTTTATGATTGGCATGACATACCTACTTTGAATATATAGAACATGGTAATGAAGAGATGCCCCATTTAGTATACTCAATTCTAAACTAATAAGTATCCTTAAGAAGCATTCACTTTTCTACCTTCCACTAAATCTCATGAGGATATTACATGATGTAGGAGACTAAATAAACATCAAAGGAGAGTTTTTATCATGTATGTATCAAATAAAAAATAAATCCTACCAAATATCTATATAAAGTATGATCAAACTCGTTATATTAACACTTTGTGAAATTTTTGACACTTGACAAATAAGAAGAATGGGCAGAATTATAGTCTTCCATGTGAATTAAGGAATGAAATTTAAGCGCATGTCTAGGCTAAGAGAAAAATATTTCCTTATCAAATTCTTGGATTTGAAGACCACATAAATAATGAAGGAGGCCAAATTCAAATATCTCGAATTTGTTTATAAGATAAGACTTTGCATGATTGATCTAATGGCCATAGTTATAGAGCATTTACAATCAAACCAATTATAGGGGGAAAATGTGTGAGAGGGTTTATTTATAACCTTGGAAGGAAAATAGTTTATGCTTATGCCTGGATCCATTTTTTATCTTTCAATAAAATGGATGAATATTATGGACTCTTTGAAGGGTTAAATCTTTCCAAAACTCTCAATACATCAAGCCTCATATTGGTGGGGGACTCCAAGCTAACCATAAATATTTTAATTTATAATTTGTCTCCACTTGATTTCTAGTTAGAATTAGTTCTCAAAAGTATTTCCCATTCAAAAGAATCATTTGTAAAGGTAATTTTTTATCACACTTTATATGAGAATACTTAATAATAGGTCACTAGGAAAATCTAGTCACTACAAAAAATGGGGGTTATTATTGGTAATAGTAAGGATTACATAAAGTTGATCCCCTAATTAAAGGTCCTTGAATATCCACATTAATATGGAATATGGAGTGGCACGTGACACTTTATTCCCATGATACAAGAACTATGTATATTTCACTAATCAAGCTACCTGTTAATCTAAAAATGGAAAAAGAGGCACATGGAAATTTGACGAAAGTGGATGGATTTAAGTAATTTCTAGAAATAATGAAAAAGGAAGAAAGAAAATGAGGCAATGTGGTGATTGCTAGATGTATCTCCTAATACAAAATCATATATCTATTTTAAGGTTTACAAGATATTAGGTCAATTTTGTTGAGTATATATTGTTAGATATTTCAGAGTTAGTTTTTACTAAATGTTTATATCGAAATAATAGCCTGAGACATAGTCATGATATGTTTTGATAAGAAAAACACATAAAATATGGGATTTTTTATGCAACTTTGCTACGATCTTGCATTGCAACCTTTTATTAGTCAAATTCTTTACTTTTGGTTTGAAAAAAATAGAGTTTAGCTAGCTATATAAAAGTAAGATCTAATCTTGTGAGGATCTATTGGATCACCATCTAAATTACCAATAGATTCCCTTTTTTCTAGGACCCATTTAATAAGTGGAGAAGCTAAAGGTACATGATCTACATATTGAACTATAGGAGGAGGAGTTACATGATATACTTCTTAGTCATCATCTAATGAAGAAAAATCTCATTCAAAGAAGAGATAAAATCCGTATAGAAGTAATCGAAGAAGAAGATATAAGTGAAAAAGAAAACGATATAGAATTACAAGCTAAAGAGAGCTCATCAAATTAAACATATCTCTAGAATATAACCTCTTAATTTTTTTGTAGAAATATATGATTGGATTGAACATATTCAACATAGCCAATAAATATAGATTCCAGTTGCAATATATTATGATTTTAATTAGAAATATGATCCCAAGCTTCATAACCAAACACTTTAAAATTCACATGGAAACACACACATAGAAAAATAGTAAATGTAAAAAAGACATAGGATATACATGGTAAAACCATAAAAAGGAAACATCCATAGAGAAAGTGGATTGTGCTTGACAATTTTTCTACCAACTCTCTTCTTTTACAACTATGATCTAGATCTTTTATTTATAGATGAAATGTTTACATGCAAATTGCTCATTTATTTCTAGTTCACTAAGCCAATAAATACAAGATTCTTCAATTTAAGATTGCTAAAACTTCATATCTATATATGTAAAAGATAGTTACAATGATATTTAATATTTATAAATAATTCATTTTCACATGCATAATTAATTAAATAATGTGCACACAACTATGCACTAACAAAATGAAGCAAAACTAGGAGTTAAGATAGGATCTCATGCTAAAAGGACAAAATGTCTCCTACAAAAAGGGCATGTTAGTGTTGTTATTAAGATTGCTCTAACAAATGTTACTCTCTTCTTTGTATGTGATGTGTGTAAAATATATTAAGAGAAATTACCACATAGCTTTTTGCAAGAAGTTAACGTGGCTTAAATATTAAGATTTTTTTAGAAAGTGTGAGAATGAAAAATTAATGATCACATAAGATAAATGTATAGAAAAAATTGACTCGCAAAAATATGCCAAAAAAACCATGTGCACCCCAAGAAATGCTCTATCCCTTTGTATGTGATGTCTCTAAAATGTATTAAGGAAACTTAGCACATAGTATTTTTGAGAAAAGTAATGAGATTTTAATATTAAGAGTTTATTGAAAAAAGAAAGAAAAAAACCGAGAATCAGAAAATAATGATTACATAAAATAAATGTATAAGAAAATTTGACTAGGACAAATTTAAAAAAAATGGAAAAAAACGAAACCATGTGCACCCCAAAACAGTCCATCCATAGGGTTTTAGGGAAATAATTCAAAAGGGATCACTTGTAGTCACAAATGAAAGGAACCCGATGCTAAGAAAGACGATTCTCGTATTTCTAAATACTCCAAGATAACCGTATACATGGTGTCAAATATGGAAAAGTAGTCTCAAGATCATATAAAATCTCGTGAGACGGAAGATGGATATTATATAATAAGTATGACTATAAAGGACATAGGTCTGTAAAACAGATAAATAATAATAAATGAGACCAAGAAACAGTGGAAAAGGCCCAAATGAAAATTAATATTTATTCACAAAATAGAGGAGATAGATGGTTCATTCTTCCTATAACCACCTGTAATAGTTCACATAACTAAATACATGTTACGTGTATAATGAGTCTATCCCAATATACAAATTAGGATGAGGAGTTGAATTTTTTTACAATCTCACTTTTAATCATAATTCAATGTAAATTGTTATTATTATTTTTGGGTGTAAATAATAATTTTCAATCATATTTCTAGTCTAAAATATTTAATAAAATTAGATTTTGAATATTAAATTTAAAAAAATTATTGTATTAAAGAGTCTTTAAAGTTTAGTATGGGGTTTTTAAAGTTCAGTATGGGTGATGTTGTAGTGTTTGTAAATTAGTGTCAATTTTAATGTTAGCTTAATATAGGAGAGATGCTTTAGTTTCCATTAAATGAAAATTTTCATTAAAAGAAATAATAACAATAAAACATAATGGGAGATTAGTTAAAAAAAAATAATAATCGTAAATTGGTTCAATTCAATTTGTTACATTGTAATTTTGTCTTTATTACATTAAAATAAATTAAAATAATAATTAATCATATTAACAACCATGATATTTGAAAACATATAATTAATAAACATATAATAAAACTACATTTAATTAATAAAATTATTATTAAATATAAAATATTTCTAGTTTATATATATATATATATATATATATATATATATATATATAACAATTAAACTAAGAATATACAAATTCAATACTTATAATATTTTTTAAAGTTATCTAAAGTTATCTATATATCATTAATGATATTCTCCGATCGGGGTGTTAAGGGTGTCAAGGGAAGCGTGAGGTGGCAGCCGGCCACGCGAGCCACATGGTGTAATGATGATGACACAGGTCGGAGAATGTGGGCGGCTCGCCCCCACGCCACATTAAATCGACATTGACTGCGGGAAGAAGAAGGCAGGTAATCTCCGATAAGTCTTGGGATGATCGCTACCGCTGGAGTAAGAATATGCTAGGTAGAAGGGGGGTTTACCATTTCATGTCAGTCACTGCGCAAAGGTTTGTGGAGCACCCAGTAAGGGAATTGTGGCAGAGAAAGGTTTCTTAAGCCAACACACACTGGTTTACTCAGTAGTTTTCTTTCTCCCACCTAATTATGAACATGGTATTCCTCTGTGTTACTGATATGGGAGGGAGGTATATCCCGGATGTTATGAAGCTCTGTTAAGTTTTAAAACTAGAGGGGATTCATCTCTATCTTGGCTATGTTATGTTGTTGATTTTGGAGGGTGTTATGTCCTAGCAAACACCTCTAATTATTTCTGTGAGCTGGAGAGTTCCTATGATATTTACCAAGTCTAAATGGTCTTACTAGTTTAGTCTTCACCAATTTACCTCCATGAATGTGTGTGTTCCGGTATCCCCTAAGGAATCCCTCAGAGTTTGTGGCCCTGTCAGTCGAGTTGACATTGATTTGCAGAGTAGTAGTCTTTTTATTCTCTTCATGGAAATGGAGGGGTGGTGGTAGGAAATGGTGCTTGGAGAAGCACGAAATACCCTTAATTGCATCTCGAAACCCTGAATCCCGACTCCCCCTATCAACATATTTGTTTCTACAACTTTTCATTTCATTTTTATGAATGTGGATATATTCTTAATAATGATTATATGGGTTTCAAGGTCTCTAGTAACATCTTCAACCCAGGTTTCGAACAATTATTGACTTCTGGTAGATGTCATTGCTATTTCGTTAGGGCTAGGAGTACGTTGCTAAATATTTTGGGCTCTGTTCTACTATCTATTAATGGTATCAAATCAATGATCTTGCATATCATTTATAATCCTTATCTAGGAATCAAGGTCTTTGTAGAATAGTTCTTGATTTCTAGTATATGTCATTTCTATTTTGTTGGGGCCAAGGACATTTTCTTAAATATTTTGGGTTCCTCCCTACTGTCTGTTGAGGGTGTCAATTCAATGATCTTGCATTGTAAATCCTCGACCTAGGTTCTTGCTGTGAAGAGGAATTTTTGGAAAATTGAGAATACAGAGGCATGCATGCATTTCACTGTACTGTTTTTTGTTGAGTATGCTAGATGCGTGACTCTGTACTATTAGTTTTTGAGTTTGTCGATGGCTATTAAGGGGATCTCTCGCAGAGATACGGGAATAGGGGCAAGAAATCAGAAGGACATAAATAAGGTAGAGGTGGAGGGATGGAAATCTGACTCTTAATAGAAAGGAGATGATTTTGTTTAGTTTGACTAAAAAAAATGATGTTGTTATGTTTCCTTGTACATGTCCTCCTATATTCTTTCACCTTCTGCTCTCTACACGTCGAGTGGGAACCCTAATGTGGATTCAGGTGAAGGTAAAACTTCTGGGATACCCACCAAAAACAAAAATAATGAAAACACACACAGGTAAAGGAAATGATGGAAAAAGAGGCTCAACTAGAAATACAGGAAATAAAAAAGGAAAGAATAAGGTGGGACCCAGTAATCAAGGAAGAAAACATGGTAAGGAAATCGTGGAAAAACTACTGCATTCCTATGCTATGGGGACACCAGAACAAGTAAGAGGCTTGATTTTAGGTTGGGAGCAAGACCTCAAAACCAAAGTTTAGGATGACATTCCGGATGAGGAAATGGAACCTATGGTGACTGATCTAGGGAATACAAGAGGAATAATATCCTTTTTCAAGTAGTCAATCCATCTCTATTTGATAATGAAGTTTCTAATGGAAAAGGCCATTGTAGTAGTTCAAGAGGTAGGATGGGACCCAAAGGCAACTTCCATATTGGTTGATATTCATAGAGATATTCAGGCAATAGAAATTCAGGTACATCACCATAATGTGCGTTTAGGTCGAATGGAACGTCAACTCCAAAGCATGCATCAAGTAGATATTCCTGAATGAAGTGTCAAGGATCTGACAGCCATTGAATATTTAGATGAGTAATTGCAGAAGTCTACCTTTTTTTATTGGAACATGAAGTCGGTGGATAGAATTTAATTTTTTATTACTATGTCAAAAGATATAGTAGATAATATACCTTATAAGGCATTGAGAGACAAGATTAAATTGTTTCAATTTTGTTTGGATTTTAACTCTTTGAGGTGGTCACAAGACCTGGTTTCCTTCGGGCAGGTTGAGGCTACCAAGCATATAATATGATGATGTAACCTGTTGTTTTGTTTCTATGAATGAATAGAGAGGAACTACCAAATTTACAAAAATATATATATATATATATCATCAATGATATGAATATCACATTAAAAAATTAAATTATAAAAATTAAAAAACATCTCCAATAAAAGAATTAATAATTTTTTTTTATAAAACATATATAAATTTTAGTTATATATGTGTGTGCTTTAATAAAATAAAAAATAAGAATATTTTTAAGTATAGATATGTAAAATTTATATAAATATAAATAAAATTATTAAGAACTAACATATATCCATCTTATCTTCAGATCTACCAAGTGTTGAGAGGAATCAAATCTCTCTATGTGCAAATCTATTTTCAAAAATTTCACTCACAAATATATTTGCATCTTCATGGATTTAATCCCTATCTATGCTTGGTAGATCTATATGTAAAATGGATCTATGCTAATTATATGAAAAATGGGCCAAATAACCTATAGACATTAGAGGAAATTTCAACCTAAAAGTTCACATGAAATTTTCATGTACAAAATTTGTAAACCAATCAAATCCGTTAAATTTAAAAAAAGATAAATATAAATGTTTTAGGGCAAAAAAAAATTAATTTTATTTTTGGTTTATCTCCTTACATGTGTACTCAAATTTCAAGTGTATAAATTAAATGGATGCCTAATTGATAGTAAGTCCAATAAATCCCAAAAATGTCTACTAATTCAACGTGATACGAAAAAATGTAAAAGAATAATTTGTCTTTTGATATCCCAAAAAATAATCCATGTAAATTTTAAAGAGTGCCGAGTAAAAAAATGTGTTCACAACACGCTTAAAAAATGACACATTTTTATTTCCCCCCAATAATCCAAGTAATAGAAAAATGGGTCAATAATGATCCCAATCATGCATTCTATAAAAATTGTTTATGAACAAGTTTCTGAATGATTCAACAATGTTTGAATCTAAATTTTACTTAAAATAATATCAAATTTGATTCCATTCTATTAATGAAGAATCATATTTATAGAATGATGTGACTCTTGATATCATCTTCCAAAAGTTCGTTCATCTTTGTATTATCCTATTTATCTAAGTATTTAAAATTTTATCTACAAGGAAAATAATATCTTGAAGGTCCATATGTTTATATATTGAAAGTCCAATGTTCTAATAGTGTTGGATAAATAATAAGAAAATAAATATAATTAGGTCATAATGTGATTTTACTACCTATGTCAAAAAGGGGCATTACATATTGAGTATGCTAATTATATGCACATATAACTATGTATGTAACATGTAAATGATATATCACTATAACACCTAGATAAGCATGCATACTTGTTTTTGATGTCTCCTTGATGGTTTTGATAAGTTTGTTGTTATAGTGCATAAAGCATTAATGATGGAGTTATTAAGAAATGGGAGGAATGGACCATGTGTTGGCTTGAGGCTCTATGAATGGACCATGTGTTGGGTAGATGCATTATGAGTGGACCATGCGTTGGCTAGATGCTATATGAGAGGACCATGTTGGTTATATACTTTTATAGGTGATTAAAACTCAAAAGTGTTATGTACATTTAGGGGGAGTTCATCAAGAATTTGAATGAAATATTTTGTTGAAGGAAATCCTATTATACTAGTGCTTTAAGTGGTTAGGTACCCATGTATTCTGGTGGATGGTTGATCCCTTATAAGGAATTTGATATTTTGGTGGTGTCTACATGAATAAGGTATGAGATGAACATGTTAAGTTAATGAGATACATACTTTTCTGATTATGAGGTTCTTTGATTTGTGATGGAGAATTTGTTGCAAAGGGCTTCATCCTAATGGAAGACCCAACCTAAAAAAATTAAGATGAGTAGTAATTAAGGGGGAGTTCTATAATGAGTAACTACTATTTGTATTTCATGTGATCTTGTGATTGTTATTATGATGGTAATTGTAAGGTATAGATTGTATTTACATGTAACGTTTAATTCCAAATTCTAGGAGTTCATTAGATCTAGTTGAATATAAGAGACACATTGCAACTTATTGAATCCAATTTTTGTGTGTGTTTGATATTTTATGATCTCAATTGTTTTTTATTTTTTTAATATAGTACATATATCTTAAAGAAAGTTATGATATATTAATTTTTATTTCATTATTTTGATGTAATATAATTATATCCTTCATCGTAGTTTTTTATGTGTAGGGGAACCATGGTTGCTCTCCCATTTCTCTACACTAAAAGCCCATGCTATTTAACATGAGTAAAATTGACATTGTAACAAAATATAAAGGTAACTTCTTATATCTAAAGTTTGCTAAGTATGTTCTTGTATTTAAAAACGAGGACATATATGTTGAAAATTTTATTTTTACCGTCAACTTACCCTTCAAACCAACATCCCTAACACTTCTAAGAAAAAAATTAATATCTTGTAGGTGAAACCTCATCATTCATAATAGGTTTATAAGAGATTCAACTCATCTTGTGAGCATGATGAAATATTGGAAGACAAATAATGTTGTCTTATTAGTTTCTTTTGATGGAGGCTCTCTCCTCATCAATATTATGATAAACAAAGTCATAGAGGTCTACGAAGTGTCTGAGGCAAAGAATCTACAACTATAGTTGAAATTTACCTCAATTAAAAATATTTTAGTTTCTCTACAGAACTATACAAGTAAATAAAAGGTGCTGCAATATGTTCTCTTCTTTCATTTGTCTTCACTAACCACTTTATGGATTACTGTATGAAAAAAAATAGTTCTTTCACTCCAAAGCCTAAGTAGCGGCTAATATATGTTAGGTATAACTAGATAAATATTGGAAAAAGGAAGAGGAAAAAATATTTCATTTCTTAAATGTTCTTTATTCTTATGAAAAAAAATCAAAATAGACTCCTAACCCACTATAATAAAATGCATAGTGATATATATTTGCACATTGAGTGATACCACTATTTTGGCTCAAAATGGAAATAATTAACAAATTAGCAACATGAGCAACAAGGATTTTTAACATGGACCACTTGGAATAATAAATTGAGTGTCTTTATAAATAGGAGTGTTATTATCTCCACCAAAAATACTAAGAAATATGATGGCCTTGAAAAATATTTGATTGATTTAAAACTTCATAAAGAGGCACATGCGAGTCCATGTTCGTGAGGGAAATTTTACATTGAAAAAATATGTCCCACAATAAAGTCTAGGTTACAGTGAAATTTTCCTTTTATAAATCTTTCACTCATGAGATTCCTCTGAATCTTGGCTCTTAATGTGTTTCCTTACATTCTAGAAAGAGTAGCTCTTATCCAAATATAAATAATTTTAAGACATACTCTAAGCCCAATTAAATATTATTTATCATTAGTAAATTATTTATAATTTAATTGAAATATTATTAATTCTAATTTAAATGCTAAGTAAAGCATAAACAACCACACAAAAATAATCTTAGTAATATCACATTTTTTTTTTAAATACCATTAACATAGAAAATTTAACAATAAAAAATAGCACCTAAGAATTAGGTAAATCATGCTCTTAAGCTAACTCGTCACAATGCCATAAGCGATTTTATCATCTCGATAAACCATCACGACTACTTAAAAAGAAATTGAAAAGAAAAAACCTGAATAGACATGACTACTATCGAAAATAAAATTAAAGTGATTGGATGCTTGATATATGTTTCATGGAAATGATTGGATGCCTGAAAATCAGTCTCGCCAACTATTGTCACATGTTTGAGTCTATGTTGGAATTGGCAATTTCAAAAGTAGACAAATTTATTTGTGGGAATTATTGATACCAAATGTATTAAAGACATTACAATGAAAATGACATCAGAGGAGCCCCATAAATTATTAAAGGATGATGGACAAGGGTAACAAAAAAAGTACCCCATAAAGATCCAAAGATTGGGTGCCCCTCAAGTGAGGTAAGCTCTCAAGTCTGAGATGCCCCTCAGGAGGTCACCATCATCGAGACCATGGCTCGGCGATGCCCTCAAGTTAGGTCACTGGTTAGATTCCCCCAACCCTCAGGAGGTAAGCCCTGCACCATTGGTACACTGATCAATCACAGTAAAGGTATTCTCCAAATGAGAAACTTGTTCAGCTCCTCTATTCAAGTGGGTAAGGCTAAGTAAAGTGAAAGGTTGTGTAAATTTTTGGAATATACTCCTGATTATGTTGTGTTATGTGTCACATACATGTACTATTAATCAAGTCTATGATGTTTTGTAGTAGTCATTCAAAAGTTTGTAATATTATGTACTTGGATTTGTGTGTAGCCCCATGAAGTTTGTGGTAATCTTAAAACCAATTTGAATGTGTAGGTCTATGTTAAACCAAAAACCACTTTGAAAATGTAGTTTTGTGGTAAGCCATAAAGAACTTGTAAGGGTGTATGTAAGTGCAGGTTTATGGTAAGCCCAAAACCACTTTGTAGCGTAGGTTTGTGGTAAGCTAGAAACCACAAGTGTGAGAGTGAAGTGGATAGGGATTCATGTAACATGGTTTAGGCTAAATCAAGAAAACCCTAGGCATGGTTTAGGGTCAAGAAAAAAAAACATGGGTATGGTTTAAGGTAAGCGATTAAAACCTAGTGCATGGTTACGAGTAATATGAGAAAACCCTGGTTGATAATGATGGAAGGGAATTTATCGGGACATGTAAATTTATGGAGATATAGTGGTGGACTAAACCATGTACACGAAGGAATTCCTAGTAGATATGAAATTGCAGGGGTTGGTACTTATGCATTCCAGTAGATGGTTGTTACTTTATATGGACGTCAACATATTATTTTTTATCATGTTTGTAAACAACTTGTGAGAGTGGTATGTAAGTGAAAGTTTGTGGTAAGCCATAAACAACTTGTTAGAGTATATAAGTGTAGGTTTGTGGTAAGCCAGAAACCACAAGTGTGAGAGCCAAGTGGACAGGGATTCTTGTAGCATCGTTTAGGGTCAGATATGAAAATCCTAGGCATGGTTTAGGGTTAGCTGAAAAAACATTGGTCATGGTTTAGGGTAAGGTGATAAAACCCAATGCATGGTTATGGGTGATATGAGAAAACCCAGGTTGATAATAATTGAGGGGGATTTATAGGTACATGTATTGGTATGAAGATATAGTGGTTGAACACCTCAATTTGGTTCACATTCACAAAAAAATCATAATGAGGATGGAAAAAAAATGAACACATTATACGCTCTCAAAACAAATGCATATACTCCCTATTTCCCTCACCTCGAGAGGGGCCAAGCCTCAGGGCCATATAGGCTCTGATACCAAGTTAAATCTCCATAACACACTCAAAAATTGTATTCAAATTGAAATAAAAATATAATATAAATATACCAAGCTATGTATCGATATAGCTAATCTATCTTGGACATACAATATTTTAGTTGAGTGAATATCTCAACCACACAACAATCTAGGAGGCTAGTTGGTTGTAGAGAATCTCTAAACCAACTGGGACTCAATAATCTCAAAAATAATAAGAACATACTCATTCTATAATTTATGAGCACACCAAAAACAAGTAGGAATTATATTTTCTAAGTTTTTAATACTTCTGTTATTTTTTCTAAATTAAACTTGAGAGGTATTTCTTAAAAAATTGATATGGTTTGTAAAATTTTTTCAAATTATCACATAGTTAATTATAAGTTTAGAAGTTGCCTTCAAATTTTTAGGAGTGGATAATTTTTAAAGAAATTGTAATCAATTATATTTAATAAATTTTAAAAGTTACTTTGAAATGTTTAGAATTTGGAAATTTTTGAAAAAAATTCATATATTATATTTAGTAACAACAGAGTAAGGTTTAATTTATGGATTTGGTTAAATTCTAATATACTAGAAATACATTTTTAAAATTTTATTTAGAAAGTAGAAATATTTAATAGAATAATGTTTATACTTATTTGTATTTTTAATTTAATTTTATAGTTATTTTCCATCATATTAAAACTTCATCAAATCTATTTTGTAAATTTTGATGTTGTTTACTCGTATATGAGATTTTTGTGTACTTATTTAATTGTTAAAATAAACAAAAGTGTATATATTCTTTTATTTTTTAATTTGAATTTATATTTTTTAAAAATAAACTCTTGCTTTTAACTCTTAAACCATTTAAATTATATATTTATTAAAATAAACATAATTATATTAAATTTAACATTTATTTTTATATAAAAAATATTATTATTAATTTTTAAAAATTATAATAAAAAAATATTATATATTATATTTATTTTAATCAATTTTTATTAATTATTAATAAATTATTAATAAATTATATAATATTTATTAAAAATCATGAGAACAATGCACACAAAATAATAGATTGTATTATTGCGCATAGATCAATAGAGATTACATACATATATATAGTTGAACTCAGATCCAACTAATTCTAATCTTAGAGAGAGAGGTTGAGAGAATCTCTCAACATCCTCCAACAAACCAAACCAATCCCTAAACTTTAGTATGCATCATAAATGAGGCATTATCTCAAACACCCCCCCTTGATGCCTAAATTACAGAAAACTTACAATACTGAGATCACAATTACAAAATTTTTATTTGTTTTTGTCTGGCTGGCCTTCATCAACAACTCTACCCACTCTGCAGTCTTCTGGATTCTGCTCTTTCTTTATTCACATCTTCGAGCTTACCTTTCAACCCATTTAAAGTACACCTGCTTATGACCATCAATGCTGAATTTGTAAGATTAAAGATTCTTGACACCCCCGAAGAAGAGTCTCGACACTGAACTACCTTATGGAAATATTTCCATCTGTGAAATAACCCCGAAGAATAAATTTCAACAGTCTATAGGAAAATATTCTAGGTACAGAATATGATCAGCGATCAATCCTACAAAGTGACCTTTACACACAAGGATCTCATTGTATAACCTGTAACCGATGCTCTTGAAGCCCGAAGCACAACAAGATCCATCAGCATATAACATATTGACACAATCAAATTAGCCAATTGTTCTCTCGGCACCGAAGAACATCGAGAATTACTAATTTAAATAATGCCAAATTGTTCAATAATTGGTTATGCACTACAAAAATCTCACAAAAAATTTCACATAATATATATCTAACCAATGCACAAACAACTTCAATTTCTCCGTCAGTATAGCATGATCAGCGACAACTGTGTTTAATTTCTCGTCGTTCCCTTTCGTTTTGTTTTTTTGTTTTTGGTTGGTGGCCCAGCAGGTCAAAGGATTGAATAGTCTCATCGTCAGGGGTGGAGTAATATAAATTCATTTTTCTCCGAAACCAGTTCTCTTGCCACACTCGCGTCATCCCTTCAATAGGCACATTTTTGGTCTCCAAGAGGAGAAAATAGACAAACAGGGTCATGATCACCGTCCAACCCACATAAAATAGAAATATGCCAAATCTCAAATGACAGAGCATCGACAGGAAAGCTTGTGCCAACATAGAGGTGGCCATAGGATTCACCGAAATGTTGATAGTTTGCGGAATGAATTTCAAGGGGGGAAATCTCACTGGGATTGTTCTCTATCTGCCTCTGCAAACACAGCCGAGAAGACGAAATCCTGAGACTTTCGAGACGAGGAGTGAGGGAGGCCCGTGCACAGCTCTGGACGAAGCAATCAGACGGATTTTTTTCTTTCAGCTCGCAGTGACTAAACTAACTGAATCCGTACAAAACGCTGCCTCTATATCTTCTCTGCGCTAAATTAATGACCGATTAAGTAGATACTTGTCACAGTTCTTCAAATTAATCTTCTCAACTACTTACAACCACATGTATTTAACTCAACTCCATAACTGCAAATCCGTAAACACACTGCTAGAAATTTCAGATACGCTTAAATATTGAATACAACTTCAACAGTTATTTGAATATGAAATCTACGATTGGAGTCCGAATCCAATAGCAACGGCTCCTCAAGACGAATAGCACTTTACCCACAACAAGAATCAGGAGGAGTTGTACATCAAAGCAACAAAACAAAGAATCGTCGACTATGCCGTAAGGGAAATAAATCTTACATTAGATCGCTCACACAAATAAAATAAAAAACATTTCACTTTCACATCTAATTTAGACTCTCACATCTTTTTGGGCACTCCCGTGAGGGATTAAGCCCAGCTAGGCTCTGATACCATATTAAAAATCAAGAGAATAGATGCACACAAAATAATAGATTGTATTACTACGCATAAATCAATAGAGATTACATACATATATATAGTTGAACTCAGATCCAACTAATTCTAATCTTAGAGAGAGAGGTTAAGAGAATCTCTCAACATCCTCCAACAAACCAAACCAATCCCTAAACTTTAGTATGCATCATAAATGAGGCATTATCTCAAACAATATTTAGTTGAATTATTATTGATTATAACTCAAATTAGTAGTGAAAAATATGAGCACAAGAAGAATGATAATGATATTGGTGTTAATTTTTGTAGATACTGTTAACATGGAAAAATAGACAGTGGAATATGATAAAGAGAATGATAATGATATTGGTGTTAATTTTTGTAAATACCATTAATATGGAAAAATAGATATTGGAATATGAAAAACTGAGAATTACTTACCTTATATTATTTTAAGATAACTCTTGATACCATTATAAATAATTTTTTCATCTCTCAATATTGAGATTATAGTTATTATTATTATAATTTTTAAAGGAATTTATAAATATTGTGAAAAAATTATATGAAATTACATATTTTATATAATACTTTGTTGAGTTTAGAGGTTTATTGAGGCAAGAGACTTATTCTATGGCTTAGTGTGAAGACGATGTGTAAGCATGTTTGTCTTTTTTAAAATAAAAATAAAAAATTCTCTAAATAAAAAAGCAATGTGAGCTATCATAAAAAGGAAAAAAATATGCTATACATATTTAATTAGTTGTCCATATAACCTAATATAATTTCATATAAAATAATTAAAAATAAATATATATATCTATGTTTGTGTGTGAAAGTAATATTTTTAATACTTACTATATAAAGTATGATTAATCTCATTATATGAACACTTTTCCACATTTTTGACACTTTACAAATAAGGATAATGAGTAGAATTGTAGTCTTCCATGTGAAGTAAGGAATGAAATTTAAGACCATATGTAAGGTACGAGACAAATATTTGCTTATCAAATTCTTGAATTTGAAAACAACGGAAATAATTTGAAAACCACGGAAATAAGAGGCTAGTCAAGTATCTCGAATCAATTATAGGGGAAAGTGGGTGAGAGGGTTTATTTATAATCTTGTAAGGAAAATAGTTTATGGACTCTGTCAAGGGTTAAAATTATTAGAGAAAATTTCAGGCTGAAAGTATTTCCATGTTATAATATGTACATTTTAAATATTTTATTATTAATTTAGGTATTTATGAAATATTTTACTTATTTTATTTAGCTATTTTATCTATATGAGTTATAATATTTAAAAAGTTATTAATGCAATATAAATTTTGATATTAGTGAATAATTATAAATTAAAAATGCTAACTTATTTGACATTAATAACCATGCCCAAAAAAAATAGTTAAATATAAAATAGTTAATAAACATATTCTAAAAAGAACAAATTACTATATTCAGACCAAAAATATAGAATATATAGTTAAATATAAAATATTAAAAAATGTAATCCAAGACAAATTAGTCAAAAACATAAAATATATAGTTAAATAATTAAATATAATTTAGTTAAATAATTAAATATAAATAAATATAAAATAGATAAATAATTAAAAAATATATATTAAATACGGAAAAATATATATTTCAAGTGAAATTGTGACTTTAGCAGACAATGTCCAAAAAAATACAAATAAAATTAATTATAAAATATATATACACACTTAAATATAAAATAAAAATTAAATATAAAAGTAAGAAAATATAAATATTATCACTTTTTGGCCGAATTTCTTTAATTCTTTCCAAAAATCTCATTACATCGAACCTCATATTGGTGGAGGACTCTAAGCTAACTACACATTTTAATTTCTATTTTATCTCCACTTGATTTCTATTTGGAAATAGTTCTAAAAAGTATTAGCCATTCTAATGAATCATTTGTAAAGGTACATTGTTATCACACTATACATGAGAATAATTAATAATACGTAACTAGGAAAATCTAATGGAGTTTATTGATTACATAAAATTGGCCCATAATTAATTTTTTTTTAAAATCCACATTAATTTGGAATATGGAGAGACATATGAAAATTTCTTCTCATGATGCAAGGATTATGGATATTTCACTAATCAAGCTCTTTGCTATGCTAGATATGGAAAAAGAGGCACATCGATATTTGGTGCAAGTGGATGGCTAAGTAAACATGAGGCAATGTGGTTATATCTATATGCCTCTCCTTATAATACATAATCATATATTTATTCTAAGGTTTATAAGATATTAGGTAAATTTTGGTGAGTATATATTGTTAGATATTTTAGAGTAAGTTTTTACTTAAAGTTTCTGCCGAAATAATAACGTGAGAAATAGCCATGATATTTTTTCATAAGAAAAGTACATAAAAGATGTCATTTTTAATGCAACTTTGCAACTATATTGCATTGCAACCTTTTATTAGTACAAATTCTTTAGTTTTGGTTTGAAAAAATTTAGTTTAACTAGATATAAAAAACTAAGAGCTAATATTGTGAGGATCTATTGGATCACCATGTAAATTACCAATATGTTTCCTTTTTTTTTAGGACCCATTTGAGAAGTGGAGCAACTAAAGTTACATGATCGACATATTGAACAATAGAAGGAGGAGTTAAAGGATCTACTTTTTAGTTACCATCTAAAGAAGAATAATCTCATTCAAATAAGAGATAAAATTCCTATAAAAGTAATAGAATAAGAAGATATAAGTAAAAAAGAAAAAGATATATAATTACAAACTAAAGAGAGCTCATTGAAATAAACATATATCTAAAACATAACCTCTTAATTTTGTGGTAGAAATAAATGATTAGTTTCAGCATCTTCAACATAGCCAATAAGTATATATTTTAGTTGCATTATGTTATGATTTTTATTAGAAATATTATCCCAAGATTCAATTCATATGGAAACATAGGCACAGAAAAATAATAAATGTATAAATGACATAGGATATACATGGTAAAATCATCAAAAGGAAATATCCATAAAGTAAGTGAATTTTGCTTGAAATTTTTTAGTTTAACTAGAAATAAAAAAATAAGAGCTAATATTTTGAGAATCTATTGGATCACGATGTAAATTACCAATATATTCCCTTTTTTAAGGACCCATTTGAGAAGTGGGGAAACTAAAGATACATGATCGACATATTAAACTATAGGAAGAGGAGTTAAAGGATCTAATTTTTAGTCACCATCTAATGAAGAAGAATCTCATTAAAAGAAGAGATAAAATTCGTATAAAAGTAGTAGAATAAGAAGATATAAGTGAAAAAGAAAAATATATAGAATTACAAGCTAAAGAGAGCTCATTAAAATAAACATGTCTCTAAAACATAACTTCTTAATTCTGTGGTAGAAATAGAAGATTGGATTGAACATCTTCAACATATGCAATAATTTTAGATTTTAGTTGCATTTTGTTATGATTTTTATTAGAAATATTATCCCAATATTCATAGCCAAACACTTTAAAATTCACAGGGAAACATATGCATAGAAAAATAGCAAATGTATCCCTTATGGGGGTGTTATGTCAGTTTCTAGGTACCTATAATACTAGTGTATCCCATTATTGTTATTATTAGTGTAGCCCTCTTGTTGTTATTGTTCTGCCCATTTAGTCACCATATTGTTATTATTGTGCCCCATAGAAGCCCACTATTGTTATTGTTGTGCCCTTACATTGTTATTTTTATGTCGGCTAGGATTATATTGTAACCCCTTGGGCTCCTGTATATAGAAAGGAGGTTTTTTCATTTGTATGATACAATAATTGTTCATTTATGTAATGTAAAGGAGGTTTCCCCCTCAAAGAGTTTGATTTGTAAGTCATTGATCTATGTTTCCTTCTATTTTTTGGGCTGGTTTCATAACATTTTGTATTAGTGCTTTGGATTCTAGGGTTTCATTGCTGCAAATAGGTCATCTTGGATTTTTCGCTATAGATTTTTTTCTATAAATGTTCAGAAGATAAAAAAAACCCGTTTGAGTTGAAATCCTAAGGAACTTCATGTAAAAATTTTTGATCTTGTTTTGCTATATTTTGGAGATATAATTTGAGGAAGTAAGGGTTTTTACAGGCTCCAAAATTTCATCTCAAACATGTGGCCAAGGGAAAATCATCATAACTTTTGTTTTAGAAATCACATTGGAATTCTGTAAAATGTCGAAAAAAGGTGCACATACTGTAGTTTCCTTTGTATCAATTTCAGAGCCGAAGGTTCAAACAGTGACACGTAGCACTCCATACAAATTAGCTCTACTGAACTAGTCCATAATTAGGACATTGTGGGAGATCGAGCATATCTTTACCTTGAAGAATCCAAATTTGGTTTGACTTGTGGCATTGGTAAGAATATGTAGAGGGCTAGAATAGGACTGAAGATCAAATCTTGGAGATCCAAAATTACAAAGGTACATGAGTTTCAATATTGGGCTTCTCAAAATAATGAAAAGGGTGTGTATTTTTTTTTTTTTAATTTCATAAGTCTTGTTTGAAAAATTAGTTTGAAGTGATTATAAGGGAATATTAAAGCATAGATATCACTATTGGGTTCTAAAATGCCCCCCAAAAATAATTCCATGCCCATTAAGCCCTTAAAAGGCTCTACTTTGACTCATGAAGTGGAATAAGTGAAACATGATATATCAAATTTATGAGATAAAGTGCAACAAATTTCGCTCCTGCAAAGAGTAACAAAAAATGAAATGGAAGTTAAGATGGATGGCTTGAAGAAAGACACGGATGGATTGAAGAAATACGTGGAATCTAAGATCAATTGTTTGAATAATGGCGTGGAAGCTAAGATTGATAGTATAGAAGAAAAAATGAAAGGCAACATCGAAGAAATGAATAATGACATTGAAATTTTGAAGGAAGGTTTGAAAAATCCGCTACAAGAAATGATTCCTAATGGCGAAACAATAGATGAAAATCATGATGAGAAAAAAATAAATGTTAATAATGATTTCATAGACTATAATGTTAGATCTAATATACACTATATTCCAAAGATCGATATGAGGAATTTTGATGGAAAGGATCTAGTAACATGGATACTATAGATGGAGTAACATTTTGATCTCCATAATGTGCAAAACACACAAAAATTATGCATTTAAACTTCATATTTAGTACAAAATACATTTTTATGGTATCGATGGCTTTTCTCTTATAAAAAAATTGTAACTTGGTCAATTTTTATGGAGGAAATGATAACACATTATGAGGATACAAAGAGCAACACCTTCTTTAGCCAATTGATAAATCTCAAACAAAAAGGATTGATGATGGAGCATAGTGAGGACTTCCAAAAATTGAATATAAGGGTAATTGATATTCCAGAGGAACACAAGATTGATGTCTTCATAGGAAATTTAAAGGATAACATCCAAGATGAGGTTCTCCTTTGGGACATGATTCATTAGAGAAGACATTCATGTTGGCAAGAAATTTTGAAAGAAAAATTATGGTGACAAGGAAGCCTACTACTCACAACTATATATATGGAAGTGTTACTACTCCTATACTTCAAAAACATACAAGGTTGAAACTACAAAAATTGAAAGAAAAAAGAGCATAAGGGCTTTGCTACAGTTGTGATAGAAAATACACTAAAGGTCATAAGTGTGTTGAGAAGAAACTATTTTACATAGATTGTAAACAGGAGGAAGAAAAGGAACAAGAAAATTCAAAAGAAGAGGATATACACTTGGAACCAGCCCTAGAGGAAGAAAAAATGAATTCGACCATATCCTGTAATGCATTGGAAGGAATTACCACTCCTTAAACTCACAATATAGAAGGACATATCAAGAAGAAAAATGTAATAATGTTGATTGATTCAGGTAGTACCCATAGTTTTATTCATTGCAATGTAGCTAAGGAATTGAATTTCTTCCTATACCCAACACCAGGGTGTCAAGTGATAGTTGCAAATGGAGGAACTATAAATTTCTATGAAAAGTTCCATAATATCAAAATAATCGTGGGGGAATATGTATTGAATATTCCAATTCTCTTGATCCCAATGGGTGGAGGGCTGAGGTTGTACTAGGAGTACAATGGTTACAATATTTGGAGACGGTAGATTTTAATTTTCAAGAACTTTTCTTGAATTTTTTTTCGGAAGGAAAGGAAGTTGATTATGGGGTATCACAGGGAATCGAGGAAAGATAATAAGCTCTAATTTCATGAAAAATATTATGAAGGAATAAAAATGAGTTTTAATTGCATAATTATGCTCATTACGGGTTCAAACATCAAAATCATCTATTTCTCCACATATACAAAAAGCCTTGGACAATAATTCCAAAGTATTTGAGACTCCCAAAGGAATCCCACCTATTCATGATCATAATCATGCTAGTCATTTGATTCCAAAAAAAATTCCTCTAAACATTAGGCCTTAGAGATATCATTATGCTCAAAAGAGTAAGATTGAACGTATATTTACAGAAATGCTAGAGGCTTGTATAATTCAACCTAGTTAAAGTTCTTTCACTGCTCCAGTAGTATTGGCGCACAAGAAGGATGGATCATGGCATATGTGTCTAGTTTATAAGGAGCTCAACAAGCTCAGTATTAAAGATAAATTTCCCATCCCCGTCATTGATGAATTATTAGATGAATTACATGGAAGCAATTTACTTCACCAAGCTGGATCTTTATTTTGGATAAAATAAAATTAGAGTGAATACTGAAGACATTCTAAAAAAAACATTCAAAACTCATGAGTGTCATTACGAATTTTTGGTCATGCCCTTTGGCCTTACTAATGCACCTTCAAAATTTTAAGGTTTGATAAATTCCATTTTCAAACCCTTCCTTAGAAAATATGTGTTTTTATTTTTTGATGATATAATAATCTACAACAAGTCTTGGAAGGATCATGTTCAACATGTTAACATGGTGATCAAACTATTGGAGGAGAAACAATTATATTCAAAAACCTCCAAATTTTTCTTTGGAGTACAAGAGGTGGAATATTTGGGTCATATTTTATCTCATGAGGGTGTTAAGGTAGACCCTAAAAAAATTAAATCCCTTAAGGAATGGAAAATACTTACAACCATAAAGCATATTCTACGATTTGTAGGGTTAACATGGTATTATCGCAAGTTTGTTAAGAATTATGGAAAATATTGGCACCTTTAACATATTTACTGAAGAAAGATGCATTTTCTTGGACTCCAGAAGCAACTAAGGCCTTTGAAAATCTTAAAAAGGAAATGTTCCAATTATCGGCCTTAGCTACACCAGACTTCACAAAAACCTTATTGTGGATTGTGATGCCTTATGAAATGGAATTGGTGCAGTTTTAATGCAAGAAGGAAGAACCATTTCTTTTTAAAGTCATCCAATCAAAGGATAGTATTTACTGAAACCTATTTATGATAAGGAAATGTTGGCAATACTACATGCACTAAGGAATGGAAACCTTACCTAATGGGAAGACACTTCAAGGTGAAAAAATATCATGATAGCCTTAAATACTTTTTGGAACAAAGATTATATTCATAAGAGAAACAAAAATTGGTCACAAAGATGTTGGGTTATGACTTTGAAATCATCTACAAAAATGGGAAGAAAAAAGTTGTTGTAGATGCACTCTCAAGAAAGGATGAGGATGTGGAAGCATTTATTTGTGTCATTTATATTATCCAACCTATGTGGATAACCAAAGCAAGGGATGAATGGAAGAATGATGAAGAGGTGTGGATACTCATTCAAAAATTGCAGCAAGATGCCAGTACATCTGAAACATTTGGCTGGAAAAATGATTCATTATGGTACAAAGATCACTTATATATTTGTTATAATTCCCAAATCAATCAAAATATTCTTTTGGAATCATACACATGTCCCTTAGGAGGGCACTTAGTGTTTTTAAAAACTTACCACAAGGTCAACAAGGAATTTTTTGGGATGGCCTTAAATCTGATATTCAAAAGTTTGTGGTAGAATGTTTGGTTTGCCAACAAAATAAAGTTGATACAATTAAGACCCCAAGTCTATTACAACCTTTATGAATTCCAAGTCAATGTTGGGAGGAGGTTTTAATGGATTTTATCATAGGTTTTACCCAAGTCAGAAGGAAATACTGTCATCATGGTGGTAGTTGATATACTTACCAAGTATGCACACTTTTGTGCATTATCTCATCCATTTAAAGGCAGTGCAATTGCTACTACATTTATGGAAACAATTCAAAAGATACATGGAAACCCAAATATTATTGTAAGCGACATTGATCCCATTTTTACAAGAAAATTTTGGATGAAATTATTTTCTTGTTTGGGTACTCAATTAGCTCATAGCTCATCATATCATCCTCAATATGATGGGAAAACTGAGATAGTGAAGAAATGTTTGGATTGATATCTTCATTGCTTTATATATGATAAATAGACACAATGGCTCAAATGGTTACCTCTATATGAACGGTGGTATAACAATTCCTTCCATACTGCAACAAAAATGACCCCATTTATGACACTTTATAGATATCATCCACCCTCCATCACATCATATTTAAGAGAAAATTCTAAGATTCAAGTAGTGGAAGATCACATTGAGCATCAACAAAAATTTCTCCAACCCTTAAAGGATAACCTCACCTTGGCACATATTTGAATCAAACAACAGGAAGATAAACATTGCATCAAAGGAATTTTTGATTTAGGTGATTGGGTATTTTTACGGTTACAACCATACAAAAAAATGTCCCTCAATCAAGTTAAGAAGGATACTAAATTACCACCAAAGTATTATGGTCCTTATAAAGTATTTCAAAAGATTGGTTTTATGACATACAAATTGGAGTTTTTTGCATCTTCCCGAATGCACCCATTTTTCCATGTTTCATGCTTAAAGAAGGTTATGTGTGACAAGCTCCCAGTTCAAACAATTTTTATAGAAGTGGATGAAGAAGAAAAAATCATAGTGTAACGTGAAGGAGTCATGGAAAGAATAACTTGACAGCTATGAAATCGATAAATTTCATAGTATCTCATCAAGTGGAAGAACTGACTCACTGATGATTCAATCTGGGAGGATGAGAATATTATACAGAAGCATCCAAAACTATGCAAGCGTTGAAGAATTTTTTTTTTGAGGGAGAGGGACTTGCTAGGTCCCTAAAATACTTGTGCATCCCCTTATTGTTACTGTTAGTGTAGCCTCCTTATTTTTATTTTCGTGCCCATGTAGTCCCCATATTGTTATTATTGTACCCCATATAAGCCCACTATTGTTATTGTTGTGCCTTACATTGTTATTGTTATGTCAGCTAGGATTATATTGTGACCCCTTGGACTCATATTTTTAGAATGGAGGTTTTGTCATTTATATCATTCAATAATTGTTCATTTATGTAATGTAAAGGACGTTTCCCCCTTGAAGAGGTTTATTTCTAAGTAGTTGATCTATATTTTCTTCTTTTTCTAAGATGGCTTCATAACATTAATACGCTAGATGGATGTGGGATGGATACGCCACCATCCACACACCAGCAGTGAGAATTAAAAGATCTTACATGATCAGGGTAATGGCACATTCGTTCGTGCACCGTTGTGATGGCTTCAGGGTATTATCAGGGGTGATGATTTTTTTGTGTGCATTATGTAGTGTTTGGGCGATGGTGAATTTGAGGTGGGAGAGAACACCCTGTACCGCGACATCTGAACTCAAGCCATGGCTAGAGCCTCATGCATAAGGTGCGAATTGGAATATGAGGAGGATATGGAATTGGGTCTGGTATAGTGCTCGACCATGGGATCCTGGCACTCCTACACTTGCTGAGACTAGCACCGTGTTTGGAGTAGCACTTGCTTTGCTAGTGGCGGGGAGGAAGCCTAATTGGGTGTGCATATTAGAAAATGACTGGTCCTCTGTGGTGGTGTGGCTCTTGATGTTCTCAAATGAGGCAGGGGAGCGGTGTTGGCTTTGGCTCACATTGCGCTTAGGGGTCATAAATCCCTCGTGCATGCTCTTGTATTGGGTTCTATATCTGGCAATAAGGGGAGTGGAATTGGCATCCAGGATTTTGAATTTTTCTTACAAGTTGTTAGTCATCAAGGGCCATATTAGAGTTGGTGGTATTTACACTGAAAAACAGAATTAGGGTGAGGAATCCTGTGTGGGAGAGGGTATTTACAAGCCAGCAGTAGAGGGATGTGGGAAGACTATCTGTATGCCACAACAAAAAGGTAGAGCTCGTAGAGGTGGTTTCAGGTGCGACATGGAAAAAAAAAGGCTGAATGGTGAACCAAGATTTGAATCAGAGTTTACGAAGAGCCAATGCTCTGTGGTAGTGATGGCAGTCTATTTAGCTTGCTTCCCAGACCAACTAGAAGCCCCAGTCACCCTGGACATGATTGCATCCGAGCTTCAACATATTCAACTCGACTTTGTATAACATGTGGGAGGAGAGGTATAAAGAAAGAAATGAACTTATTGCATAGATCAATGATATTCAACATATGCAGAATGAATATTTGGATGCTCTCGAGAGTCTTCGACACGAGTTGTTGCGCTCACATGGCCATCTTCGAGCACTAGAAATCTAGGTAGAACATATTGACTATCATGTCCACAGCCTTGTAGGCCTCTTCACTGTGCCACCAATATTTCCTCCTAATCCTCCTCCATGATGCTTTGCGTAGTAATTATTTTTGCCAGTTTTGTGTCCGAAATAACCATAGGGACCCATTGCCTTAGCTTGCATCCAAGATTACTATTTGGAAGTAATTTGGCATGGTTTTTTTTGAAGGCTATGATTCTTAGATGTAATGCAGTTATGCTGTTTTGTGATGTAAATTTCAAAATGATAATATAAAACTTCTTTTGACCGACAAAAAAAGAAAAAGAAAATTATTAAATGTATAAATGACATAATATATACATGGTGAAACCATCAAAAGGAAACATCCATAGAGTAAGCAGATTATTCTTGACTATTTTTCTACCAACTCTCTTCTTTTACAGTGATGAGCTAGGTCCTTTATTTATAAATGAAATGTTTACATGAAAATTGCTCATTTATTCTAGTTCACTAAGCCAATAAATATAATATTATCCAATTTAAGATTTCTAAAACTTTATATCTATATATGTAAAGGATAGCTACAATGATATTTAATATTTATAAATAATTCATTTTTGCATGAATAATTAATTAAATAATGTACCCACAACTATGCACTAATAAAATCAAGGAAAAATAGGAGTTAGGATCTCATACTAGAAGGAAAAAATGTCTCATACAGAGAGGGAATGTGAGTGTTTTTCTTAAGTTTAGGTAGCATATGTTAATATCCTCATTATACGTGACGTGTCTAAAGTGTATTAAGGGAAATTACCAGATACTCTTTCTCGGGGAGGTAATGAGGCTTGAATATTAGGAGGTTTTAGGAAGTATGAGAACGGGAAATTAATGATCACATAAGATAAATGTAGAGTAAAATTTGACTAGTGCAAGTATGAATAAAAAAAACCATGTGAATTTCAAGAAGTAATCTATCCCTTAGTATGTGATGTCTCTAAAGTGTATTAAATGAAATTACCATATGATATTTGTCAAGAAGATAATGGGGCTTGAAAATTAAGAGTTTTTGATAAAAATAGAGAACAATGATCACATAAGATAAATGTATAAGAAAATTTTATTAGCACAAGTATACCAAAAAAAACCCATGTCCACCCCAATAAGCACTCCATCCCTATCGTTTTAGAGATATTATTTGAGAGAGTAATTGCATATATCCCAACCTTGGAAAAAATTCTAATGGGATCACTTGTATTCACAAATGAAATGAACCCATGGTAATAAAAATTATTATTGTATTTCTAAATACGATAAGAGAATCGTATACATGGTGTCGAATATGGAAACATTGTTTCAATATCATATAGATGCCTATGAGAGGGAATATGGATATTATATAATAAGTATAACTAGCAATTGCACTAGATTTTTTAAAAGAAACGTCGTGAGGAAATATCATAGGAAAGAGTAGCCTAGAAGAAATAAGATGTTGCAGAGAAGGAGCCATCATGGAGGAATGCAAAGAAAAATTTGCTTCCATGGAAGCATGTAAAGGTTTCAAAGATATTGATGATAAGATTTATCAACCACAAAATTTTGTTATAGATATTAAAATAGGCTATTGCGGGTGAAAACATATATGTAAACCAACATAATTTGTTCACATATTTAAAATTTTTGTGATAGATATTGAAATATGAAATTGGGGGTGAAAATCCTTTGGTTATTAATAATCCTCCGAAACAAGCATGCAATGAGCATGTAACTCAAATAAGATATTTTAAATACATTCAAGTATAATATATCTAGCATAGATGTAAATAAAGAGATTTTTTATTAAAAAAAAAAAGAGTTTACTCCAAGTTCATCTACATATCCTAGCTCCAATCGCATGCTTGTCAGAAACTATATATGAGAAATAATAGGCTTGGTATACAAGAAAGTGAATGTCATTTTAATATGGAGACATTTTTGGAAGGAGATATTGTTCTTTATGTTATGGTTTATTTTTTTAACTGGAAAATTGGTTTAGTGTTTCTCTATATACATACGAAAAAAAGTACAAAGTAAATTCACAAATTTATGTTATAGTTTTATATTTTATAATTACAAATCTTGTTTCTTATTAAAATATTTTACACACATCTATTTATTCAAATAATTTATATTGCGAATATTTTTTCTCCTATTATTTGATTTCAAAATTATTGTACTCCCTACAAAGTAAAACAAATTTATTAATAAAGAATTGAATTCCAAACTGAAATATTACTCAAGTGAGAACTACTATAATATATATAAATGATCTATGGAGGCATTGAAAAAATTAGGATTCAATAATATGAGAATGATGAACTTGCATGTTGGGCTAATAAATGTAGGAAACCTTATCAAGATAGACTTTTGTATAATGTTAGGGACAATGTGAAAGAGTTTTAGTATTGGAATTTACATGTGTCACCAAATGAAAATAATATCACAAGACATTGTGTATCTAGAGGGGTGTATTGAGATAATTTCCCCTTTCAGTGATTGTTATTATTAAAGAACATTTCTTACTACAAAATATGTATAACTTCTATATATACTTATAAAAAAAAATTAACTGTGTTGGAATCTTATGACAGTGAGGACAATATGATCAGTCCATTCATACAACTACCACATACTATCAATAGGCCAAAGGGTTTTCTTATGAAGTGAAAGTTATGCCGAATCTCCCACAATGACCTAAATATGGACTGGTTCAATAGAGCACACCTGTATGGCATGCCACATCTCCATGTGTCCTCCTTTCACTCTGAAATTGATACAAAGGAAACTAAAGTCTGTGTACTTGTAGCCACTCTTTACAAAATTCCTATCCGATGCTCAGAGATAGACTTATGATGATTTTCCCAAGGTCACGTCTTTAAGATGAAATTCGAGAGCCTAAAAAAACCCTAAATTCCAGATATCATATCTCCAAAAATATGGCGAACCAAGATGGGAAATTTTTACAGGAAGTTCCTCATGATTTTGACTTATCTTTGTAACAATATCAGCTTCTGAAACTTTGTATAAAATAATTTATAGCGAAAATTCCATGATGACCTGTTTAGGTGAAATTCGGGAGCCTAAAAAAAATCTAACTTCCACATATCATATCTCTGAAAATATTTCGAACCAAGATCTAAAATTTTTACATGCCCTTCCTCAGGATTTCAGATTCTCTCTGTAAAAATTTCATCTTTTGAACCTTTGTAGACAAACAATTATAGCAAAAATTCCACGATGACTATTGTGGTGTGTTTGGTGCACGTATGTACAAAATCACACCAGTTTAAAGGGTGTGGTTTACCCCGTTAAAATATTGGTAACCGGAAGAAAGAAGTGGAGTCAATAAGCATACTATATAGAGGAACAAGAGTGCAAATTTAAACTAAAAACTAAACTAAAACTAAACATAAATAAACAGAATCTCTGAATGAATCAAACGACAACCATAATGAAAATGGTGGCTCTAGGCTCCTCTTATTGAGCAGTGGTAGTAAGAAGAGTGATACTTTAGCCTCTTGCCAAAGGCCCCCTAGACAATGGTTCTAGGTCCTGATGCAAGGATGTTTTTATCCCAAGCTTACCTCGGTGCAGTTTCCCTCTCTCTCTACTGTGTTGGACTGAATTTGTTGGATGGCCAAAAAATCAGTCTCCTCTATCTTCAGCTCCGGGTCACACACTGCTGGTATTGCTTCGGAAATTTTGGCCAACATAAAAATGTGATCACCAATTATTCATCTCATGGTGGATTTATATAGGAGATTTAAAATCCTCCTTCCCTCTCTTGGTACATGGAGGATGGTGACCCAAGAGAGGGGTATGATTCCTTTGTGTGCTCCTAATATTCCATTGTGTGCTCACATAGTGTCTAAGGAGGCATTGGTGGCTGTCCTTAGGCAGCTTCAAGTAAGGATTGACTTGTCTTTGGCTATGTGTGGTCCCGGATAGTGACATTTCGCCACTCTCAAGAATGCACATATATCAGGCAAAAAGTCACGCATAATACACTCTCTCTAAGGATAATGCACACAAATAGCATTTAAGACTAGTTAAAATTCTATTTTCCTCAAACCTTTGAGATTTTAAATACTTTATGGATTCTGTAATTTCTTCCAGCCTATAAATCCTTTGGCTCGATATTAATTAATGTCATCTTCCGCTGTACGATTTTCCAGTGTTAACAGTTGCCCCCTAATGTGTGAGGTCAGGAAGGACCATATAGCCGAAATACATTATAGTTTCATTTCTGTATCATGCGTGGAGAGAGAGAGAGAGACCTGTGTAAAGTGTTGGAATTGAAAACATCCTGCACTATTTCCAAGAATGATCATGGCCTAGGGGATCCCTGTAAGAAAACACAATTTACAATATATACAAATTTTCAATGAGACAAGCATGTCCCATGCTCGTAATTCTGTCGCTAGTTAAACAAAATTGACAAATTATATGTTATGTCGGTGTCACTACTATGGTAGTGATGTTGGCAGTTGTTGACGACAACTGCTAATGACCTCAGGGGAATTTTTTTTTTGAAAATAGGTGGAATGTGGTACCCATATGCATAAAATTGGTAAGGCATGTAGCTGCACATTGTATGCATAGGTGTTGGCTGGGACCTTCCCATGTAAGCATTTTTGACAGAGACACTTATGGAGGCATAGGTCTTCGAAGGATTTGATCAAAGTACAATGGTTGTAAATTAAAATACCATCTTGACATGAAAGCTTTTGTCGTAGTCAAATTTCAAGAGGATCGATGACATCTGTGGACAATGATGTCTCCCACAGTGCCACCCGAGGATGCCCCTTGTATGGAGAGGGGTGATCCAAGGTACCGCTTCCTTTTTGGAATATAGGTGTTGAATTCAAAAAAAAGGAAGCATCAACCCGACAAGGGGTTGCCTACATGAAGGGTCGAGGACCTGAATGCGATGGGTTTAACATATGCATGTTGGCAAGGGGTGGCTGAAAACTGATGATGGGGATTCAGTGGCCGAAGGTTGGATTATACTTAAGCAGCTTGGCGACAGTCATAGTTATTTCTGAAGGGGAAATCCCTAGAGTCGGTAAGACTTCCAGGGTGGGTGTAAACCAACTATGAATGTCATGATGGTTTGTGTGTGGGGGTGAAATATTCTAACCAAAGGTGATTAGGGACTATTTCCATGGGAGAAAAAATGAAATGAGAGGGTGAATGGATGAAGTGCACCATTTGCAGTCTTTGTACACTTACCAAAAGAATAAAATAATGGGTTTTGGTATGTACAAAACACAAATACGGGTACCCCAAAACATGAAACTGTTCGCTCACTAATGTTGTGAGGAAGGTGCTTTGTTGGGGGTGGGGATCCCATTTGTTGGTCTCGTGTGCGGGGTCAATGAAGCAGATGAAAAAGTATCGCAAATGGGATTATGCTGGTGGAGGTATGGTGGGCCAAATGCGAGGCACAGTGGTGTGCTTTTGATCTTCTTGTACAACTTGGTCGTCTGGGAAGGGGATTTAGATTATATGGTAAACTTGACCTTATGCATGATGAATGGATGGGCATGAGGTGATTCGCGGACAAAAGTGGTATGGCCATGGCATCACTTTTGTTGTGATATGGTCTACTATGGGTGACGAGCGCCATGGAGGG
Organism: Pinus albicaulis; assembly: GCA_034641835.2. NCBI lineage: Eukaryota > Viridiplantae > Streptophyta > Pinopsida > Pinales > Pinaceae > Pinus > Pinus albicaulis. Next base: position 565,434,109 of record CM076574.1, read on the forward strand.
GAGGCTCTACTAACCAACGTAGATGTTCATCATGTGTAAGGTGAGTTGATGATAAACATGGTCCGATATGAGGACCCTATGGTTTCTTTCTAATGGAGAAATGATGTCAAGATATGCAGAGTTTTCTGGGACTCTATCATGTTGGGGGTAGAATGATACTTGCTATGGAATTTTTAGTAGATGGTGTTGTGGATGGTTTACGATCGTTTCCTAAAAAACAACTACCTCTAGTAAAAGCATCTTATTTATAAAATATTATTGAAATTCGTGAGCTTTAAAAAATAAGATGAGATAGGGAATATGTGTCGGCGGTGAAAAATTATTTTTTTGGGGTGCGAATGTGTGGCATAATCTTTGGGTGTTATGGAGTGTTGATCACAGTGCTGCTTTCGGTTTGGTGATAAGATACTCTATGCTCTAGTTTTCCCTTTGGATTTGTTACTTGGATCCTAGTTTTGATTTCAGTCGGGGTTTCCCCCAGACTTAGATCAGGGGGGGTGTTGTCGGTTACTGCCCCCTGTCCAGGATCTCCCTTTTTGTTTTTCCTCAGCTTCTTTTTGCAGCATTTGGAGGATTGTCACAATTCTCCTGGTTGTATGGTTGTTGATGAGCCTAGAAAAGGTTTCATTAGATTGACTGGAAAACTACGTTGTGCCAGTGGTCCATTCTGTGTTGGGAATGGGGGATATCGGTTCCCTTTTCCCTGGTTGGTATATGAGTGTCGGGGTGGCTTTCATGATAGCTAGGTTGTGATATGTTTTGAGTAGAATCATGTGAGTATCCATGGTATTTGATTATTGCTGCTTAGGTGTCCTTGGGAAAAAGACCCGATCGAACCATATACAGAATCGACGTGCATGGTACTACTGCTGCCTAGGTGATCTTGGGAAAAATAACCGATCAAACCGTCTGTAGAATCGATGCGCATGGTACTACTACTACCTAGATGATCTTGGGTCAAAGACACGATCAAGCCGTCTGTAGAATCTACTTACCTAGGTGTTACTGTTGCCTAGCAGATCTAGGGTCGAAGACCTAATCAAGTTGTCTACTAAATCTACCTACCTGGTAACTCCCTGAGTATCATGGGTGTTACTGCTGCCAATTTGATCTCGGTTCAAAGACCTTATCAAGCCGTCTGCAGAATCTACCTATCTCATAACTCTCTGAGTATCATGGGTGCTAGTGCTACCTAGGTGATCTTGGGTCAAATACCCATATCAAACTATCTATAGTAGACGATGCCCCTGGTAACTCCCTGAATACAGATTACTGCTGCCTAGGTGACCTTGGGTCAAAGACTCGATCAAACCATCTACAATAATCGACGCATGTGATAACTCAAGAGGATGAGGCAACCAAGTTCCCCTGTACCTCATTGGTGTATGGTGGCTTGGGGGAGGGAGGGACAAATTGTTTTCTTTCTACTGACCTTCGTTCTTCCTATAGGTATAGGATGGTATGAGATTCGTTTCCAACAACCTAGATGGGGTGATTCTCTTGATAGGATTGCTCGATGGCATGTAAGGCGTCCCTATATCATGGGATCTCTGGGAAATGGTGAAATAATGCCCATAGTTGCTACAGAGGGCCCATGCGTGATTGGTATGCAGCAATTTGCCTTTACCTTTGGTGGTTGGTTCCTTTTTACGAGAATGGGACATTGCGATGTCCATTTCGGAGCCAAGGAGGGGTTTTAATTCATCCAGCTCAAGAAAAATCTGGGTAGGGTGACCTATTACGTCACAAATGGCGCAGACTAGTGATTCCCACTGTATGGCAGGGGTCACCATCTTCATTCCTCTATTCTTGGTTTTCCTAGCTGTGATCACTGATTTTTCAATGGGAACTTCCTTTGAAGTAGTGGTCTCAACTGTTTCCTCGGGACTAAGGGGCTTCAACCCTGTGGAAGTAACATGGGTGGCTCCTATTCCGGAAGGGGGAACGAGGTACCAAACTTGGAATGCCAATGATATTTTGGGTATTAACAGTGTTTCCAAAAACTGCTGGGAGACGAAGCCAGCTGGGGGGTAGAGGAAAGGGGTTTGGGAGGCGCATAGGCTAGGGAGGCTACCATGTTCAATGCCTCTATGTCACTATTGCTTGTGTCCATGTCTTGACTAGCTTTGGTGCTTGATGTGGACATCATGCACACCGGAGCCCCTGTGACATCTGGTGATGACTCCGGGATAAAGGGAGGATCTCCTATGAATGACCCTAGGATAGACGATGGTTTGAATTGGCTAGAGCCATATTTTTGGTACTTTGAGAGGCCATCTGAGACCGTATCTACATAGGGTATAATTACATCTGTGTTTGTTAGGGGTCACTTCTCGTTGTACGTTATTTGGTATATAATAACGAAGCAATCGTCGTGGGGGAACATCATAATGCGGAAGACAGAGGAGTCTATGGTAGACATGGCATACATATAACTCCACCCGAGGAGTATATTGTAACTAAGTGAGTGTCAAAGACTTCAATGTTTATGTGGACCGTCTTTCCCGCTAAATAGACCGGGACATTTTGGTAGAGGCCGATGAGAGTCGAAGGATGACCATCATATGCTCGAAGTGTGATGACTGAGGGTTTTAGTTCAAGAGAACCTAACTCCTGCCAAACATTTTTGGACATGATGCATGTGGATGCACCCTCGTCTATGACACATCAGTGGATAGTGAGATTTTGCACCGATACTGGTATCTGGAAGGCGACCATGAAAGGAACCATAGGGGTGGCTTTGTCTAAGTCAAAAGCCATTAGGCGTGTATCGTCAGGATCGATAGGGCCTAACGTGGAAAGTGGGGCTTTTCGTTGTTTTGGGCATGACTGCAATACTTCCAAAGCTGACATAACAGTGGGAAATTGTGCTAAATCGTCCATGATGCTATAATTATGGGCCGCTTTGGAGTAGTTTCCTGCTCGCCTATTAGGTCCCTTTGCCATCTTCCACAATGGTTCTATAGGAATTTTTGAAATGGTCAAAGGTGCAGTTGATGCACTGGTACTTGCCCTTGACACATTGGTGTCTGGTGGGCTGTCGTAATTGCGATTCCATGTTTGGAAAAACATTTATTCTCCAGTCATGTAGATTTCATGGCTACTTTTCCCGGAGTCGTCTGGGTTTTGCTGGTGAGTGCTTACCGTCCCTTGATTGGGGAAAGGTTCTTTCATAACAACTATTTGATGGGAAGATCCTCCTTGTCATCCGTTACTCTTTAGCTTCTTCAGCTCAGGTATATCGGGACAGTGGTGAGTATAGTGACAGTACTCGCCACATATCAAACTTGAATGGTTTGTTCGAAGAGGTGGCATTTTTCTATGCCATTAGGAATTGCTCGTCTCTTGGTTCTGACTATGGTTGGAGTTGCCTCTAGCCTGGGATCGCAGTGGGCACTTTTGGTTGCTGCCCCCTTGTCCAGGGTTCCCTTTTGGCTTGTTTTTGGATTTTATCTTCACCGCATTAGGAGGGAAGTTCTCTTGATTATATTGGTGCAGTTGGTTTTGGGACGGCTACACAAAGTTCACCTTACATTGTTCTGCAGAGATGGTTCATGTGTTGGGGACTGAGCATAACGCGGTACTTGGTTTTCACCTGGATGTTGGGGGCGAGATCTTCTGTCAGTGTTTCTCTTTGTGTATTGGGTCCGTTGAGCCAGAGGATAAGGTCCTCCCTGGTGATACATTGACGCCCTATTACTAAATTCTGTTGAGGCATGTGATGACTTTGAAAACCGGGTTGAGGCACGTTTTGAGTAGAGATGTATGTGTAACCAGGGTTTTGACTGCTGCTACCTAGGTAAATTTGGGTCAATGACCCAATTAGCCCGTCTGCAGAGTTTGACGTGCCTGGAAATTATTGATAAGTTTGCAGGCGCAAGGTGTTAGGTACGATGTTATAAATGTATCCTGACTGCGTATAAATTAGCTCAAGCTTCTGGGCTTTGTTGATTGCGTCTTCTTTGAATGTGGTATTATGTTGCACCACATCCTTTGAAATATCTGTCGTCAGATTTTTCAAGAACAAATATAAGAGCACCCAGTCATTGAGTTTAGCTTTACATAAACTGTGATGCTGCCTCCATTCATGGAGATGGACTAAGATATGGAAGGCGGGGGTTTATCTAAATGCGTCAGTAATTCCATTTCGGAATCATGGTGAATGGGTAACTAAAAATATGTTACGAACTTGGTAGCAAGGGTGCTAAAGTTTCCATGCGAAGATGAGGGTTTCTCCACGTACCACTTTGGGGCTACTCTTGTAAGATTCCGTTGAAATAATCTCAATCGAATAGTGTCGTCAATGATATTGTTCGATGAGAACCACAGGTGAAAGGGCATGACATGATTACGTGGGTCTCCTGCCTGCTTGCCTTTGAAATTTGGTATATCTGAAGGGAGCTTCATGGGAATGAGAGGCCATGTAGGATTGTGTGCAATGGGGTCATTCATCAGCTTGGTTAAATTGGGCAGATTCAACGAAGCTAGGAAAGGTGACTATGAGGTTGGCGCCATTGCAATGTGTGAAGACACAAAGTTCTGGTTAGAACGAGGGTCAGTCTATGACGTACCTTGCTATGTATTAAGTTGGCTTCCCAAATGGGATGCACTCCTCTACCCCCTAGGGGTTGTTGGAGGAGTGGTGTATGGTGTGGTGTTGGGAGACCAACTAGGGTTCCCAACTACGGCTTCCCCAATAAAATATGAACCAATAATGGTGGTGGTGTTTCATATTTGATGTCTAAATGGCGAAATACATGGAAGCCCTCTCGGTAATGGGGGGAGGTCCAAAAGACTCCTGTATCAACGAGGTTCCATTAGGACCTGTCAGGTGTCACCCATATTTTTGAAGACTTTGAGAGAATAGAGTTTATGATCAAAGCAGACTTCTTGTCACATACATAAAACAAAGTGAAAAATAAAATAAATATCCCTTTAAATTAATCTATGTGATTAATAAATCAAAAAAGTGGTTTTTGTTTGTTTGCGTATGATACTCAAAATCCTAGAAGACCTATGCGTCCTCACACACTCAAAAGTAGCTGGGCCTTGAGGAGATTTCTTGCGAGTGCTAGCACAACGTCCCATAAGAGCCGGTGACACCCCCAGTCAGTCGAAGAGAATACACGAAGGTAAGGGTAGAGGGTATGCTGCTTACCTGCACAATCACTTATAGGGTTAAGGTTGCCCTAGTTTTTGGCCATTAAAAACCACTGTCCCACGTGAGTGTTTGAGTCTTGGGCTTCTTGGTAGTCAACTAACAGCACCGAGTATCAGTCGGGCTAGGTAGCCCCAACTGATACTGCACGCACTACGCCTAAGCCTAACCCCCTCTGAAACGGGTCTCTGTTGTGCTTGGCTTTTCTTTGCCGTGGGCTAATAGGTGGGTTTGAAGCTCCCTAAATACACAACTTCTATGTTTCAATATGAAGTATGATCAAGGCATTTTATTGGATGCCTACCCCCTTGATCCTAACTTAAGCTATAAATTATTTTGTGGCTCCTGTGGGGAGAATTTAGTGAGTTTGGTTAAGTTAGTTTTAGGTGTCCTTGGTTCTCTTAGTGGGTGAGTGTGTGTGAGTAGAAAGTGGAGAAGCACATAGTTTGAACATGTGGATATCGATGATCCTTTACAAAATCCCCTATTTAAACTATGTAGCATTATTCCTGGCTCAAATGGAAAACATGTGCGGATAATGGGCCGCTTTCAATTTTTCCTAGTTAATCTATGTGACTAACTATAGGAAGATGGCGAATTGTGAATAGGATGCATTCATATGCTTACCTAGGATCACCGGAGGGTCCAAAGGTAGCAGATATTACTTGCTCTTCTCTAAACAATTCAATCCTAGTCTCGAAATTCCTAATGCAAAAATTGAACTAAACTAAAAAAATTTACACTAGAAAAAGAAAACTAGCTATGCATGCGTGGTCTTGGGCCACTTACTTGTGCTAGATATCTAGGTGCGTAAGTACCAAAATTTTCAAAACATAAATTTTTTGGAATGAAATTTATTTTTTCCCCCCTACTTAAACTATGTGTGAACTTTGCAAAAATTATCTTGAAGTAAAACTGACACTAAGCCTACAACAAGTAGCTAAAAGTGAGTTTTAACAAGCTTTAGGGTACCACAACTAGTGCTGGTAGGTGTATCAGGGGCTACCAAACAACTTACAAGAAGAAAAATATAGAATTTAGGGAGAAATTTCTCATTCTCATTTTTATCCCATGCTTACCTCAGTGCAGTCTCCCTCTCTCTCTGCTGTGTTGGACTAAATTTGTTGGATGGCCAATAAATGAGTCCCCTCTATATTTAGCTCTGGGTCACACACTGCTGGTATTTCTTGGGAAATTATGCCCAACATAACAATGTGATCACCAATTCTTCATCTCATGGTAGCTTTATATAGGAGATTTAAAATCCTCCTTCCCTCTCTTGGTACATGGAGGATGGTGACCCAAGAGAGGGGTATGATTCCTTTGTGTGCTCCAAATATTCCATTGTGTGCTCACATAGTGTCTAAGGAGGCATTGGTGGTTGTCCTTAGGTGACTTCAAGTAAGGAGTGACTTTTCCTTTGCTTTGTGTGGTCCTAGATAGAGACATTTCGCCACTCTCAGGAATGCGTGCATATCAGGCAAAAAGGCATGTATAAGAAACTCTTCTTGAAGGATAATGCGTGCAAATAACATTTAAGACTAGTTCAAATTTGATTTTCCTCAAACCTTTAAGATTTTAAAATACTTTCCAGATTCTGTAATGTCTTCCAGCCCTCTAAATCCTTTGGCTTGACATTAGTTAATGTCATCTTCTGCTATATGATTTTCTAGTTTTAATAATGACCTATTTGGAGCATCGAAACCCTAGAATCCAAAGCTCTGATACCAAATGTTCTGAAACCAGCTCAAAAATAGAAGAAAAGAGAGATGAACGCCTTAGAAACCAACCACTTCGAGGGGGAAACCTCCAATACATTACATAAATGAACAATTCTTGGATGATACAAATGATAGAACCTCCATCTATGTATAGGAGTCCATGGGGTCATAATATAATCCTAGCTGACCTAACAATAATAATGTAAGGGAACAATAATAACAATATGGGGGTTACACAGGTACAACAATAACAATAAGGGGGCTACACTAATAAAAATAAGGGACTACACTAGTAATATGGGGACCTAACAAAATTTCAACCTAAAATTTCAGATGAAATTTTTATGTACAAAATATGTAAACCAATCAAAATCCGTTAAATTTAAGAATATTGGATGTAAATGTTTTAGACAGACAAAAATGGTGTATATTTTTAATTATATTTTTGGCTTATCTCCTTACATGTGTACTCAAATTTCAAGTGTATAAATTCAATGGATGCCTAATTAATAGTAACGCCAATAAATCCCAAAAATGTCTATTAATTCAACGTGATAGGAAAAAATGTAAAAGAATAATTTTTGTTTTAATAGCCCCAAAAATCATCCATGTAAATTTTAAAGAGTACTAAGTAAACAAATGTGTTCACAACACCATGCTTAAAAAATGACAAATTTTTTTTTCTCCCAATAATCCAAGTAATAGAAAAGTGTAAATGGTCCCAATCATGCATTCTATAAAAATTGTGTATGAACAAGTTTTTGAATGATTAAAAAATGAGTGAATCTTAATTTTACTAAAAATAATCTAGAATTTGATTCCATTCTATTAATGAAGAATCATATTTATAGAATGATGTGACTCTTGGTTTCATCTTCCAAAAGTTCGTTCAATTTTGTATTATCCTATTTATCTAATTATTTAATTTCTTTTTACAAGGAAAATAATATCTTGAAGGTCCATATGTTTATATATTGAAATGCGTCATAATGTGATTTCACTACCTATGTAACAATGGGGCATTACATATGCAGTATGCTAATTATATGCACATATAACTATGTATGTAACATTGAAATGATATATCACTATAACACATATATAAGCATGCATACCTATTTTTGATGTGTCCTTGATGATATCGATAAGTTTTTTGTTATAGTGCATAAATCGTTAATGATGGAGTTATTAAAAAATGGGAGGAATTTACCATGTGTTGGATGGAGGTTCTATGAATGGACCATGTGTTTGCTAGATGCACTATGAGTGGCCATTTGTTGGCTAGATGTTATCTGAGAGGATGTTATATGAGAGGACCATGTTCGTTATATAGTTTGGGAGGTGATTAAAACTCAAAAGTGTTATGTACATTTAGGGAGAGTTCATCAAGAAATTGAATGAAATATTTTATCAAAGGACATCCTATTATACTATTTCTTTAAGTGGTTAGGTACCTATGTATTATGGTGGATGGTTGATCCCTTATAAGTACTTTGATATTTTGGTTGTGTCTACATGAATGTGGTATGAGATGAACATGTTAATTTGGATGAAATATATACTTTGGTGATTAGGAGGTTTTTTTTATTTTTGATGGAGCATTTTTTGCAAAGGGCTTCATCCTAATGGAATACTGGACCTAAACAAATTAAGACAAGTAGTAATTAAGGGGGAGAGTTAGAATGTGTAACTACTACTTGTATGACATGTGATATTCTTATTGTTATTATGATGGTAATTGTAAGATAGAGATTGTATTTACATGTAATATTTAATTCCAAATTTTAGGAGTTCATTAGATCTAGTTGAATATAAGAGACTCACTGCAACTTATTGACTCCAATTTTTGTGTGTTTGATTTTTAGGCTCTCAATTGTTTTTATTTTTTTAATATACTACATATATCTTAAATAAAATTATGATATATTAATTTGTATTTCATTAATTTGATGTAATAGAATGATATCATTCATCGTAATGTTTTATGTGTAGGGGAACCATGTTTGCTTTCCTATTTCTCTACACTAAAACCACATGCTATTTAACATGAGTAAAATTGACATTGTAAATAAATATAAATGTAGCTTCCTATATGTAAAGTTTTCTAAGTATGTTGTTGTGTTTAAAAATGAAGATGTATGTGTTCCAAATTTTCTTTTTACTCTTGATTTATCCTTCAAACCAACATCCCCAATACTTCTAAGGAAAACTTTAATATATTGTAGGTGAAAACTCATCATTCATAATAGGTTCATAAGAGATTCAACTCATCTTGCGAACATGATGAAATATTGGAAGACTAAGAATGTTGATTTATTAGTTACTTTTGATGTAGCCTCTCTCCTCATCAATATTATGATAAACAAAGCCATAGAGGTCATAAGAAGTGTCTGAGACAAAGAATCTACAACTAATATTTACCTCAACTAAACAACTTTTAGTTTCTCTACATAACTATAAAAGTAAACAAAAGGTGCTGCAATATGTTCTCCTCTTTCATTTGTCTTCGCTAACCACCTTATGGATTACTGTGTGAAAAACATGAATTCTTTCACTCAAAATCCTAAGTAGTGGATACTATATGTTAGGTATAACTAGATCAATATTGGAAAAATTATTAAATAATCTTAATAACAAATCTCACATATTAAGTTTATACTGGAAAAGGAAGAGGAATTTTTTTTTCATTTCTTCGATGTTCTTATGACAAAGAATTAAGATAGATTCCTAACCCACTATAGTAAAATGCATAGTGATATATATTTGCACATTGAGTGACACCACTATTTTGGCTCAAAATATGAGAGTAATTGACAAATTAGCAACATGAGCCACAAATATTTTTAACATGGACCACTTTGAGTAAGGAATTGACTATCCTAGAAAGGTATTTATAAATAAGAGATATGTTAAACATCAAATTAACGAGACAAATTGGAAAGAACTAAGTGGAAAGAAAAGGAATGAAGTACAAATAATGATGAACATAGACTTATTATTCTTTACATTTAGGGAATTATTGATAAGATTTTCAAAAATATAGAGAGATGGGAAGGTAAGAGTGTTATTCTCTCCACCAAAAATACTAAGAAATATGTTGAATTTGAAAAATATTTAATTGATCCAAAACTTCATAAATAGAAAAATGCGAGTCCATGTTCGTGAGAGAATGTTTACATTGAAAAAACATGTCACACACTAAAGTCTATGTTGAAAGGGCATGTTATTAATAGGTTATATGAAAGGATAAAAAAAGCACTATGTGGTGAGAAAATGGAATGAAGTACAAATAATTATGATCTTAGAATTACTCTTCCATGATTAAAAGTTTACATTGCATAAACATGTCACATACTAAAAGCTAGGTTAGAAGGGCATGTTATTAATATGTTATAGAAAGGATTAAAAAGGATTTCCAAACACTTTTTATTCTCTATTTTAGAATTATATTGATGATAAGATGTTTTCCTAAGCATTGTGTGAAGTGAGGATTGTGTGAGGCTTAAGAAAAGTTGATCTTGGATCACCTTTGAGATAATTCATATCTTCTTAATTGACTCACACCCTCAACCCCTCCCTATAAGATTTGATTGAAACTACACCCCCACACAAAGCAACTCATCTACACCTCATAGGTACAAAAAAATCAAGAGTGTTAACAAATGGTTTAGAAAGAAATTTTTTTAAAACCTTTAAAATAAAAAATACAATAAGAACCAAAATCTAGATGATGCTTTACATTGGAAAGAATCTTGGTAACCTATAGTTTATGGTTTTTAGGACTTGTGGTATAGGTAAACCATGGTATTTGAACATGGTATTGTAACAAAGGGTATTTATAAATTAAGAATCTCCATGGTCCATGGTTAAGAATGTTGTTCCATGTTTTTTAAAAATGTATATATGTTTAACTTATACATTAATTCTTTAATAATAATAATAATAATAATAATAATAATAAAGAAGTAATAGTTTAGTTAGTTTTTATGATTTTTTTTTTTGTTTTTTAATTTTTTAATAATATTGTGAGATGCATCATGAAATAAATGTTTTGATGCTTATTATGAATTGATACTTATTTGAGTTTACTAGCCATTTTATTTATATAGATGTCCTTAACCTTGATAGAATATTTTAAGGTATTCTTAGTATTATAAATAAACAAGGTTGAGGTTTATCTCCAAAAAAATTATGCATTTTTTTTTTTCTTGTTTAAACTAATCCTAATTTTTTCCATTTTTTCTCCTCCCATGCCACCCACGGGTTTCGAACCGGTGACCTTACAGAACGGAGTGCCTTAACAGTGCACCCCATCACCGACTGTTCTACACCAAGTGGGCAAAATTATGCATTTTTAAAAATGTTTAATTGAATTGATTAATTAAGAAAAAAAATCATATAAACAATTGTCATATAAAATAAATCATGAACTTTTGGACATGAAGTATTGATAATCCAAAATATTGATACATTATTTTGTAACAAAATGTATTTATAGACTAGAAAATTTCCATTTCATATTTTTTTAAATAATTATGATTTAATAAAAATATACATTCAAATTTATAATTTGTAATTATTAAATCATACCGCAAAACTCGTCTATCTTGGCTTCTATTCTCTCTTTTTAACAAACCTCCGTGGTTAGAACGTTGAAGTCACTGAAGAAGTTTGACAGAAAGACTTAAAACTCCTAGTGACTTTGATCCTTTAAAGTTGAATAGAAAATGACCTAAAATAAATTTATGATGATTTTTTTTATTTATTGCCCTGAAATGAGCTAAGTCTCGAGATACACCGCGATGATACTCCAATCACATTATTATTATTATATTTTATTTTTTATAATAAACACCCACAATGTTAATAAAAGAATTACAGTCACCTAACTGACGAACAAGAGACGAGACAAGATTGACCAAAACGTTATTCCTGCCGCCTTTCTGTTGTTTCTTAGTTCTTTCCGGCCTCTTCCTCTTCCTCGACAGAATTATCCCATTGTATTTCTTCGAACCAATCACATCTCTAGGAGAGTTATTTATATTATCAGACAAATGGAATTGAGTACGTCAAAGAAAAAGGCACTGCATGAGGCCATGATTTTACATGGAGAAGATGGAGATTGGATATATTGAAGGTTTTTCAAGATATTTGGTTACTCCCGTTCGAAATTTTCACGAAGAAATTTTCCTGGTGTGGCTCTGTGGTCCAAAAGAATTTGCACTTCTGCTTGACTCTGCAAATCTTGGAGATGTCTATATTCAAAAACTGAATAGTCAAATCTCTGTATGGCATTTTTTTTTAATTTTTAAATTAAATTAGAAAAAATCCTTTCCAGCTTTACTGACAAATATTTAGATTATGGAATGTGCAATCCGCCATCAGTTTTGGTAATTCTTTTGTATTTTATAACCACTTTTGTATTTTATTCGTTATGAAAGGAAGTTTACGAACAGAGAGAACACATTTCTTTATTTTTTACGTGGATACAAAGCGGCATCGTATGCCATTTTGTTGGTATGGTGCTCTCACGCACATGGTGAGTTGATAACATTGTTTAAGAGTCCAAATTCTTTTGACTATATACATTATTTTAATGTTAAACTTGATCATTGAAATTGTGTTAGTATAGTTTTAGTGATTAAGTTGTTGTATTTGATGATTTATATTTGGAAAATTTGGAGATTTTACTTTTAATATTAATATTAATATTTAGAAAAGTGTATATATTATAATTCTTTATTGTCACGTCCTCATACAAAATGTCGGCTTAAGTTTTAAATTTAAAAAAAAAAAAAAATCGCATTGTGCTAGAACATATATCAATTTCTAATACAATTATGTATTATTTATATAATTTGAATGGATAGTAAATTATATACGTGAATTTGAATGGATCATAAATTTACTCCAAAGCTATGGTAAATAAATAAAAAAATATATAAATTAGATGTATGGTAAATAAATAAAAATTCTTTTTATATTTATTCCATAAACTTTTTTATATTTAAAAAAAACCTTTAAAAAGAGGTTTTATTTAGATGAAGCCTATGTGACGAATACCATGGGACAAATTAATATTGATACCATGGGCCAAATACCATGGGTAAATCAATAAATATAAAAGAGGTATAAACAAGTATGATAGATAAATAAATAAATAAATATAAAATAGATATAAAGAGGCATGGTAAATAAATAAATATAAAAGAGACATAAAGAGGTAAGGTAAATAAATAACAATATATCAAATAGGATTATAAATAAAAATCTAATTATATAACAAGCCTATGGGCAAAATACCATAGTAAAGAAAAGGGGTATGCTAAATAAATAACAATATAAATAAACTAGAGGTATGGTAAGTAAATAAAACCTCTTTTCATATTTACTCCATAATCTGCTTTATATTTATGAATATTTATGTTCATTAGTTTACATAGCTAAGAAGAAATAGAGAGAGAGAGTGATAAGGGAGAGATGGAGAGAGAGTGTGCATGTTTAGGGGTGAGATAAAGATACAAAGTAAGATGTATGGAAAGAAGGGGGGAGAGAAGAAGTGAGAAGGAGAGAGGGAGGGATATAGTAATGTAGTTGGAGAGAGAGAGGGGTGGAAAGAGAGAGATAAAGAAAGGGATGGGGGAAGAGAGAGGATTAGAGAGAGAGAGAGAGATATAGGGGAAGAGAGAGGATTGGAGGGAAAAGAGAGAGGGAGAGGTGGGAGAGAAAAGGAGAGAGAGGAAGGATGAGAGAGAGGAGGAGAGTGATGGTGGAAGAGAGAGTATTAGAGAGAGAGAGAGAGAGAGAGAGAGAGAGACCAGGGAAGAGACAGGGATTTAGGGGAGAGAGAGAGAGATAGGAAGGACGAGAGAGAGGAGGAGAGAGGGAATGATAAGAGAGATGGAGTTGGAGGGGGAGAGATGTAGGAAATAAGAAATATAGAGAGTGAGAAGTGGAGAGAGAGAAGGAGTGACAAGGGAGAGACAGAGAGAGAGCATGTATGTTTGGGGCTGAGATAAAGAGACAAATAAGGAGAGATGGAGATAAGGGGGGAGAATGAGATATAAGGAGAGAGGGAGGGATATAGTAACATAGTTGGTGGGTGAAGAGAGCGAGAGAGGGAGAGAGAGATGGGAGAGAAAGGGAAAGAGAGGAAGGAAGAGAGAGGATGTGAGAGAGTGGAGAGTTGGAGGGAAAGAGAGATGGACTTGGAGGGGGAGGGGGAGAGCGGTAAGAAGAAAGAAATAAGGAGAGAAAGGTGGAGAGAGAGAGAGAGTGAGCGAGTGATAAGGAAGATGGAGAGAGGGGGAAGATAGATATATAGATGGAAGGTGAAGAGAGGGAAGAAGAGAGAGATGGGGAGAGGAGGGTATTGACAAAGAGATTGATATATATGGATTGCGAGAGTGTGTGTGTTTAGTGGGGTAAGATAGAGAGACAGAAAAGAAGAGATGGAGGGGGATATAGATATGGATAGAGGGTGGAGAGAGGGAAGCATATTTCTCACACTAGATGGATTGATATAAGTGGAGATGGTGATTTATAATCCTATTTGATTATTTTCACTATATGCATTGATTTTAGTGTAGATATTTATTTCTAATGATATTTGATTACTTGCACTAGCTGCATTGATTTCAATGTAGGTGGTGATTTCTAATACAATTTTATTGCTTGCACTGAATTTGTTGATTCCAATTTAGATGTCAATTTGTAATTATATTTGATTACTTCCACTAGATGAATTGGTTTCAATGTAGATGATTTCTAATCCTATTTGATTGTTTGCACTAAATGAATTGATTTCAGTGTAGATGGTGATTTCTAATCATATTTGATTTATTTGAGTAAATGCATTGATTTCGGTGTAGATTTTGGTTTCTAGAGAGAGAGAGAGAGAGAGATAAGGAAGATGGAGAGAGAGGGAGAGGGGAAAAATGGAGGAAAGGGAGATATTAATGGGGGAGAAGGAGAGAAGGGGAAGATAGAGATATAGATGGAAGGTGAAGAGAGGGAAGAAGAGAGAGATGGGGAGAGGGGGTGATTGAAAAAGAGATTGATATATATGGAGTACGAGAGCACATGTGTTTAGGGGGGTGAGATAGAGAGACAAAAAATAATAGATGGAGGGGGATATAGATATGGATGGAGGGTGGAATGATGGAGACAAGGGGGGAGAAGGAGATATAAGGAGATAGGGAGGGATATAGAAACATAGTTGGTTGGTGAAGAGAGAGAGAGAGGGAGAGAGAGATGGGAGAGAAAGGGAAATAGAGGAAGGAAGAGAGAGGATGTGAGAGAGTGGAGACAGGGAGGGAAAGAGAGATGGACATGGAGGGGGAGCGGGAGAGAGGTAAGCATAAAGAAATAGAGAGAGAAAGGTGGAGAGAGAGAGAGAGTGAGTGAGTGATAAGGAATATGGAGAGAAAGGGAGAGAGGGGGAAGATAGAGATATAGATGGAAGGTGAAGAGAGGGAAGAAGAGAGAGAAGGGGAGAGGAGGGGATTGACAAAGAGATTGATATAAATGGATTGCGAGAGTGTGTGTGTTTAGGGGGGTGAGATAGAGAGATAGAAAAGAAGAGATGGAGGGGGATATAGATATGGATGGAGGGTGGAGAGAGGGAAGCATATTTCTCACAGTAGATGGATTGATATAAGTGGAGATGGTGATTTATAATCCTATTTGATTATTTTTACTATATGCATTCATTTTAGTGTAGATATTTTTTTCTAATGATATTTGATTACTTGCACTAGATGCATTGATTTCAGTGTAGGTGGTGATTTCTAATACAATTTGATTGCTTGCACTGAATTTGTTGATTCCAATTTAGATGTCGATTTATAATTATATTTGATTACTTGCACTAGATGAATTGGTTTCAATGTAGATGATTTCTAATCCTATTTTATTGTTTGCACTAAATGAATTGATTTCAGTGTAGATGGCGATTTCTAATCATATTTGATTTATTTGAGTAAATGCATTGATTTCAGTGTAGATTTTGGTTTCCAGAGAGAGAGAGAGAGAGATAAGGAAGATGGAGAGAGAGGGAGAGAGGAAAAAAGTAGGAAAGGGAGATATTAATGGGGGAGAAGGAGAGAAGGGGAAGATAGAGATATAGATGAAAGGTGAAGAGAGGGAAGAAGAGAGAGATGGGGAGAGGGGGTGATTGAAAAAGAGATTGATATATATGGAGTACGAGAGCGCGTGTGTTTAGGGGGGTGAGATAGAAAGACAAAAACGAATAGATGGAGGGGGATATAAATATGGATGGAGGGTGGAGAGAGGGAGGAATATTTCTCGCACTAGATGGATTGGTATAAGTGGAGATGGTGATTTCTAATCCTATTTGATTATTTTCACTAGATGCATTGATTTTAGTGTAGATATTTATTTCTAATGATATTTGATTACTTGCACTAGATGCATTGATTTCAGTGTAGGTGGTGATTTATAATACAATTTGATTGCTTGCACTGAATGTGTTGATTTCAATTTAGTTGTCAATTTATAATTATATTTTATTACTTGCACTAGATGACTTAATTTCAATGTAGATGATTTCTAATCCTATTTGATTGTTTGCACTAAATGCATTGATTTCAGTGTAGATGGCGATTTCTAATCCTATTTGATTTCTTTGAGTAAATGAATTGATTTCAGTGTAGATGTTGGTTCCTAGAGAGAGATAGAGTGAGTGATAAGGAAGATGGAGAGAGAGAGAGAGAGAGAGGAAAAAAGGAGGAAAGAGAGATATTAGCAGGGGAGAGGGAGAGAAGGGGAAGAGAGGGAAGAAGAGAGAGATGGGGAGAGAGGGTGATCAACAAAGAGAATGATATATATGGAGCGCGAGAGCGTGTGTGTTTAGGGGGGTGAGATAGAGACAAAAAAAAAAAAGAGATGGATGGGGATATAGATATGGATGGAGGGTGGAGAGAGGGAAGAATATTTCTTGCACTAGATGGATTTATTTAAGTGGATATTGTGATTTCTAATCCTATTTGATTATTTGCACTAGATGCATCAATTTTAGTGTAGATATTTATTTCTAATGATATTTGATTACTTGCACTAGATGCATTGATTTTAGTGTAGGTGGTGATTTCTTATACAATTTGATTGTTTGCACTGAATGTGTTGATTTCAATTTAGATGTCAGTTTATAATTATATTTTATTACTTGCACTAGATGACTTAATTTCAATGTAGATGATTTCTAATCCTATTTTATTGTTTGCACTAAATGCATTGATTTCAGTGTAGATGGCAATTTCTAATCCTATTTGATTTATTTGAGTAAATGCATTGATTTCAGTGTAGATGTTGGTTCCTTGAGAGAGGGAGAGTGAGTGATAAGGAAGATGGAGAGAGGGAGAGAGAGGAAAAAAGGAGGAAAGTGACATATTAGCGGGGGAGAGGGAGAGAAGGGGAAGAGAGGGAAGAAGAGAGAGATGGGGAGAGAGGGTGATCAACAAAGAGAATGATATATATAGAGCACGAGAGCATGTGTGTTTAGGGGGGTGAGATAGAGACAAAAAAAAAGAGATGGATGGGGATATAAGTATGGATGGAGGGTGGAGAGAGGGAAGAATATTTCTTGCACTAGATGGACTGATTTAAGTGGATATTGTGATTTATAATCCTATTTGATTATTTTCACTAGATGCATCGATTTTAGTGTAGATATTTATTTCTAATGATATATGATTACTTGCACTAGGTGCATTGATTTCAGTGTAGGTGATGATTCCTAATACTATTTGATTTCTTGCACTGGATGTGTTTATTTCAATTTAGATGTCAATTTATAATTATATTTGATTGCTTGCACTAGATGCATTGATTTCAATGTAGATTTATAATTATCTGTAAACAAGCATGATAGATAAATAAATAAATAAATATAAAATAGATATAAATAGGTATGGTAAATAAATAAATATAAAAGAGACGGTGATGTCTGGTGGGTCACGTCCTCATACAAAATGTCGGCTTAAGTTTTAAATTAAAAAAAAAAAAAAAAAATCGCATTGTGCTAGAACATATATCAATTTCTAATACAATTATGTATTATTTATATAATTTGAATGGATAGTAAATTATATAAGTGAATTTGAATGGATCATAAATTTACTCCAGAGCTATGATAAAAAAATAAATACAAAAGAGACCTAAACAGGTAAGGTAAATAAATAACAATATATCAAATAGGATTATAAATAAAAATCTAATTATATAACAAGCCTATGGGCCAAATACCATAGTAAAGAAAAGGGGTATGCTAAATAAATAAAGATATAAATAAACTAGAGGTATGGTAAGTAAATAAAACCTCTTTTCATATTTACTCCATAATCTACTTTATATTTATGAATATTTATGTTCATTAGTTTACATAGCTAAGAAGAAATAGAGAGAGAGAGAGTGATAAGGGAGAGATGGAGTGAGAGTGTGTATGTTTAGGGGTGAGATAAAGAGACAAAGTAATATGTATGGAAAGAAGGGGGGAGAGAAGAAGTGAGAAGGAGAGAGGGACGGATATAGTAATGTAGTTGGAGAGAGAGAGGGGTGGAAAGAGAGAGAGAAAGAAAGGGATGGGGGAAGAGAGAGAGAGAGATATATAGGGGAAGAGAGAGGATTGGAGGGAAAAGAGAGAGGGAGATGTGGGAGAGAAAGGGAGAGAGAGGAAGGATGAGAGAGAGGAGGAGAGTGATGGGGGAAGAGAGAGTATTAGAGAGAGAGAGAGAGAGAGACCAGGGAAGAGAGAGGGATTTAGGGGAGAGAGAGAGATAGGAAGGACGAGAGAGAGGACTTGAGAGAGAGGAGGAGAGAGGGATCGATAAGAGAGATGGAGTTGGAGGGGGAGAGATGTAGGAAATAAGAAATATAGAGAGTGAGAAGTGGAGAGAGAGAAGGAGTGACAAGGGAGAGACAGAGAGAGAGCATGTATGTTTGGGGCTGAGATAAAGAGACAAATAAGGAGAGATGGAGATAAGTGGGGAGAAGGAGATATAAGGAGAGAGGGAGGGATATAGTAACATAGTTGGTGGGTGAAGAGAGAGAGAGAGGGAGAGAGAGATGGGAGAGAAAGGGAAAGAGAGGAAGGAAGAGAGAGGATGTGAGAGAGTGGAGAGAGGGAGGGAAAGAGAGATGGACTTGGAGGGGGAGGGAGAGAGAGGTAAGAAGAAAGAAATAGAGAGAGAAAGGTGGAGAGAGAGAGAGAGTGAGTGAGTGATAAGGAAGATGGAGAGAGAGGGAGAGAGGGGGAAGATAGAGATATAGATGGAAGGTGAAGAGGGGGAAGAAGAGAGAGATGGGGAGAGAGGGGGATCACAAAGAGATTGATATATGTGATTATGCAGAGTGTGTATTAGGGGCCGAGACAGAGAGACGAAAGAAGAGATGGAGGGGGACATAGATATGTATGAGGTAGAGAGGCCATATTTCTCACACTAGATGGATTGATATAAGTGGAGATGGTGATTTATAATCCTATTTGATTATTTTCACTATATGCATTGATTTTAGTGTAGATATTTATTTCTAATGATATTTGATTACTTGCACTAGCTGCATTGATTTCAATGTAGGTGGTGATTTCTAATACAATTTTATTGCTTGCACTGAATTTGTTGATTCCAATTTAGATGTCAATTTGTAATTATATTTGATTACTTCCACTAGATGAATTGGTTTCAATGTAGATGATTTCTAATCCTATTTGATTGTTTGCACTAAATGAATTGATTTCAGTGTAGATGGTGATTTCTAATCATATTTGATTTATTTGAGTAAATGCATTGATTTCGGTGTAGATTTTGGTTTCTAGAGAGAGAGAGAGAGAGAGATAAGGAAGATGGAGAGAGAGGGAGAGGGGAAAAATGGAGGAAAGGGAGATATTAATGGGGGAGAAGGAGAGAAGGGGAAGATAGAGATATAGATGGAAGGTGAAGAGAGGGAAGAAGAGAGAGATGGGGAGAGGGGTGATTGAAAAGAGATTGATATAAGGGAGCACGAGAGCGCATGTGTTTAGGGTGGGTGAGATAGAGAGACAAAGAGAGAGCGTGTATATTTGGGGCTGAGATAAAGAGACAAATAAGGAGAGATGGAGATAAGGGGGGAGAAGGAGATATAAGGAGAGAGGAGGGATATAGTAACATAGTTGGTGGGTGAAGAGAGAGAGAGAGATGGGAGAGAAAGGGAAAGAGAGGAAGGAAGAGAGAGGATGTGAGAGAGTGGAGAGAGGGAGGGAAAGAGAGATGGACTTGGAGGGGGAGGAGGAGAGAGGTAAGAAGAAAAAAATAGAGAGAGAAACATGGAGAGAGAGAGAGTGAGTGGCTGATAAGGAATATGGAGAGAGAGGGAGAGAGGGGGAAGATAGAGCTATAGATGGAAGGTGAAGAGAGGGAAGAAGAGAGAGATGGGGAGAGGAGGGGATTGACAAAGAGATTGATATATATGGATTGTGAGAGTGTGTGTGTGTTTGGTGGGAGGCTGAGAAGAGACAAATAAGGAGAGATGGAGGGGATATAGATATAGATGGAGTAGGGATAGATGGAAGAATATTGATTGCAGTAGATGCATTAATTTTAGTGTAGATGGTTAGTTTTAATCACATTTGATTGTTTGCACTATATGCATTGATTTTAGTGTACATGGTGATTTCTAATCCTATTTGATCTTTTTCACTAGATGCATTAGTTTTAGTGAATAGGTGGTCATTTTCAAATACAATTTTGATTACTTGCTTAGTTGTTGATTCAATTTAGATGTCGATTTATAATTATGTTTGATTACTTGCACTAGATGAATTGGTTTCAATATAGATGATTTCTAATCCTATTTGATTGTTTGCACTAAATTCATTTGTTACGTTAATAGATAGCGTTCTAATCCTATTTTATTTCTTTGAGTAAATGCATTGATTTCAGTGTAGATGTTGGTTTCTAGAGAGAGAGAGAGTGAGTGATAAGGAAGATGGAGAGAGAGGGAGAGACGAAAAAAGAAGGAAAGCGAGATATTAGGGTGGGAGAGGGAGAGAAGGGGAAGATAGAGATATAGATGGAAGGTGAAGAGAGGGAAGAAGAGAGAGATGGGGAGAGGAGGGGATTGACAAAGAGATTGATATATATGGATTGCGAGAGTGTGTGTGTTTAGGGTGGTGAGATAGAGAGACAGAAAAGAAGAGATGGAGGGGGATATAGATGTGGATGGAGGGTGGAGAGAGGGAAGAATATTTCTCACACTAGATGGATTGATATAAGTGGAGATGGTGATTTATAATCCTACTTGATTATTTTCACTATATGCATCGATTTCATTGTAGATATTTATTTCTAATGATATTTGATTACTTGCACTAGATGCATTGATTTCGGTGTAGGTGGTGATTTCTAATACAATTTCATTACTTGCACTGAATATGTTTATTTCAATTTAGATGTTGATTTATAATTATATTTGATTACTTTCACTAGATGAATTGGTTTCAATGTAGATGATTTCTAATCCTATTTGATTGTTTGCACTAAATTCATTGATTTCGGTGTAGATGGCGATTTCTAATCCTATTTGATTTCTTTGAGTAAATGCATTGATTTCAGTGTAGATGTTGGTTTCTAGAGAGAGAGAGAGAGAGAGTGATAAGGAAGATGGAGAGAGAGAGAGAGAGGACAAAAGGAGGAAAGAGATATATTAGCGGGGGAGAGGGAGAGAAGGGGAAGAGAGGGAAGAAGAGATAGATGGGGAGAGAGGGTGATCAACAAAGAGAATGATATATATGGAGTGTGAGAGCGTGTGTGTTTAGGGGGGTGAGATAGAGACAAAAAAAAGAGATGGATGGGGATATAGATATGGATGGAGGGTGGAGAAGGAAGAATATTTCTTGCACTAGATGGATTGATTTAAGTGGAGATGGTCATTTATAATACTATTTGATTATTTGCACTAGATGCATTGATTTTAGTGTAGATATTTATTTCTAATGATATATGATTGTTTGCACTAGATGCATTGATTTCAGTGTAGGTGATGATTCCTAATACTATTTGATTGCTTGCACTGGATGTGTTGATTTCAATTTAGACGTCGATTTATAATTATATTTGATTACCTGCACTAGATGAATTGATTTCAATGTAGATGATTTCTAATCCTATTTGATTGTTTGCACTAAATGCATTGATTTCAGTGTAGATGGCGATTTCTAATCCTATTTGATTTCTTTGAGTAAATGCATTGATTTTAGTGTAGATGCTGGTTCCTAGAGAGAGGGAGAGTGAGTGATAAGGAATATGGAGAGAGAGAGAGAGAGAGAGGAAAAAAGCAGGAAAGAGAGATATTAGCGGGGGAGAGGGAGTGAAGGGGAAGAGAGGGAAGAAGAGAGAGATGGGGAGAGAGGGTGATCAACAAAGATAATGATATATATGGAGTGCGAAAGCGTGTGTGTTTAGGGGGGTGAGATAGAGACAAAAAAAAAGAGATGGATGGGGATATAAATATGGATGGAGGGTGGAGAGAGGGAAGAATATTTGTTGCACTAGATGGATTGATTTAAGTGCATATTGTGATTTATAATCCTATTTGATTATTTTCACTAGATGCATCGATTTTAGTGTAGATATTTATTTCTAATGATATATGATTACTTGCAATAGGTGCATTGATTTCACTGTAGGTGATGATTCCTAATACTATTTGATTTCTTGCACTGGATGTGTTGATTTCAATTTAGACGTCAATTTATAATTATATTTGATTGCTTGCACTAGATGCATTGATTTCAATGTAGATTTATAATTATCTATAAACAAGTATGATAGATAAATAAATAAATAAATATAAAATAGATATAAAGAAGTATGGTAAATAAATAAATATAAAAGAGACATAAAGAGGGAAGGTAAATAAATAAGAATATATCAAATAGGATTATAAATAAAAATCTAATTATATAACAAGCCTATGGGGCAAATGCCATAGTAAAGAAAAGGGGTATGCTAAATAAATAAAAATATAAATAAACTAGAGGTATGGTAATTAAATAAAACCTCTTTTCATATTTACTCCATAATCTACTTTATATTTATGAATATTTATGTTCATTAGTTTACATAGCTAAGAAGAAATAGAGAGAGAGAGTGATAAGGGAGAGATGGAGAGAGAGTGTGTATGTTTAGGGGTGAGATAAAGAGACAAAGTAAGATGTATGGAAAGAAGGGGGGGGGGGGGGGTGGAGAAGAAGTGAGAAGGAGAGAGGGAGGGATATAGTAATATAGTTGGAGAGAGAGAGGGGTGGAAAGAGAGAGAGAAAGAAAGGGATGGGGGAAGAGAGAGGATTAGAGAGAGAGAGAGAGAGAGAGAGAGAGAGAGAGCGGAAGAGAGAGGATTGGAGGGAAAAGAGAGAGGGAGAGGTGGCAGAGAAAGGGAGAGAGAGGAAGGATGAGAGAGAGAAGGAGAGTGATGGGGGAAGAGAGAGTATTGGAGAGGGAGAGAGAGAGAGAGATAGAGAGAGAGAGAGAGAGACGAGGGAAGAGAGAGGGATTTAGGGGAGAGAGAGAGAGAGGAAGGATGAAAGAGAGGAGGAGAGAGGGATCGATAAGAGAGATGGAGTTGGAGGGGGAGAGATGTAGGAAATAAGAAATATAGAGAGTGAGAAGTGGAGAGAGACAAGGAGTGACAAGGGAGAGACAGAGAGAGAGCATGTATGTTTGGGGCTGAGATAAAGAGAAAAATAAGAAGAGATGGAGATAAGGGGGGAGAAGGAGATATAAGGAGAGAGGGAGGGATATAGTAACATAGTTGGTGGGTGTGAAGAGAGAGAGAGAGGGAGAGAGAGATGGGAGAGAGAGATGGGAGAGAAAGGGAAAGAGAGGAAGGAAGAGAGAGGATGTGAGAGAGTGGAGAGAGGGAGGGAAAGAGAGATGGACCTGGAGGGGGAGCGGGAGAGAGGTAAGAATAAAGAAATAGAGAGAGAAAGGTGGAGATAGAGAGAGAGTGAGTGAGTGATAAGGAAGATGGACAGAAAGGGAGAGAGGGGGAAGATAGAGATATAGATGGCAGGTGAAGAGAGGGAAGAAGAGAGATATGGGGAGAGGAGGGGATTGACAAAGAGATTGATATATATGGATTTTGAGAGTGTGTGTGTTTAGGGGGGTGAGATAGAGAGACAGAAAAGAAGAGATGGAGGGGGATATAGATATGGATGGAGGGTGGAGAGAGGGAAGAATATTTCTCACACTAGATGGATTGATATAAGTTGAGATGGTGATTTATAATCCTATTTGATTATTTGTACTATATGCATTGATTTTAGTGTAGATATTTATTTCTAATGATATTTGATTACTTGCACTAGGTGCATTGATTTCAGTGTAGGTGGTGATTTATAATACAGTATGATTGATTGCATTGAATTTTTTGATTCCAATTTCGATGTCGATTTATAATTATATTTGATTACTTGAACTAGATAAATTGGTTTCAATGTAGATGATTTCTAATCCTATTTTATTGTTTTCACTAAATTCATTGATTTCAGTGTAGATGGCGATTTCTAATCATATTTGATTTATTTGAGTAAATGCATTGATTTCAGTGTAGATGCTGGTTTCTAGAGGGAGAGAGAGAGAATGATAAGGAAGATGGAGAGAGAGGGAGAGAGGAAAAAAGGAGGAAAGAGATATATTAATGGGGGAGAGGGAGAGAAGGGGAAGATAGAGATATAGATGGAAGGTGAAGAGAGGGAAGAAGAGAGAGATGGGGAGAGGGGGTGGTTGAAAAAGAGATTGATATATATAGAGTATGAGAACACGTGTGTTTAGGGAGGTGAGATAGAGAGACAAAAAGGAATATATGGAGGGGGATATAGATATGGATGAAGGGTGGAGAGAGGGAGGAATATTTCTCGCACTAGATGGATTGATATAAGTGGACATGGTGATTTCTAATCCTATTTGATTATTTTCACTAGATGCATCGATTTTAGTGTAGATATTTATTTCTAATGATATTTAATTACTTGCACTAGATGCATTGATTTCAGTGTAGGTGGTGATTTATAATACAATTTGATTGCTTGCATTGAATTTGTTGATTCCAATTTCGATGTCGATTTATAATTATATTTGATTACTTGAACTAGATGAATTGGTTTCAATGTAGATTATTTCTAATCCTATTTGATTGTTTGCACTAAATTCATTGATTTCAGTGTAGATGGAGATTTCTAATCATATTTGATTTATTTGAGTAAACGCATTGATTTCAGTGTAGATGTTGGTTCCTAGAGAGAGAGAGAGGATTGGAGGGAAAAGAGAGAGGGAGAGGTGGGAGAGAAAGGGAGAGAGAGGAAGGAAGAGAGAGAGGAGGAGAGTGATGGGGGAAGAGAGAGTATTGGAGAGAGAGAGAGAGAGAGACCAGGGAAGAGAGAGGGATTTAGGGGAGAGAGAGAGAGAGAGAGAGGACTTGAGAGAGAGGAGGAGAGAGGGATCGATAAGAGAGATGGAGTTGGAGGGGGAGAGATGTAGGAAATAAGAAATATAGAGAGTGAGAAGTGGAGAGAGAGAAGGAGTGACAAGATAGAGACAGAGAGAGAGCATGTATGTTTGGGGCTGAGATAAAGAGAAAAATAAGAAGAGATGGAGATAAGGGGGGAGAAGGAGATATAAGGAGAGAGGGAAGGATATAGTAACATAGTTGGTGGGTGAAGAGAGAGAGAGAGGGAGAGAGAGATGGAAGAGAAAGGGAAAGAGAGGAAGGAAGAGAGAGGATGTGAGAGAGTGGAGAGAGGGAGGGAAAGAGAGATGGACTTGGAGGGGGAGCGGGAGAGAGGTAAGAATAAAGAAATAGAGAGAGAAAGGTGGAGAGAGAGAGAGAGAGTAAGTGAGTGATAAGGAAGATGGAGAGAAAGGGAGAGAGGGGGAAGATACATATATAGATGGAAGGTGAATAGAGGGAAGAAGAGAGAGATGGGGAGAGGAGGGGATTGACAAAGAGATTGATATACATGGATTGCGAGAGTGTGTGTGTTTAGGGGGGTGAGATAGAGAGACATAAAAGAAGAGATGGAGGGGGATATAGATAGCGATAGAGGGTGGAGAGAGGGAAGAATATTTCTCACACTAGATGGATTGATATAAGTGGAGATGGTGATTTATAATCCTATTTGATTATTCGCACTATATGCATTGATTTTAGTGTAGATATTTATTTCTAATGATATTTGATTACTTGCACTAGATGCATGGATTTCAGTGTAGGTGGTGATTTATAATACAATTTGATTGCTTGCACTGAATTTTTTGATTCCAATTTCGATGTTGATTTATAATTATATTTGATTACTTGAACTAGATGAATTGGTTTCAATATAGATGATTTCTAATCCTATTTGATTTTTTGCACTAAATTCATTGATTTCAGTGTAGATGGAGATTTCTAATCATATTTGATTTATTTGAGTAAATGCATTGATTTCAGTGTAGATGTTGGTTTCTAGAGGGAGAGAGAGAGAGTGATAAGGAAGATGGAGAGAGAGGGAGAGAGGAAAAAAGGAGGAAAGAGAGATATTAATGGGGGAGAGGGAGAGAAGGGGAAGATAGAGATATAGATGGAAGGTGAAGAGAGGGAAGAAGAGAGAGATGGGGAGAGGGGGTGATTGAAAAAGAGATTGATATATATGGTGTACGAGAGCACGTGTGTTTAGGGGGGTGAGATAGAGAGACAAAAAAGAATAGATGGAGGGGGATATAGATATGGATGGAGGGTGGAGAGAGGGAGGAATATTTCTCGCGCTAGATGGATTGATATAAGTGGAGATGGTGATTTCTAATCCTATTTGATTATTTGCACTAGATGCATCGATTTTAGTGTAGATATTTATTTCTAATGATATTTGATTACTTGCACTAGATGCATTGATTTCAGTGTAGGTGGTGATTTCTAATACAATTTGATTGCTTGCACTGAATGTGTTTTTTTCAATTTAGATGTCGATTTATAATTATATTTGATTACTTGCACTAGATGAATTAATTTCAATGTAGATGATTTCTAATCCTATTTGATTGTTTGCACTAAATGCATTGATTTCAGTGTAGATGGTGATTTCTAATCCTATTTGATTTCTTTGAGTAAATGCATTGATTTCAGTGTAGATGTTGGTTCCTAGAGAGAGAGAGAGAGTGAGTGATAAGGAATATGGAGAGAGAGAGGGAGAGGACAAAAGGAGGAAAGAGAGATATTAGCGGGGGAGAGGGAGAGAAGGGGAAGAGAGGGAAGAAGAGAGAGATGGGGATAGAGGGTGATAAACAAAAAGAATGATATATATGGAGCGCGAGAGCATGTGTGTTTAGGGGGGTGATATAGAGACAAAAAAAAAAGAGATGGATGAGGATATAGATATGGATAAAGGGTGGAGAGAGGGAAGAATATTTCTTTCACTAGATGGATTGATTTAAGTGGATATGGTGATTTATAATCCTATTTGATTATTTGCACTAGATGCATCGATTTTAGTGTAGATATTTATTTCTAATGATATATGATTACTTGCATTAGGTGCATTGATTTCAGTGTAGGTGATGATTCCTAATACTATTTGATTGCTTGCACTGGATGTGTTGATTTCAATTTAGACGTCGATTTATAATTATATTTGATTTCTTGCACTAGATGCATTGATTTTAATGTATACTATTCCTAATACTATTTGATTGTTTGCGCTAAATGCATTGATTTCAGTGTAGATGGAAATTTATAATCCTATTTCATTGCTTTGAGTAAATGCATTGATTTCAGTGTAGATGTTGGTTTCTAATCTTATTTGATTGATTGCATTAGGTGCATTGATTTCAATGTAGAAGTTACTTTATAATCTTATTGGATTGCTTGCATTAAATGCATTGATTTCAATTTATATGTTGATTTATGATTTGATGTAATTGGATATATGACGGTACATTAATATTAAAGTGATTGGATTAACAATATGCATTGATTTTAGTGTAAGCACAAAAAGTTATTAACAATGTAGATTGATTTTTGTGTTATAGTAATTTAAGCTATTAATATTGGAGAGCAAGAGATACAAGGTATCATGTTTACTACAACAGATCGAGCTAAATATTTAAACGGTTTACGATTTAAATTTTCTTTTTCATATAATCGATATGAAAGGATAACAAAACTAACAAGGGAGGAAATAAGAATAGTAGAAGAAAATAGTTTGAGATTGATTGTAACATGAGTACGTTCTTATTATTCACATTTTCTATCTTTCAACACTATTATTATCACTTTGCATTTAAAAAAAATATTTCATCATTTTTCATCATTATAATTATTAACAATAATTATCATCTCAACGAACTGAGGTAACTAAGAAAATTTAAAATTAAAATGACCAAGTTAATCTCAGAAATATTTAGCATATTTAAAATGATTATATTAATATTTGATATATTTACATATTACTGATAAAATTAATCATATCCTTGATAGATTTTCCTTGGCAGCACACGATTGAAACCGGCCTAGATCCATCTTACATCTCAAAAATATACAAAATTTTTAATAATCTGAAAAATGTGACGTTGATGCCTCCCACTGGAACCAGCCTAGATCCATCTAACTCTGGATCTATCATGCGCCAGGAGGGATCAAATCTCTCGAGGTGCAAACCTTTCTTCAAGTTTTGCACTCAAAAAATAGGTTTGCACGTCGAGAGATTTGATCCCTCTCGGCGCATGATAGATCCAGAGTTAGATGGATCTAGGCTGGTATTTATAAATTTGAATTTTATAATTTAATTTTCAAATCAGTATTGGGAGAGTCATTATTGGATGATTTACTATTGTTATTGAAGTAAAAGTATTTGAATTATTCTTATTGAAAGAAAACTAGTAAGCAAACAAGCTTTCACCCTTGAGATGCCTCTAAGTCTTAGGTCTTAATCTATTTTTAACATTATAAAATACACTCTTATCCAAACATAAATAATTTTAAAACATACATGATACCCAATTAAATATTATTTAGTATTATTTAATTATTTATAATTTAATTAAATATTATTAATTATAATTTAAATACACATTAAAACATAACAAACACACAAAAACAATCTCAGTAATATTACAGTATTTGTTTTTCTCTTAAATACCATTAACATAAAGAAAGTTAATAATGAAAAATAACACCTAAGAATTATGCACCTTTGATTCTCGTAAGCTAACTCGTTACAATGCCCTAAGTAATTTTGTCATCCCATTAAACCATCTCCACTACTTACAAAGAAATTGAAAAGAAAAAACTTGAATAAGAGAAATGTGAATAGACACGACTACTCTTCAAAGGAAAATTAAAGTCATTGGGTGCTTGATATATGTCTAGTGGAAATGATTGGATGCTTGACAATTGGTTTGGTCAACTAGTGTAACATGTTCAATTTTATGTTGGAATTGGAAATTTCAATAGTGGATAAATTTATTCGCAATAATTATTGACTATCAAATGTATTTTTTTTTTTTTTTGTAAATTCTTTAGTATATAGCCATTTCTATTATAAGAGCAAGTTGTAAAAATAATACATCAGTGTCAAGGTGCCTCAACCTGCTTGAAGGAAACCAGGTCTGTTGGCCACATTAAAGAGTTAAATGCGGACCAAAATTGAAATTGTTTCTATCTTATAGTTGCCTCTAGTTTATCACGACAATGTCCAAAGAAATTACATATTAAACTAAATAGATAAAAACTATTTAAAGTAATTCAAAAATGAAGTAAAACAGAAATATGATTATCCATCAGATGATTCTTTTGGAGTTTTTGCAGAAATAGCAGAGACCTCTGCTTGAAGCAATATGAGTTGTTTCTCAATGTTACCGATTTGAGCATTTTTTTGGTGCTAAAAATTCACCATCTCCCGCATTTATTTCTTCATAGCCTGGAGTTAGAAAAGCACTGAAGAGTGTGATTTAACCTCTGTTTCCTGTAGGCTCATCAAAGCTTTAGCTAGGACACATTTAATTTTCCAATAGGTCTTCACACTCTGTTGAAATATGGAGACTCTCCCCCTTGTACTTTCCGGGTCTAGGATGAATTCCATTCTAGCTTTTTGCTCACTGATATCCATATCATCTTCCTCAGAATCCTGTTCCCATGTCTCAATTGTGCTCTTAATATCTTCAGGAGTTGTTTCCTCATAAATCGTAGCCATAGTTTCCATGGTCTCTGAATTTGCTTTCCTTCCTCTTTTTCCAAGAGGAATATCAGTTTCTGTAGAAGAACCTACTCTTGTTTGAGGCATACTATCTGGAGACAGGGGAGGACTAGTGAAATAGATACCATTAATAGTGAAACTATAGCTGTGAAAATAGTAGAATTTCCTTTGGAGTAGAATAAGAGGAAAATGCTGCAGAGGATGAGGAGAATTGACAGTATAATTGGGAATCATGGAATGAAAGTAGGTTGCAATATCATGGAAACAGATGAGAGGATTTGACAGAGACCTTATCAACTGTATAAGAGGAAACTTAGAAAGATAAACAGAAGTCAGGGTATTTGAACGTACACCCAATGCCTAAGAGTTTAGATTGACCCGAATAACAACTGTAATAAAAAGATACATAGATACCTTTGCTATGCCCAGAACAATTGCAAAAATTAAAGTATGAGTAACAACTTCAGGAAATAACAATGAACAGAGAGTCCCTTTTAACCTACAGACAGTCCCATTTATCCAACAGATAGTCCCATTTAACCTATAATATACTATTATTTGAATACTAAGATGGTCTAGACTGTGAAAAAAGGGGATAATAGGAGCTTCTGTTGTGATTTCAGAGACATGAAAAAATGCAAAACCCCAAGAATAGAGTAGAGCAGAATTTTTAACCATAAAAACAGTAGCGAACTCAGAGAACTTATCCAGAGAAGAATCCCAAAAGAAATTTGAGGAAAAGGCCATCACATACCCTGGACACCTTGGCAGAATGTTGAAGGCATGTTCAAAGCTCCTTGTTGGTCGTGAACTCCTTCCACAGAGCAGAACAAAGTAAACAGAATGTAGAGAGATAGAAAGAAAAGATTACGAGGGAAGGTTGCTATATTTAGGGAACGAGCCATGCAGTTAATTCATGCTCACCAAATGTTCATTGAAATGATACCCATCCATTGTGGGATGGTAAGACTGTGCATAGGAGTATAATTAACCATAAAGGCTCGAAGGATGTGAAGAGGATGGTGGCGACCTTCATAAATCAACTATCTAACACCCCGATCAGGGATGACTATCAAATGTATTAAAGACATGAAAGTGAAGATGATATTAAAGGAGCCCCATTAAAGATTAAAGGATGATGCACAAATAAGTTAATTTTTTTGTAAATTTGTGAAATATATTTATGATTATGGTGTGTTATGTGTCACATACCTGTACTAGTATTCAATTTTATGATGTTTTGTAGTAGTCAATCAAAAGGTTATCATATTATGTACTTTGAGTTGTGTGTACCCCCATGAAGTTTTTGGTAATCTTAAAACTACTTTGAAAGTGTAGTTTTGTGTTCAACTAAAAGCCAATTTGGAAGTGAAGGTTTGTGGTAAGCCATAAACAACTTGCGAGTGTATGTAAGTGTAGGTTTGTGGAAAGTCGAAACCACTTTTCAGTGTAGGTTTGTGGTAAGCTAGAAACTACAAGTGTGAGAGTGAAGAGGACAAGGATTAATGTAACATAGTTTAGGCTAAACTGAGAAAACCCTAGGCATGGTTCAGGGTCAAGAAAAAAAACTATGTGTATGGTTTAAGGTAAGAGGATAACACCCAGTGCACGGTTACAGGTAATTTTAGAAAACCCTCATTGATAATGATGGAGGGGAATTTATCTGTACATGTAAATTTATACAGACATAATGGTTGCCTAAACTATGCAGACGAAGGACTTCCTGGTAGATAGGCAATTGTAGGGATTGGTACTCATGCATTCCGGTAGATTGTTTTTCCTTTATATGGACGTCATCATATTATTTTTTATCATGTTTGTAAACAACTTGTGAGAGTGGTATGTAAGTGCAGGTTTGTGGTAATCTATAAACAACTTGTGAGAGTGTATCTAAGGGTAGGTTTGTGGTAAGCAGGAAACCACTTTGTAGTGTAGGTTTGTGGTAAGCTAGAAATTGGAAGTGCGAGAGCGAAGTGGATAGGGATTCATGTAACATGGTTTTGGGTCACTCGAGAAAATCGTGGGTATGGTTTATGGTTAGCTGACAAAACATTGGGCATGGTTTAGCATAAGCTGATAAAACCAAATGGATGGTTACAGGTAATATGAGAAAACTTAGGTTGATAATAATAGAGAGGGATTTATAGGTACATGTACATGTATGAATATATATTGGTTGAGCACCTCATGTGGGTTCACATTCACACAAAAATCGCAATGAGGATGGAAAAAAAAATGAACACATTATACACTCTAAAAAAAATGCATATACTCCCTATTTCCCTCGCCCTGGGAGGGGTTAGGGCTCAGGCCCATACAGGCTTTGACACCAAGTTAAATTTGCATAACACACTAAAAAATTGTATTCACATTGAAATAACAATAAAATATAAATACAACAAGATATTTCTTGATATAACTAATCTATCTTGGACATACAATATTTTAGTTTAGTGAATATCTCAACCACACACCAATCTAGGAGGCTAATATAGAAAATCACTAAACCAACTGGGTCTCAACAGTCTCCAAACTAATAAGAACATACTCATTCTATAATGATGAGCACAATAGAGACATGTAGGAATTATATTTTCCAAGTTTGTAATACTTTTGTTATTTTTTCTAAATTGAACTTGAGAGGTTCTGCATAAAAAAATGAATTTGATATGTTTTTTAGACATTTTTCAAATGATCACATAGTGAATTATAAGTTTTAGAAGTTTCCATGGAAATTTTAGGATTGGATAATTTTTAAAGAAATTGTCACAGGTTGTAGTTAATAAATTTTAAAATTTATTTTGAAATGTTTAGGATCGGGAAATTTTTGAAAAAAATTGATATATTATATTTAATAACGACATGGTAATGTTTAATTTTTGAACTTGGTTAAATTTTAATATACTAGAAATACATTTTTAAAGTTTTATTTAGAGTAGAAATATCTAATAGAATAGTGTTAATAATTATTTGTCTTTTTAATTTAATTTTATAATTATTTTCCATCATATTAAAACTTCACCAAATTTATTTATATATCATGATGTCAATGAATTTACTTTGGTGAACATCAAACATTTAATTGATGGTAACATTATTAAACACAAACTTGTATACAAATTCTCACTAATAACATATATGCCTCCACTATAAGTCTTAACCCACACCCCCACACACACAAAAACTCATATATATATATATATATATATATATATATATATATATATATATTCATATTAAACTTGTGCAACCTTAAAAAACTCTTTTTCCTTAAGTTTTTGTAATTAAGTGTTTCACATATGAGAAACCAAATAATACTATCTCATTATATTCATACTCTCTAGTTGCACTTGATGATTATCAATCCATCCATATTCATTTCTTTTTATTGTATATTATTGATAGTTTATAACTTCTCTTATAAAAATTTTTTACATGAAATATTGTAACTTCTTCAAAATTATGGTTGTTGTTGGTCTTTGATAAGATGTCATCACATAATGGTACATGAATGACCCATTCTATGAATATTTTTGTAACATAGGCACACGTATTTTCCTTGTTCGTTGATAATTTTTTTATATTAATTTAATGAATTAGATTTTCAAGAAGTTGTTAGGATTTCATGCGGTTCCAACTGCTAAGTCTTAAATAATATAAAATACAATCTAGAAGGAGAGGCATGTAATCATTTTTTCTGAGAATTCATTGCCAGCATTGCAAGGGTTTCCATGTTGCCAAATTCTGAGAATCCCTGAATCTCCTTTTTACTTGCTAATGTAAGCCATGGCAACCTGCAGAGGATTAGTCATTATTACATTATGTCTTGCAGCACTGCAAGTTCTTTTTACTGAACCTGCCTTCCATATCAGCACCATATTTGAAAACCATGTGGGGCGAGGATTACTCGTTATTACATTATGTCTTGCAGCACTGCAAGTGCCAACACCATATCTGAAAACCATGTAGCACGTAGCAGTAATTGGGCAAGTAATTACACAGAATTGAAGAGAAGTTCATCTTGGAAACTGGAAGGGGATTCTTGCGAATTCTGGCCATGTCCATGTGATCAGAGTATCTGAGAAAAAGAGTTAAGGAGATTTCACTACGGTGCAGGCTGTTGTCAATGCAGTGCTAGCGATTAATCAGAACCATGTTACCATTAATGTCCAACCCTGCATTTATAAATGCATTGATGTAGCAGAGTTACCGTGGCTATTTTGGGAACTAGTTACACTGATACTCCCATGAACCTTGTCACCGGAATTCTACATCACTTCACTCAATGCAATAGCATGTAGGAATTTGGATGCATGCTTTTATTGGCCAAGTTAACATTCACGCTCACAGTAAAGGTATTATCATAGTTTCTAAAAGATTTAATTACTTTAAATTATGGTGAGTTGTAAAGAGAATGGCGTGAAGTTATTCTGTGTGATAGTTTCTAAGAGATTTATTTACTTTGAATTGTGGTGAGATATTGTGTTGAAGGTCACTCTTATTATTGTATGTTTGAAAAATTAATGTATGCAGCGATTACTTTTGTTATGTTACTTTTAATATTGCATATCCTAAAAATTAAGGTATGCAACAATGTCATTTTATTGATACTTATATAAGTAGTTAACTTGAAATATTTTCCTATGTAGTGAAGAAGAAAAGAGAAAATTTTCTCACATTAATATTCTTGGAAGAGTTTTTATGAATATGTATGCATAAATTAACCATGTTGTGAATATGTATATATAGTTTACCATGGTGTTGGTAAAGTATTAATTATTTAATAAATCCATGGATAGTTTACTATGGTGTTTGTAAATATTAATTATTTAATAAATCCATGGATAGTTTACCAAGGTGTTGGTAAATATTATTTATTTGATAAATCTATGAATAGATTACCATAGTGTTGGTAAACATTATTTATTTAATAAATTCATGGATAAAATAACTATTTAGAAGAAAAAATTGTGTGATTATTTTTATGCTATCATGATTATGATAGTTTTATTTTGGAATAAGATCATGTATATTCCTGCAATATTTATATTATATTTCATTGGAAGAATATACATTGTATGTGGGATATGATAACATGTTTTATTATCCTACATTGGAAAATATTTCTCTGCCAAAGAAGATGAATTACATATACAAAAACTAAAGTATGTTTTGGTTTCGTTGAAATATATATGTATATATGGGTAATGTTGGTATAATATTTGGAGAATAATACATGTATTCTTATGCTTTATTCCATTAGTTTTATGGAAATAAAACTATGTCTTTGCATGCCTATTATGTTATATTTTCTGGAAAAGGAATTATGTGTTTGCATGTTCTTTGGTGTTAAGCACTCCTTTGGGAAGACTCGTGAAGGAAGCTATGTGCTCCATTGTATAAGAATTCCTTTGGGAAGACTCTTTTGGAATCTATATAAATTTTCATGCATGGGAGTGTAGAAATTTGTTGAATAATGATTAATTATCCACCGAGACTATCTTGATCACATATCAATTTGAATTCATATGAAACACATAATCTCTTCCACTCATATCATCACACATGCAGAAATAAAACAAGCGATAGCACATCAAATCATCATACACATTAACACAGTATGTATGGGGAAAGCTTATAGCTGAAAACCCCGCAGCTATTGTGTATATTATAATGGAGAAAACATGTAACAAACTCAGTACAATACTCCTCACAAGTACTCGGTACTATCTCATGAAGTTACACACAAACTAGCTTGGTTTTGAACAAGTCATGAGTTCAAAAAACATCCACTAATTGCCTGCCTCTATTGCGCAATCATGGCTTGTCTAAATAGAGATCCAAGGTTCGAATCTCCTTGGCTTGACAGCGCAATCATCATGGGAAATTGCCTCCAAGTGTGGTGCAAATCTCATGCACAACTGATGTCACAACTGATAGCTGTACTCACCCTTTCATCTACCTCTTCCACTGGTCTCCACTGAACTATCCATGCATTGTAGTGAACTGATGTGTTCTTGAGTTGAATAATGAGTTACTAATTAATGAATTAAATAATATTTAATTCACTCCACTCATTACTAGTTGATTAGCTAGTTAAACTAATCTCAACTAGTTCAGCTAAGTTAAACCGAACACAACTCCACCAACTGTCTCATCAACTCCACCAAACTTCTGCCACTGAAGTCCTAACTGAAGTCAACCATGCATGAGCTCACCAAACCCCTAGGAATAGCGTAATTCCTCTGTCGGATGCATGAGCCACTTCTGTAGCTCGAACTGAAGTGCTCCAAGAGAGTAAACTGAAGTTTAGAGTCCAAATATTATTAAGGGTAAATAATATTTGACTTCCCTATTTTTAGGATAGGCAGTCTAAAAATAGACTTCGACCTATAGGTCCAAAAATAAAGGTCCATCTATTTTTACCAACATGACCAATACTCCAAGAATAACATACTGCAACCCCTGGACCATGCTCCATATGTCTAAAAATAGACATAGTCTAAAAATAGACTTTGCGCCAGAATTTGCCTGCGGGCCCACTTAGTGAAGGCGACTTCATTTCACTAAGCTCCATCATCTTGCTGCATTTTCAACAGGGAGCAACATTTTTTATGTTAGCTTTTATTCCATGCACCAAAAAGTAATAGCTTAAGGGTTAGTTATTTTGATTAAATTTATCAGTTATTTTGATGTATCAGTTTCTTTTAAAGACAAGATTGGGAGATGTAGCTATTGTCTTGGAGGAATGTGTACTTAGGCGAGGGAAAAATTAGTTAATGTGATGACTTATAACTAGCACATATGCAATATGTATTGTTAAAGGGAGCATGTCAAGGTATTTTACTTTCATGTAATGAATATACATGAGTAGAGGAAGAAGCTTCTCTAGTATAGATTTATTAAATGATTGATTAATACTTTATGAATCTTGACATCAATGTATGTTGAAGGTAACATTAGTAGGGAATGATGGTGACATGTATAAAGGAAATATTATGCTAAACCTAGTGGCAGGTAAATGATTATGGTGATTATGGTTCATCTGCACGATGATCCAATGTACGATGGTCCATTGCAGGTACATCCATGCCACCAAGATAAGAATATATGAATATTAGTGGGTAAATTCTATCATATTTCTTGTAATGACTTTAATCTAGATATTTGTATATTTCCTTGTAAGATTTATAAACGATGGTTAAGGGATGGTCTCACTTATAATCCATTGAGTGAGGGTTGAAGACCCTCACGAGCATTTAATAATAAAATTAAACATTTGTTGCTTTTCACCTTATGGGGTTTCCAGGGTATATTGGTGTTCAATGATGTGATTGATTATTGTGTCAAATTGATGATGTTTATTCATTTCTTGTTGTGATGTTCATAATTTCAAGTATGTGATGACTACATGAATAATGAAATGAGTGGAAGGATTACATCATACAATATTATGTTAATGCACTACAATAAAGGTTGTTAATATTTAAGCAACTTACTATTCTTATTCTAAGGTTACACTATGAAATGGTGAACATTCTATGGAATGATGAGTAAGGCATATTTAATAGTGATTTGGATAGTTACCCATGGGTAAATTATATAAATTTTTTTAACTCCTAGCATTTCCATGTGAAGTTGTCGATGTATGTTACAATTTTTAATTCTAACATCTTCTCCCAAATAATGTTGATGCCAATCTTTATATCTTTCTTTCCAATTTTCTTGGTAATGAGGGTGCCAATATTCCAAATTTATTTCCTAATACAAGGACATGCTCGAACTATTATGCTCGATATTTAATTACATTACAAGCATATATTACCTTCACTTCCTCAATATGGAGTAGTTTCTTTAAGTATTTTCTAGTGAACCTTTTGTATATTATGTTCCTTCTCCTTTATTGTTATCAATCAAATTTTTCATTTGTATTCAATTAATTATTTATCTATAAACCCAGAAAATAAAGCATACCTTCTTATATTGAATCCAAAGGAGTCTACTACCAAAAAGAATTTAGGGTAAAATATAAGACCTTATTCTCTAGGAAAAATTTGTTTGACTTTTGATGCTAGTTGTAAAAGAGAGATCCTCATTTGAAAAAATCTTTAAAAAAATCTTTGAAAGGTTATATATTTACCCATTTGTCATACTACATCAAAACTCCAGGAGAAAATGTTTAACGAATGTAAATTTATGGGATTTGGAAAAGTTTTAATGAGAAGATGAAGCAAGTAGAACAATAATATTTTTTAAAAATTGGAGAATTAGACTTGAAATCCCCTTCAAATTAGAGTTCTAAATCATATCATATATGACATTCAAGACTTCCTAATATATGTAAGGAAAGAATCAACCATTTTTTTAAAATAAAATCCATAAAGGAAACCGAGCAGACAAGTATTCAAACTAAAATAGCAATAAGATGTAGAAAAATAGTGAATCTACTATAATAAAAAAATCCCAAACGAAACCAAGTGGACAAGTAATTGTAGAGAAATAAATTCTTAGGAGGAAAAAATGTTAATGTGTTGGAAGGTTAATTTGAATTATTTCTCATTTTAAAGTAGTGCTTAAGCTCAAATTTGATGGTAACTCAATCTTAGGAAATTAGGATTGACAAATTAGGAGGACTATTCAAAAATAGAAAAGGAAGAAATCATCTGTGTGTTTTGAATCAAAGGAAAAAAACAAAAATAACCAACTATTCAAAAATAAAAAAAGGAAGAAATCATCTATGTGTTTTGAATGAAAGGAATGAGACAAAAATAACTTAAAAAAATTATAAGTAATTAAGAAATGACTATGGCTAACAAAAAAAAGGAAGAAATCATCTCTGTGTTTTGAATCAAAGGAACAAAACAAAAATAATGAACTATTCAAAAATAAGAAGAAATCATCTATGTGTTTTGAATCAAAGGAACGACACAAAAATAATTTAGAAAAACTATAAGTAATTAAGAAATGACTATGGCTAACATAAGAAAAAGAGGGTAGATACATTTCCTAGTTGAATAAGACTTTTTACACATCATCTTCAATGTAGTTAGAAATATCAAGGAAAGATATTCACCAAAAACCCAAAATGAATAACTAAAATCCAAATTGTTATAATTTTAATACATAACTAGATTGATTGAACAATTCCAAATTATCTCCTAAACTCAAAATATTAAAGATATTAGACACAAAAGAAATAAAAAGAAATAAATAAAAAACTCAAAGTTTGAAATTGAATTTTTATTTTGAATTCTTATTAGACTAATATTAAATAGAAAAATACATATTCCCTTTTTTTAATAGTAAATAAAGAATTACTAAATATCATAACTGATAAAAAGGTAGTTCAGAATACTACTATGATAACTTTTAGATAAACTTATAAGTAACTCATTTACTACCAACAAGATGATTAATCGAAAAATTTGTACCTCAATCCACATACTTTAGATGCCAATGTAATTGCCTCGAATAAAATTTACCAAAACATTATTCCTGCCGTCTTTCTGTTGTTTCTTGATTCTTTATCTCGAGTTTTTGTCGACAGAATTATCACATTGTATTTAAAACCCAAAAAAACATAATATCTGAGATTTTATTCGAACCGATCACATCGTTATTTTCATATTAAATAATATGGAATGGAGTACGTCAGCTGCTTAAGAAAAATGAACTGCATCGAGCCATGCTTTTACATGGAGAATTTTAGTTGCATGTCTCTTCCAGGAGATGGATAAATTCAATGTTTTTTGAGGATAAATGGTTGCTCTCGTTGGAAATTTTGATAAAGGAATTTGTCTGTTGTGGCCGTGGGGTCCAAAAGAATTAGTGTGTATTGTAGTCAACTTTACAGACGAAAAAACACCCACTCCTATGATCACTTCAGCTTGACCCTGCAAATCCTGGAGACATGATTATTATCCCATCTGAATCCTTTTCCTTGATTATAATATTTTATAATAATGGGGAATAAAATAGCCCCTTCATAACAAATTTGACGACACCTTGAAAACAAATTTTGCACCTAACACCTTAAGATTCGTTGTCCAATGATGAATCTGTATGTGAATCCATAAATGAAGGGACGTATATTTAACATCAACTGAATAATAAAATCTGTGTCGTTTTTTTTTTAAAATTAAATCAAAGACAAAAAAATCACTTATCACTTTATTGATCAAAAGGCTTTAATTAAATCAAATCAAAGAATCCCGAAGGAAATTTCTATCAAAATGATATCTCTGAACAATGTCATCATCTGCTTAAGGGGTGATATCATTTAAAAAAAAAAGCTACGCTTATTTTTTCTTTAAAAGAAAGAAAACAGAGGAGACGCAGTCTTCATTCTTTTGGAAGATTATGGAATGTGGAAACGGCCATCACTACTGGTAATTCTTTTGTATTTGAGTGGTTATGAAAGGAATTTTACCAATAGAGAAACACACTACTTTTGTTCAGTGGCAAACCAGCGTGATCGTTGGGCATTTTCTTGGTAGGGTGCTTTGACATACATGGCCAGTTGGTAACATTGTTCGATAAGTAAAAACTGAAATAAAAATTTGACCATATACACTATTTTAAAGTTATAGTGGAGAAGAAATTTCAAAATAACTGCGTTTTTGTTAAATTTTCTGTTATTTTAAGGCAGCTAGAGAATCAAAGATTAATTGGTACATAAAATTTTGATGTTGCTTATTTGTATATGAGATTTTTGTTTATTTATTTAATTGTTTATATATATATAATCAATTATATATATATATATATATATATATATATATATATATATATATATATATATATGTGAAAGAAACTCATCCTTTTAACTTTTAAGCCTATTCAAATTATATATTTATAAAAACAAACTTTTAATTTAACATTTATTTTTAGTGTAAAAATATTATTATTAATTTTTAGAAATTATAATTAAAAAAAATATTATATATTATTTTTATTTATTATTAATAAATGATTAATAAATTATTTAATACCTAGTTCAATTACTATTAGTTATATCTCAAATTAGTAGTGAAAAATAATAACAGCACAAGAAGAATGATAATGATATTGGTCTTAGTAGACACCATTAACATGGAAAAATAGATGGTAACATATAACAAAGGCAATGATAATGATAATGATATTGGTGATAATTTCTGTAAATACCATTATCAAAGAAAAATAGATAGTGGAACATGAAAAACTCGGAATTACTTACTTTATAATTTTATATAATACTTTATTGAGTTTAGAAGCTTATTGAGCAAATAGGTTTATTCTACAACCTGATCTAGTGTGAAGACGATGTGTAAGTATGTATGTCTATCTTAAACTAAAAATAAAATATAAGCATTGTCAATTATCATACAAGGGAAAAAAATATGCTATGTATATTTAATTAGTTTTCCATATAACCTAATATAATTTAATTTAAAATAATAAAAAATAAGTATATATATCTATGTAAGAGACAAATATTTTCTTATAAAATTCTCGAAATTGAAAATCAGGGAAATAATGAAAGAGGGTTAAGTCAAATATCACTATTTAGTTCATAACATTAGATTTCACATGATTGATCTAATGGTCATAATTATATACCAATTATAGTCGAACCGATTTTTTTCAAATTCCAATAACATGGATTAAGGTTATGGACTCTTTCAAGGGTTAAATTTAGTAGAAGAAATTTTAGCCTAAAAGTGTTTCAATGTCAAAGTTATTAATTTATTAATGCAATGTAAATTTTGATATTAGGGAAAAAATATAAATTAAAAAGGCCATCCCATTAGACATTAATAACCATGCCCAAGAAAAAACAAAAAAAAACAAGTGGTTAAATATATAATACTTAAAAAAACATATTCCAAAAAGGACAAATTAGAGACCAAAAAAATAGAATATATAGTTAAATATAAAATAGTTAAAAAATGTACTCGAAAAATTAAATAATTAAATATAATTAAATAAAAAATAGTTAAATAGTTAAAAAAAATATTCAGAAATACCAAAAAAATATATTTGAGATGAAGTTGTAGCTTTAGTGAGCAATCTCCTTAAAAAAAAACACAAAAAAGTTACTTAAAAATATATATATACATACTTAAATATGAATTATATATACATACTTAAATATAAAATATAGATATAGAAAGTTAAGTTTAAGTATAAAATATATATAAACAATTATTTTAATAGAAGTACCATATTCGATAAAATAAAAAAATATAAATAATGTATTAAAAAAATTATTAAATCTGGTGCTAATAAATATGGTGGATGATAGATAAAAGAAAAATATTATTAAAAAATGTTTACATAGCATTTTTTATTAATTTCTTGATTTTTCTTTACAAGGCCACTTTTAGGTAAATTCAATCCTGAGATATATAACATTACTGAATATAAAAATTCTTAAACAAATTGTTATTAAAAGTTACATTATAAAGAGAAATGAGTTAATAAAATTCCAAGTTTCAATAGTAAATATTTTATAAAAAATGTGTTCTCTTTCAATATTGAACTATCTCCATTGATCAAAATCTTATAGTCTATTATAGTCAAAGTTTTTTTTTGGAAAATGACAAATTCAAAATTCACCATTGGTTGAACTACACTACTTTAAATTATATCTACTAAATAGGAATATTAATAAAGCTAGTCACT
Organism: Pinus albicaulis; assembly: GCA_034641835.2. Taxonomy (NCBI): domain Eukaryota; kingdom Viridiplantae; phylum Streptophyta; class Pinopsida; order Pinales; family Pinaceae; genus Pinus; species Pinus albicaulis. The sequence continues at coordinate 565,476,878 of CM076574.1, forward strand.
AACCTAACAAATTAGAAATATCAATAAAGCTAGTCAGTGACATAACAAATTTACATTGTTAGGAGATAAGTGAAACTTTTGTCGATCGTTGACTAAATAATTATTTTATCTAACATAACAAATTCAATTCACTATGTAATTTACATTGTTAGGAGATAAGTGAAACTTTTGTCGATCGTTGACTAAATAATTATTTTATCTAACATAACAAATTCAATTCACTATGTAGAGATACCATGGTGAACTCTTATGATATCATCCACAAGCTTTCATGTATTCAACGTGATATTCTGTGAGACTTGGCTATGTATTTGACTAGGAAAAGGCTTATAAATAAATGCAAAAGGATTTATACCTTGGTGAATTATTATGGTATCATCCACAAGCTTTCCTTTATTTAGCATGATATTCTATGAGATTTGGCTATGTATTTGACCAGGAAAGGGCCTATAAATAAATAAGAAATGATTTATATGCCTAAGACATCATAATCTATTTTGAAAAAAGTGGAAAACGGCTCTGTAGTGTACTTTTTATGTTGATATTGTTTCCTTCCACATAGGCTTAATGCGTATTTATTTCTCCTCTCATAGTCATTCATGTCTAACTTGATCAAAAGATTCTACTCTTTTACATTCTACATGCATGTAATTTGATCATGTACCAACACATATATTGAATATGTACCCATTTCATATTTCAAGTCTTGTATGATATCTGTTTCCCCCAAATGTGTAAAATTCCTACAAGTTACAACTCAAGCTTGCGTACCTATTAAATAATTTTATGCTAATTTTGATGCAACCATATTATATGCAATTTTACTCAGGAAATAATTTAAAGCTTAAGTGGAAAATTTCCAGTCTTCCTCTAATATCCATTTTCCCTAACAAATTTCTGTCATTTATAGCTCAAGCCCATTTTCCCTCCAAAATTATTCTTGACCCATGAAATGTTTCTAATTTAATTTGGTCACAACCAATTTATATGCAATATTTCTAGAAGGATTTACTCTAAATGAGGTGGTAGGGACTAAGCTACTATGTAGCACTTATTTATAGTCGTTGTCAAGGCCAAAGAAGCTTTCTATCCTTTATTAATCATTTCTCAATGTTAGAGTTGTAATGAATCTTGTGATGAAGGTCAAATCTAAGATATTTGTATGAATTAATTTCCTCTACATTTATAATCTCATACATAAAGATAGTGTAAATGATATTTTAAAATCTAATTATCAGAAGCTTTATGTTGTTTATCAGTAGACATGTATAATAAGAGAAATATTTACTTCATGAGATAAAGTAGATAGTACATGAACCCTTCATGTTATGATATCAACCTTAAAAATAATTGTATTTGTATAGAAACCCCTCCCCCCATCTCTAATTAACTAGGAATTCTAAAAAAAAATGATTTCTAGCTTATAAATGCCAACAAAATCTAACAAGAAAAAGGCTATATAATCAAATAAAAAACATGCGTTACACTAATTTTTCTTATGACAACAACTTAGAGTATGTTAATTCATACAATGTCTAGAAAATCTTCAAGCTTAAATGAAATATTAAGTGGAAATATAACAATGAGAAAATCAATAAAGAATGATGGAAGGTCTATTTTAGTTTTGAGAAAATTATAAATAATCGAATGTTTTCTTTCAGGAGAAAGTGAAACTCCCCTTTCACAACCACATTGATCTAGTTATATTATATGGATGTGAAGTGTTGGGTTGTAGCATCTCTAGAGAATTATAGAGGAATTGAAAAAATAAGAAGTGTTTTATAACTTATAATCTTGATATTAAAAGCAATATGCCATATCTCATCCCCTTCATAAAAATTGGTATTTACTCCATTGATAGAATGGTTGTGAAAAGGAACATTATGTACAATCAAAATACAATTAACATGAGAATGGGAGGTTTATTAAGATTTCTTCAAAGTTTAGTTAACACAAGGGTGAGCACAAAGTTACTAAGCATTTTCTAAACCATTTCGAATAAATGAGGTAGTCATTTGATAGAATAAATATGCCATTAAGAATACTAATCAAAACTACAAATATTGAGGAAAAATTCCCTCCCATATTTATGAGCATGGGAAAAAATTTCTAAAACAAAAGAACTAATTTGCTATGATTTTCCATAAAGTTAGATAAACCAAAGTTATTTCTTACAGATGATGGAAATCATCATCACCATCAATAACCACCTTGTTTATTCCTAGAAGTAGTAGTTACCTTCACAACTTGTTCACCATAAACAAGCCCAACCTCATAATATATACACTAATACACATCTATCACCTTATATCAACAACCTGCCAATGACTTTAGGAAGAGCTCAAGTACTAATTGGGAAAGTATTGAAATAAAAGTGAAATGTTGTATTAAAGAATTAATTCTTTAGAAAACAATGGTGACATATTTTCCCTTCATAAGGAAATGATTGACATGGAAATATTTAAGAGGAAAAAAAGGCTAGGACAAATTATAAAACCTGCAAATTCTAATATATGTTGAAAAAATTCTAACGAATTGAGAGTTTTATCACCTAGAAAATATTATAGATTATTTTAAACTTGAATATGGAAAAAATGATATATATATATATATTAGTTTGGGAATACTTCAATTACACAAAGATCTAATAACATAGTTCAATAAAAGTAAAGGATGAAGAGGATTTTGTAATAAATATTTGTTTATATGCAATGGAATTAAAATACAAAAGGACAATTGAAATCAAGAATTTGAAAAAGGAGAAAGAATGGGCTTGGAAATTTACATATAAGTTAACTCTTTTTAAAAACAAAGTATATTTTGTAAAAACAAGAAAAAAAAATCTTATGCTGGTGAAAATATTTTGGCGAGCATTGCAAAACTACTATTACATGGAAATCTAGAAAACTAGGGATATTCCAAAATAGAAAATTCTAGGAAAAATGCAACTACCATCATTCGTATTCATTGCATGTTGTAGATTCCTTGTTGTGATGAGACATTTTTCCATCCTTGGGATTTGGCTTGGAATTTTTGTCTGGATTGGCATTCTGCAACATATATACCACCCTCATCATTGATGGCCTAGCTCACCATTTACTCTTTTAAGCAACCCACAAGCTTGGTATCCATCATTTCCAACCATCCATTATTTTTCTCTATATAGTGCACACCCACTTCACAAATTTTTGTTCTCTCCAAACTCTGAATATATTGGCCTCCTGCGAGTCATGAGCTCCAACATCACCAATCCAAAGCTATAGATGTCACTATTTTCATTCACCTTATAATACCATATGTAAAATTCTCAAGTAGGAATTTCGTGGAAAATTATTCAAAATCTAAAGAAAAAAAATAGTGATCTAAGATTGTAAATTTAAATAAAGGAAACATGTACATAAAATTTATTCTACTTAATATATTAAAAAAATATAGGAAAGTAATTCAAATTAACATTAAAAAAAGTAGTTGAATCAATTGATAAAATAATAAGTGAATAATGTAAAAAAACATTAAGTAACAATTGTATTAAAAGAAGGAACTACAAACCAATATCTATGGAATCCCAAAATAAATATAAATTTTAGAGTGAAGCAATTAATGTAGAGTTAAATTTCATGGAAAAAAAATTGTAGCAAGAATTCACAATTCCATTTCATGGAGAAAGGAGCACACTAAGAGAAAAGCAAGGGAAATAGATTAACTGGATAAAGTAGGCAAAATAGGAACGTAAAATTCATGAATAAAATGAGACACACAAGCAACCAAACAATTCAAAAGAAAAAAATCAAGTCATCAAGTCATATAGGTCAGTTGACCAAGGCCCATATCAACCTCAAACAAATGGGTTAAACACAACAATATCAACCTTGAAGTTATAAATAAATCTAACGAAATTTGGAGAAATACTAAATAGAATTCTTTTACAGAATGCCACTGAACCAAACTCGAGATATATATCCATAAGACCCAACAATTGCAGACATATAATCAACCCACATGCCACAAATCTGCAAAATTTTTGCAGGACTGAAATCTGCAACATGAGCCCCATTACCCTCATCCAAAAAAATATTATTGGATTTAATGTCTCAGTTAACAATGGATGGCTCACAATCATGATGAAGATATTCCAAACCCTAAGCGGCTCCAAGAAGAATCTTGTATCTTATAGGCCAATCAAGAACAATAGACTTAGGCCAATGAAGTAGATCCCCCGAACTCCCATTACACATGTACTCATAGGCTAATAGATTGTAGTTGCTATTACTACAACAACACCATAGCTTCACAATATCCGTATGCCTGATATTTCCCAATATGCCCACCTCTGCCTTGAAAGCATTATCATTGGAAGCATCACCTTTAATACTACTCCAAAGCCTCTTAATGGAAACTATCTCTCCATTTCTCAACATGGCCTTATAAACCTTACCAGCTCGATTGCTCCCAATAACATTATTTTCGTCCAAGCAATCCAGAATCTCATTTTTATTGAACGTCAACCTTGGAAATGAAGTTATCATCGAGGAATATTTATTTGCTAACTTTTTCCTCTCTATTTTTTCAAAGCTTTGGTACCTTTTGTAAAACTAGACAAGCCCAAGGACAAAAATAATGAGAGACAAAGCAAATAAACAACAAATCAACCACCACCATTTATGTTTCTTAGCTTTTTCACTTCTTTCTTCAGTATAGGACTTTGTGTCATTCATGGTTTTGCGGGTACACAACTTGGGATTTCCCAAAAAACTCTTTTTGTACACTAGTCTCTCAAACATCAAAGGAATTGATCCAAAAAAATGGTTGTCCAAGACATTGAAATAATTCAGCTTCAGATTCCAGAGATTTGAAGGAATCAACCCTGTGAGAATATTTTCTGACAGGTCCAGATAATGAAGTAGTAGAAAAGTATGAAGACTTGCAGTAATCAAGTCGGAGAACTAGTTTCTTTCAAAATTGATCCCATCCAATTGCTTGCACAAACAAATCCCTGTCAACTATTTTTTCTAATTTCTAATCTGACGTCACACAAATCTTCAGACGTCTAACATTCAATTTGATGTTTCATATATGTACAAAGTGGCAACTAGGGGAGTTGCTATCAAAGAGGAACACATTACGACGTAACTAGAAAGGGAGATTTAACGTCCATAGATTGAATCTAGTAATAGTTTTCACAATCATAAATCCTAAGAGACCCAATAACTTAGGTGTCTCCTCACTATGAAAAATGTGATCAAAGGATTGAAATACATCTTCACATATTTGATGTAATATAGAAATTTAATATAAGGAAAAATAATTCGTCAATAAAAATGAAAATAATAGAATGAGAAATAAGAAAATAAATTCTTATAATAATAATAATAGTAGTAATAATAATAATAATAATTAATTTTTATAAAAATATATACATTCAATTCATCTTTAAATTTTGGAATTTTATTAAATATTTTTATTTAAAAATTATACTTCTTAAAAAAAAACTATAATTGAAATCACTACTAAGGTACAATTTTCTAATTAAACATTTTTCTTTTTCTTTTTTCTTCAGTTAACCACACATTGAAGAATTTTCTCTCGTACATGACAATACTATAATGTCCTAAAATTAAATATAAAAGATATTAAATATGATTTATATTCACTATTCAATATACAAACAGTAATATTTATTTTTCAATTTTTATTTAAAAAAAAATATAATTTATAATAGAATACAGTTTTTCTAATTAAACATTTTTTTGGGTATATTGAAAATTTTTCTTTGCAACAACATTGATAAACAGTATCGTAACACTGCACATAAATATAGAAATATTTAAAGTTCTCAAATATAATTTAAATTTAATATACTAAAAAATTATAAGAAATTGGCATAATTTTCTCTTACACATAAAAATACAACAATATCCAAAAATTAAATATGAAAAAGATATTAAAAATTATTTATATTCACTATTCAATATAGTGAATACTAATATTTATTTAAAAAATAAAATTTAAATAAAAAATTCCATCTTCCGATTCTGGGCTAGTGACAGCTTGTTTGGTCACGTGGTTTATCCCGAATAACATCTGCAAAATTATTTTGGACAACACCAAATAGCAGGGTTGATTTTTCCAGGGACTTTATTGCAAACTTTTTATCATATTAGTAAATATTTTTTAATTTATAAGAAAAAACCTTTCCGATTACATTTATATATGTCTGTCCTATTAAACTTTCGAGAGCTGGATTTTACGCGGTAATATTTACATTGAAGAACCTGGCATATTGGGATGGTAATTTAGACTCTTTTATCTTGGCTATGCGGGGTGGGAAATTCACTAATGAAAGGTGGCATTGCCCACAAGGAAAGTGCCTGCCCTTCCCTGGTGCCGCCACCCGTAGAGAGTGTCTGGTTGGACAATTGGGACCCGTCGACTAAAGCTTTCACTTTCTATATGGGGAAGGGTAGTCAAGAAAGAAATAACTTAGGGTTTGTGAACTTACTTGGACTACAGCTTAGTCATGGCCATCTCCCTCTCGGAGTTAATACTCACTTCCCTATCCGAGTTGATATCCACTTTACGGAGGTAGCTGCTAATAATTCTAGAAAAAAAATATAATTTTATTTAAAAAAAACTTTTTCATTAAAATCCCAATTTTTTATATGATAATGGGAGAAAAAAAACAACAATAACACATTTTTAGTTTTGAGCTTGTAACCTTTTTTTTTAAAGAGGAAAAACTTTTAGAAAAGAGATACTCTTAGTCAATAAAAATAAATAAATTTTATTAATTATTAATAAATTATGATCTATATCATCCAAATTACTTCATTCTCTCATATGATTAAAACATAAATATCTGATCAAATCAAATAAAATATTGTGTAAAGTAAAATAAAATATATAAACTGTTAATATTGGATTTTTGGTTGTCATCTATGAGCTCAAAGATATTATGCTTATAAAAGTGATAAGAGGAAAGATATGGTGGAGACACCAGACTGTAACAACTGGTTTAAGGTTAACTGATAATTAAATGCATTGTTAAGATATTTGAGACAATTAGTAATATTTATATTTTGAATAATATATTATGAACATACATGAATTTTTGGATTCAATAAAATTAAATCTGGAGGTGGATTCCACAAAAGAGAAATAGACTGATGATAAAAAGATTTCAATATTTTGAGTTAGTTGAACAGATTCAGTTAAAACAATTACCCTACCTCTAGGGATAAAGGGCTATCCCAAGGAGGAAGGGGGTTCTGTTCGGTAATTGAGGGAAATTTTTTTTGAAGAAAAATTCCTGGACTAGTAATAACCGGTGGAATACTCCAAATTTCTGACATCACTGGAATTTGAGATTGGACAGGATTGTCCCAAGGTCTCTTCCAGAAGTTTATGTTAACTACAACCTCACACTTGGAGCATGAAGGAGAGTGAGGATGTGATTGCCTCACTCGTGGTAGGGAGAAACAACATCAGTCCAAATATTGAAAGACAGATAAGTATTTTGCTTCCTGTTATTTAAAATTTTGGAGAATACAGAGAAAAATCATCTGTAGAAGTAATGTGATATAATCTGTGAGTAATAGGTAAAAATATTTGTATGTTTTATGTTCTTGTTTATGAATTAGATAAATAGTTAAATTCAGGTACTGTTAGAAATAATAATGCAAAGAGCTCTTACCACAGAACCCTCGAAGGAAGGCTCTGTGTTGGTTGCTCTCTACTGCCTATGATAATACACAAACAAAAATGAACACCAGAACTTTTAAAATAAAGGAAAGAATGTAGATGTGGTCCTGTTGAAAGAACTATGAATTAATGTATTGTCAACAACAGTTATTTAAGTAATCTTTTCTACAAATTTGTACATTTTAGTGCATAGTAAACAAATTTAGGAAGTTGAAATAAGAAAACATTATAGGAATAAACTCATTGCAGTAATTGCATTCTAGGAAAACAAGAATAGGAAAAACACTGGTGAAATGTGCTATTATCATTTTCCTTATCCTTAAATTTGTAGCACTATAATGTCCAGAAAATCTACAGCAGAAAGATTTCAACATGCAACCGGGAAACCAACTTCCTATGAAAAGCCAATAACATATTCTTGAACATAAAAGCTGAGAAGTTCAGAGACAAGACTATTACTACCATAGATTGCAAAAAATCATACGTAACTCTCAGGTAGTAAAAAACCAAAACTGTAATTTACTATTAAAGAAAAGATTAGTAGAGCCTTTGGAAAAAGAATGATAACCTGAAGGATTTACACATTGACAAACTATGTAATTTTGATTACTATAATACAACAGAAAAAAGAAGATTCTTTGTGTCAATCCAATACATAGGTACATCTCAAATACTTTCAATTATAGAAAACTTAGGGCAAAATTTTTATACAGCAGATATTAATAATGTATGTCGGCATGCATCCTCAACATGGTATGATTTCCGAAATTTACAATTAACAGAAGTCCAAGAACTTTTAGAGTAAATCCAAAATAATCAATCCAATAGTTGATTTTCAACCTCCAACCAAAAAATAAAGGGGAACATATGGCACGGGAGGGAAAGCATTAAGTGGAGGTTGGAAAAATCCAATTTCGCCCAAAACCTTCATTTATTACATAAGTGTAGTCATGAATATGGTACCTACAATGAGGGTCTGGCCATGATTAACTGCATAGCAAATGTAAACAAAAGGATAGGAACCCTGGAATGATTATCAGTAAATATTTGTATGTAAATATACAAGCACGAAGGGTTGCTATGAAACTACCTGTGAGGGAGCATCGGGTTCATAGTACCGCAAAATTCAGATAAATTGTTTTAAGTGATAATCAATAAAAGAATTCTAAAACGAAAATCAAGCCTCAATAACTATGCAAAAATATATTAACATGAAGGTTGGGTTTACCTTAGTTTTCTGCTGTATATGCCTGGAGCCAGGAAAAACTTGCTCAGACGAAAGAGCTGAGAGAGATTCACCATGTGAGAAGCTAGCAGCAAAGATTCATGGTAAATAAAACTTAAAAATACTAAAAGAAAACTAGTTCACCTAAGAAACTTCTGCAAAAATAAAAGCCTGTCGAGATGTCAAAAGAAATATGTTGCATACCAATGAAATGGAATAGAGGTAATGTACTCCTTTAGGAAGCAAAGTCATGTAGATCTATTACTGAGGAGATTAGGACCTCAACGAAACTGCATTGCTTAGATAGGAGCCCAGTAAGGGTCATTGCATGGACATAGAACATTTTGCAGTGCGCAGAGACAGAGTTGTTGGAGAACAATGAAAAAAAATGGTTAGCGGGGGTAAGACAATACCCCCAAAAACCCTAAAGTTATGTTCACTGTTGGATGCTGGGGATTAAGATCTACGGTGAACATGTAACCATCTGTCTGCCATAAATACAAGCTAGCAAAAGATTAGGATGTCAAGTACTAAGTATTAATTTCACCCTTACACCAAATGGAATTGTTATGCGGAAGATTTGAACGAAAGGCTAGAGATTAGATTGCCATAAAGGCTAAGTACCGTAACTATTTAATACGAGATGATGGTGGTTGTTACAGCCTCAAGAAGAGAAGAGTCAGTTGGACCTTATAGTATGGGTTAACACCGTTTGGGATATCCAACGTGAATCCAATAAAATGCATAAGTTGTATTACCAAGTACTTCTATAGTTTATGATAGCTATTTAACCAGTAAGGAATAGTTGACTATTGTAAATAATTTATATAATGTCACTCATAAATGTTTATTATTAAGTTATGTGATTAAATCTAATGTCATTTATCAAAGCATATGACTTAAGGTAATACGTAAGTACAGAGAAAGTAGTATGGTAATTTTTTATTATTATTATATATAGTCATGGATGTTGCAAGTGGTATCAGAGTAGTGTTGTAACGCTGGGACCCTATGGGTCAACTAAAATTTTAAAATTGTGTATTACCGATGCACACAGAGAGAAAGAAATTAACTTGATATTATGAGGAGGGTGTCGACACAACAGCGACCTTCGAATACCAGGGAAACACAGCCCCGACCAAAAATGAACCCATAAACGTGGGTGCAGCTAAGTGTGGATCAGCACCAACAAACCAGTAGGTTGTTGGAAGAAAAACAACACCAAACCAACATCCTCTTAAACACAGTACAAAAGTTACAAGAGGAAATGGAGAGGGTGTGAAACGATAATGCCCGTTTGATGCAAGAGCAGGAGAGGATATTAAAAAGCCTTTCCAACAAACTGAATCAAGGAAATGAGAAGCCAAGTACTGATAGAGAATTTCAGGAAAGAAATAAGCAACAGACAAGAGACCATGACGCTGAAAAAATGGAAAGAAGTCAATCTCTGCATAGTAATAGAAATAAGAACTATAATGAAGCTGAATCAGATAATGTATCAGATCAGAAATAAGAGAAGAGACAAAAAGTAGAGCTACAAGGTGAATTTCGGAAAATAAAGCCTCCTACATTTGATGGAGTATAGGAGGAAGTGGCCGAGGCATGGTTGATAAACATGAATAAATATTTTCAAGTATATGAATATAGTAGTACTCTTAAAGCCATTGGCTATTTATTAGTTGAGGGAGAAAGCCACACTATGGGGGAAGGAAGTGAAAAACGTTCGTAGTATAGATGATTAGGATGTGACTTGGGATGCGTTACAGCAATATTTTAAAGATAAATATTTAACTGAATGCTTTTATGACGATAAATCTAGGGATTTTCATGATCTAAATCTGGAAAAAGTGACGATGGATGAATACATCACTAATTTTACCTCCCTACTTCGTTATGTTCCCTATTTAAGATATGAAAAGGCTAAGCTATAGTGGTTCCTAAGTAGTTTGCCTAATCATATGAAAGAACGTATTGAATTTCTGAATCCTAAGATTTTGGACGAGGCAATCAGAAAATCCAGAATGTGTTACCAGCAAGCTAAAGCAAAAGTTGAACAAGGTAAATGTTAGCAAACAAAGAAAGAGTAGAATAGAAGTTCTATTTTTAAGAAAAACAAAACCAATAATTTCAAAAATGCTGCCAAAAGTTCAGTTAATAAACAATTTGGCAGGAATCATCAAATAATAAGATGGCCTGCAAAAGACAAACCCACTGAAGCTTCCAACAAACCTGAGAAAGTTGCAAATCAGAAGCCACCTTTATAGTGTTAGGGGTGTGGTGAGGCACACTATTACAGAAACTGCCCGCAATGAGGAAGGAGTGAAGCAATTACCAATATATAAGAAGCCTCAATTGTGGGTGATGTAGCCAGAAACATACCCAGAATTAATGCAGCCCTAGAAGATTGGCAAGTGGACTACCAATCAACAATGATAAAATTAGAAGGTAAATTGCTATCTCAACCTATTTCTATTTTCGTAGATCCATGTGCAAGTTTAAGCTATGTAATTCCAAAAGTAGTAGAGAATTGTAAATTGTAGAGTCAGAAATTCAAAACTCCATGGCTAGTACAATTAGCCACTAGAGCCAAGAGGAATGTTAGTGCAAAGATTCTGAACTGTGTACTAGAAAATAGTGAACAACAACTAACAATAGACTTGAATGTGTTACCTCTGGGATCCTATGATGTACTACTTGGTATGGACTCATTGGAGAAGCACTGGATGTTAATAGACTGTAAAGAAAAGATCATATACTACAGAATTCAGGATGTAACCCACCAGGAAATTCAAGGCATAAAGAAACCTTTACATTTGAGTTCAATCACAGCATCTCAAATGGGCAAGTGCATGAGGAAGGGATTCCAATTATATGCCATATAGGTGGGCTTTACCAATTATAAAGAAAATGCTCTAATGCTAGAAAATATACCAATAGTGCAGAAGTTTATGGATGTATCTCCAAAGGAAATACCAGGCTTACCACCTAGAAGGGACATATATTTTACCATTGAATTGGCACCTGGAGCATCACCAATTCAATGGCACCCTATCGAATGAGTGTACTTGAGTTAACTGAATTAAAAATGCAATTACATGAGTTATTAGATAAACGGTACATCTGACCAAGTGTATCCCCTTGGGGATCACCTTTGCTGTTTATAAGGAACAAATATTGAACCATGCGAATGTGCATGGATTACCACCAGCTTCATAAACTGACTGTTAAAAATAGATATCCTCTACCGTGAATCGATGACCTATTTGACCAAGTGAAGGGAGCAACAGTATTTTCAAAGATAGATCTAATGTTGGGATACCATCAGATCCAGATAAAGGATGAAGAAATACATAAAACTGCTTTTTGTACAAGGTATAGACACTACGAATTTGTGGTGCTGCCTTTCGGATTGACCAATGCACCAACAACCATTATGAGGTTAATGCATAGTGTATTTCACCCCTATCTGGATAGTTTTGTGTTAATATTTATTGATGACATTTTAGTTTATTCAAAGAATGTAGAGGAACAAAAAGAACACCTATGGATAGTGCTAGAAATGTTAAGAAAGCACCAGCTATATGCCAAATTCAGCAAGTGTGATTTCTTCAAGGAAGAAATATAGTACCTTGGTCACGTTATTTCTGTTGAAGGTATTGCGGTTGACCCTGAGAAAATCAGGATGATTATGGAATGGAAGGTATTTCAAAACCTGGCTGACATCTGATCCTTTATGGGATTAGGTGGTTATTATCCACGGTTTATTGAAGGTTTTTCAAAAATTGCTTTTCCAATCACTTCCTTACAAAGGAAAGGAAATATATTTAAATGGAGAAAGGAATGTCAAGATAGTTTTGAGAAACTGAATCAGTTATTGAATAAAGCTCTGGTATTAAGGATAGCTGATCCTAATAAAGAGTTTGAGGTCTTCACAGACACGTGCAAAGAAGGATTTGGGGCAATTCTGTCACAAGAGGGTAAAGTGGTTGCCTACGAGGCACACAAATTAAAGGAGCATGAGCAGCAGTACTCAGATTATGACTTGGAGCTGACAACAGTAGTGCATGTGCTCCGGGTATGGAGGCACTACTTGGAAAAATATTTGTGTTCAAAATCGATCACAACAGATTAACCAGCTATTTTAAGCAGGCTGATCTCAATTCTCGCCAGGCAAGGTGGAATGCCTTCCTGAGCGAATTTGTCATTGATATGCAACATGTACAAATTAAGGAGAATAGAGTAGTTGATGCCTTAAGTAGGAAATTTCATGGTGTTTATGAGCTGTATTATAATCAAGTTGAGTGCAGATTTTTGGATCAAATAAAAACATAAGCTAAGAAATATCCTGAATATAAGTTTATGTGGCAGCAAGAAAAAGAGCTCAGAAAACAAGGAAAATTTGCTGATTACGAAATTAATTAAGATGGGCTACTAAATTTTAAAGAAAGGATTTTTATTCCAAATCGATTGGAATTGAAGGAGCTGATTCTAAACGAGTATCACCGAAGTAACTACTTTAGACTTCCTGGGTATCAGAAGATGTTAACAGCGATAAGGAAAAATTATTTCTGGCCAGGTATGAGAAGAGATATTTCAGAATATATGAACAAGTTTTTAGAGTGTCAGAAAGTGAAAGTGGAACACCGACACCCAGCTGGGCTGATGCAGCCCATACCAGTACCTGAGTGGAAGTGGGAGGTGATATCTTTAGTATTTATCACTGGATTACCTAGGTCAAAGAAACATAATGACTCCATAATGGTAGTGGTGGATCGATTAAGTAAATCAACACACTTTATACCAGTGCAGTTCACTTATAAAACGATGCAGATAGTAGATATATCTATGCGCGAGATTTTTAGACTGCATGGTATCCCAAAGAATATCATACTTGACATGGATGTGAAGTTTACTTCTGCATTCTGGGAGATGTTATTTATAGGATTGGGAACTCAAATTAATTTCATCATTTCTTACCATCCACAGATGTTGGAAATATTGTCATTGATGACAAAGGAATTGGCAAAGACAGGAGCAGCACCTAAACTATTCATAAGGCAAAAGAGATAGAGAGGTAGCAGAAGCAGCAGATGAGACAGAGAAGTAGAGTTGAATTAGGGGTTTAATACAGTTTGCAAAGGAGATGACAAAAGGGAGAGATGCTAGGAAGAAACAAGGTAATAGATTGAAGGACAAATTTAATATCTGGCTAAGATTTGTTTATGTGAATAGTATGAGTAAATATGGAATATATATGACCTGTGTGATCAATTTCATAATGGGCAGAGGATACCTACGGTGCCCAGAGAAGAATGAAATCATTGTTAGGGATATGTGTATTATATATATATTGACTGATGTAATTCTTGTGTGGAATCCCCTGACTCTCTGTATGAGTCTCTGCGAATGGAGTTAAAAGTGAAACCCTGTTGAGGAATCATGGTGGTAGGACTCGAATTCCAGGGTAGAAGCGGAACTATGATAGGATAGAACTCAAAAATTGAAGGTTGACATGTTATATATATATAGCAGAAATGAGGAATAACATTGAATTATCATGAGTTAATGTTTGTAAGGAAATCCCGTCGGAAGAGAACTACATTTTTTTGTTGGTTACTGGAAATCCTGCCAAAGATAGACCAAAGTTATAGCGCAAACCCAAACTAACCCTTTGGAATCATGAACAGAACCTTGAGCGAAGGGTGGAACCACGAAGGAGGAACAGTGAAGGCGGTTTATGGTTTTCATCGCACTGCTTTCAACGGGCAAGCGGTATTCAAGAGGTGGGGAGCGATTCCATAGAACGGGCGACAAGCGTCCCTGTACGATTCGACAAAACCAATTTTTACTGTGCGCCATCACACGTTATAGTTCGACCCAGGACGCCCAGCGATATCGTTGAGCGTCGTTGATCTGGGAATGGGTCATCGGACGGTCGTCATTTGTTGAAGGTGCACGATGATTAACATAGGTACGACAGGCCATCGCACGTTAACGATCGGTATCAGAGGTCGAGGGATATGCACATACGCCGTTGATCTGAAAGCTTGCTAATCTAACGGTGATCGGATGCTGGACTTGCACGAAGTTTACCTATGGTACCATGCGCGTATTTGATTGGCTATTGACTATATTTGTGGGCCCGGGGTCAAAGGTCTACCATATTATTTGGAATGGTTAAAATGTGAAGGGTTATCTTTAATCCTAAATTTATAAATTGTAAATATATTTATTTATCAATTTCTTCAAATTGATAAATAAAAATTAAAAAGAGATTAAAAAAAAGCCCCGTGGGATAAGGAATAGTGTCAGAGGAATACCATTAGCAGTTCGTGGTTTTGACTCATGGTTTTAATAAAGGGAAAACTATATAAGGAGAAGAAAAATAAAGAACGAGGTGTGCATTGTAAAGGTGGTGAATAAAAATTTGTAAAAATAATATCTGTATGGGCGGGCTCTGTTCTTAACTGATAAATCCGACACTACGATGCACCCATGAATATAATGATCTGATGATGATGAATCTCTGGTTTGAATGACAGACGAAATCATGAGGAACTAGTGTGAGTATACAGAAAATACATAAATCTGGTGAACGGCAAGGTATGTCGTATGGAAACTGGTGGATCCAGTATGAAAATTGATGAAACGTGGTCTGCAGTGGTGCTGAGGGTCGAAGCCCTCAGATAGGGGGTTGTAGCTCCCTTCCACTGGTAGCTGGTAAACGAGAGCAGGGGGTAGTAGCTCCCTTCGAGGAGAGGCTGGTAAACGAGAGAAGGTTGTAGCCTTCTGCAGGTGGGTGCCTGCGTGCTGGTATAAGTCTGCACCAGCATACATTGTAAGAAGTTTTCTCTATAATAAATATTGAAGACTGAGATTACAGCAGCGGTGGTTTTCTCCCAAATTGGGTTTCCACTTTAAATCCTGGTGTTCATATGTGTTGTTTATGTTTGATGGTTTGTTTTGTTATTTATATTCATGCTTAATGATGCAATGCTCTAAGTAATGACATAATAAGATATCTGGACATACATGTTGGATGTTGTACTGTAACATATGGTTTTAAGAGAAAGAAAAGAAAAATTGTTTAGCCCTAAATACTGATTCACCCCTCCCCTCTCAGTATTTTTCCCAACAATTGGTTTCAGAGCAGGTCCTTCTGAAAAAGCTTAGCCGCTAGAAGGAAGATCGAGCAAGATGAGTAACCAAGATGGAACAACATCTATCAGGCCTTCGCTCTTTAACGGAAACAATTTAATCTTCTAGAAAACAAGGATGAGATCCTATCTTTAGTCTCTGGGAGCAGATGTATGGGTAATTGTTGAACAAGGATATTAATATCCAGCTGCAGTGCCAACGGATCCGACGGAAAGAAAGAATTTTGAAACAAATGCAAAGGCGGTCAATGCTCTATTGGGAAGTCTAACTGAATCAGGATTTGTCAAATTCATGCAGCTGAATACAGCAAAGGCAATATGGGACAAAATAATTCTAAGTTATGAAGGTGATGCAAAGGTAAGAAGTTATAAACTCCAAACTCTCAGAATTCAATATGAGAATCTAAAAATGGAGAATGAGGAGAGCATTGCAAATTTCTTCTTACGTCTTGATGATATTGTAAATCGTATGAGAAATCTGGGAGAAACTATAACCGAATCTACTTTGGTTGAGAAAGTCTTAAGATCACTAATGACAAAATTTGAGTCAAAGTTTCAGCTCTTGAAGAAAAGCAAGATCTTCAAAATCTTACTGTGGTGCAACTTCATGGCATACTAACTGCATATGAAATGAGAAGAGGAGGATCATCTGAAGTTAAAGAGGCAGTCTTTAGAAGAACTACAAAAGGGAAGGAGGTACAAAAACCAGAAGGATCAGGATATATCTCATAATAAGATAAGATAAACTTTGTAAAGAAAATTCAACTTGGCATAGGACGGTTTAGAGGTAAGCTTCCTTTCAAATGCTTTTATTGTGGAAGAGTTGGGCATTATGCTGCTAAGTGTCCTCATAAAGAAACACATAACAAGGGGAAGGAAGCTACAAGAAGGAATAAGAATCACTTTAGCACTAGAAAAAGTTACTATACTCATGAAGACAGTGATGGGTTATCTGATAGTGAGGATGAATGTGAACAAGATCTTAGATTTCTAATGGCATTTGAAAAGGAATCTAGAGAAGAAAAGGATACTTTGATGGATGCTCTAGAAGACAATGAATTTCTTGATGAAAACAATCAACTTAAAATTGGCTTAGAAGAGAGTAAAATAATCATAGAAACTTTGGAAAATCAACTTGAAGAAAAGGAGAAACACAATGAGAAATTAGAGTGTGAAGTAGTAAGTCTAAGAAAAGAACTTGAGAAAGTAAAGACTCTGAATCTTAGATTTGCTAAAGGATCTGAAACATTAGATGAGATTATCAAGGTACAACGTTCTCCTCTTATAAAGATAGGTCTTGGATATATTGGAGAATCTTCTCAGGCTTCAACACCAAATTATCTAAAAGCAGTTACAGCTGGTTTACAACATGCTGCCACTCAGCAAGGGAATAAAGAATCTTTACAGATAAAACATGATCATCTCAACTTAAAGAAAACTAACATGAATGTCTTTCAAAGAAACACCAATCAACAGGTAAATTCATGTAGAAGATTTTATGATCGCAGAAATTTCTTCTTCAATGGACAATGTTTTTCATGTCACAATTTTGGTCATAAAGTTGTTCAATGTGTTGCATATAAAACCATCATGACAAGAAAAGCAAGAAAGAAAAGGATTGATATTGAAACAAAGAAGAATACTTATAACAACTTTTCTCCTCTTCAAAATGAAGTTGAATGTTCTTATTGCAATAACTTTGGCCATGAAGAATCTGAATGCAAGAGAAAAGTTCAGCCAAAAGAACATGTTCCTTCAAGCTCCAAAGTATGGAAAAAGAAGGAATTACAGGTTGAAAATTGTGGCATAGCGTTATTTGTAGAATATGAAGAAAACCAATGGTACATTAATAGTGGATGCTCAAGACACATGACAGGTGATAAAGACAAACTTCTTGCATATAGCGCTCTAGAAAAGGAAAAAAATGTTACATTTGGAAATGATACTCCTGCAATCATTAAGGGAAAAGGGTCTATTTTTCTAAAAGAAAAGGTGAAAGCTAATGAAGTCATGTATGTGTATGGATTAAAGCATAACTTGTTAAGTGTAAGTCAAATGTGTGATCAAGGAACTGAAGTTGTCTTTAGTTCAAAAGAATGTGTGGTACGTGATCTTGATACAGGCAAAGCAATTATAAAAGGAAAAAGAACTCCAAACAACCTGTATATATTGAAGAACTGCAAGGAACAATGTTATTTGAGTAAATCCTCAGAAAATTGGCTATGGCATAGAAGGTTGGGGCATCTGAGCTTCTCTCAAATCAACAAATCAAGCAGACTTAACGCTGTTCGTGATCTTCCCAATATTACTCTACCTGAAAATATTATATGTAAATATTGCCAATTCGGTAAACAAACCAGAGTACAGTTTAATGCCAAGGAAGGATCATCAAGTAAGCCTCTTGAACTCATTCATACTGACATATGTGGACCCATGAGGAAAAAGTCACCACGTGGTGAAGAATACTATATCTTATTCATTGATGATTTCTCTAGAATGTGTTGGATTGGGCTGCTTAAACACAGATGAAACATTTGAGAAGTTTCAAATCTTCAAAGCACTATTTGAGAATGAATTAGATCTAAAAATCAAGTGTCTCAGATCTGATCGAGGAGGATAATATACATCAGATGAATACTATTAGTGCTCATACATCAGAAGGCTGAAATCATTCACCTGGCGACTTCATTCACTGAAAAATCCAGAAATAAATCCTTCATGGTGACTCCACTGGGGGAGATCAATACCCTTAAGATTGTCAAGATGGGCCGGATTGCAAGAAGATACGCTCCCATGAGCCGAGATCACATCCCAGGTTTTCCAAATAAGATGCCCAAGGTAGATTGGCTTCAGAATTTGCCTATATTCAGAAATGTGGAAGGTAATGATGCTACTCTTCATCTAGTGAAATTTCACATTCATGTGCATAAATTAAAGATTGATTTTCATGAAGACTGTTTGATGAAAATGTTTATGGCTACTCTGGAAGATGAAGCCCGATCTTGGTATGAAAGTTTGCTGCCTGCTTCTATTTATTGTCTAAAGTATTTTCATCCAATATTCTTTGAAAGGTACATAGAATGTTGTCCGTCTTTAATGTTAGTGCAGAATTGTTGTGAACACATTAGTAATTTCATTGAAGATCTTGAGAATTGTTATGGGGATAATGAATTGATGGACGGAGAAATCATGGAAGCATTGTATGAAAATCCGTTACAGAAACACAAAGAAATCTTGAAGGATACTTATGAAGATCAGCAAGCTGAAGATTTCCATATGGCTGAAAATGATGAAAGAGAAAGTTTCGTTTCAGATCTGTCCATGGAAGAAGATAGCATGCAGGGAAGTCAAGTTTCAATTTCAGAATGTGATAATGTCTAGTCAGCTTTTTCAGATCTACATTCAGATTGTGATGACCAAGAATACCTTGTGCTGAATCCCATAAAGGGGAACTCTACTGTTGAGATCACCTGGAATGCAGAAGACACAGTTATGGATCCAAATGTTCTCAGTTCATTAGAACACAGCCTTCATGTAATCCAGTCAGTTTATACAAAACAAGATAAGATCTTTGTTCAAGTAAGTGATAAATCTTCTTTCAATAACTCAATGATAAATGATAATTTGATTTCCATGTCATATGAAGATAACTACTGTGTGAGTAAAAGAAAACAAAAAGAATTATCTCCTTTGTCTGAAGATGAGATAGATCAACTCTTCAAAGGTCATGTTACAGCCCAAGCTAAAGCAGATTTGTAGTGCACACTTGGTCAAGAAAGTGTTAGTGAAACTTCTTCCTCTTTTGAAAATGATGACAGTCTTGTAATTAACTTTATAGATCAGCAAACAGATAATATTTCCTTCCATGCAGATGATAAGGCTGTCATGTTTGATAATATTGAAGATTGTTTTTTTTTTAGGAATGACCTAGATCATGAAGTTGAGGAATATGAGCTTGAGAGACAATATGCCAGAATTTCTCATGGTCAAGGAACCTACAGCTCACACTCAGATGGCAAAGGCACATACCTCTCTATGCATTCCTATCCCTCAGAAATCAATTGTTCTTTCATATCAGAATGGAGGGAACACTTGTATTTTTGCAGCTGGATCTCCAGATAAGCCGGTGTTTCAGGATTTTCAAGATCCCTTAATCATTCTTCTGCAAGCATTAGAAAAGATCAATATCACCTGGTTCATTATCATAAGCTTTGGTTTCAGTGGTTGTTTTGAGTTGCCTACAGGTTCATCGTTTCGCCTGCTCGAGAAAAGTGAGAGCAGAAATTTGGTATGTAGTCATCTGCTGGATTGGTTACATTGGAAGGCCCACTATACATAATTGTACATATTTCATCAGTATGCAGGTGGTTGTCATCATGATTTCAAATCTTGATGGACAGCTGCCTTTTTTCAAAAATCTTTGTAAATTCTTGTCTTAAGTCAGTCATGAGTCATTTGTGTTTGGTCTGTTGAGTTAAGTCTTTCAGTAATTTCATCTTTGAAATTGAGTCATCAGTATTTTTAATGGATTCCATGGCCCAATGGATAAGGCACTGGTCTTCTCTCCCAAGGATCTGCCGTTCTTGGCACCTCCAGGGAGCTACCATCCCCATTGGAGCCAATGTTAGAGTCGTTCTTGTCAGCCCTCCGTTAGAGATCATTTCTCTTATTGCATTTCATTGTTTAGGTGTCTCATTCCACTCATTCATCTGCATTTCGTTAGCGGCATGCCATTGATTGACGGAAGGGTTTGGTATTCTTATTTTCCCTCATGCTTGTACCTGCTGGGTTGGTCAAAATTTCTCAAAATTTATCAAAGTTCAGTTCTTGTCATTCACAGTCATAAATGATTATTTTGGTCAAAAAGAGTCCTTTGGTTTCTGAGTCTAGGGTTTAGTCTTTTGACATGTTCAATAAATTCCCGCAGGCCATGACGATGGTTTTCAATAAGCTCTCAGTTCAAAATTTCATCATCAAACATATTCGAGGACATTTCTTGTTCAAAACTCTGTTTTGAATAAGAAATTGTCGAATTCATTTTTTGTAATAAGATGTATTTTTCCGCCATGAAAACTTCAAAGTAGACTCTGGTTCTCCTTTACCAAAGATCAATGCGAACATCCCTGCAAAAAAAATAACCATGTTCATCATTTCAAGTCCAGAAAGTCAGTGAAAGACAAAAGACAAAGTTTCATTAAATGAGAAGTGCCAAAGGTAAAAAAAAACATTACAAAATGGGTTTTGAGAAGAAAAAAATCAAAACCATCTCTTTCGAGATATTTCTCAAAGCTATTTAACCCATTTGCATCAAGAAACATTCATAGAATCTCATGGAGAAGTTGAATTTCAAAGTTGGAGAGCAAACAGTGTTTGAATGAAGGCCGATTGTGTGTGATAATAGTGGTGCGGCGCGTTGGCATAGGGTGCGGCGCATAGAGCCAAAAGTGACAAAGTGTTTTACCACAGACACGTCGCACCCAAAGGCCATGGCGCATTGGGTCTGCGCATGCCGCATTGAGCCATCAAGCCTGAAATTCATCAACCTTCTGCAATTTTTCAAAATCAAACAGTTTTTCTTGTTCCAAGAAAGTGGAAACTCTTTGCTCATTGATTTGAAGTCATGCTTGGTGTGTTTGGGACTGAAGATCAAGTGTTAAATGGTGAAAAAATTAACCCTATACCTATACTAAAATTTTCTACATAGGGTTTAAAGAGAGGTGATTGTAATTCGAAATTGGGTGTCAAAGCTGGAACTTGTCAAAACGATCTCATTCCATTTTTATTTGTGCTCTTGTCACTGTTATTATCATATCATTGTTCTCACTGCTATTATCATTGTTGTTATACCATAGTCCCTTCCTATTTCCACTATCCCCATATCCCTTTTGCCCTTTGTTCCCATGTCAATGAATTCCCAAACCCTATCACTTGTTACCACTTCCCTTCATTGATAAAAATATAAGTTTCCACAAGATTCAAGGGCTGGCTTATGTCCTTGATTTCACTTATATATTTTCATTGCACTCCTATCCCTAAAAACTACACTTATTACTATCACTCATTCCCATTAAAATCCCCAAATTCCTAAGTCCCTCAAATCGTGGATGTCTTCACACTTGGAACTCATTTGACAGTCCTTTTCCCACTGTGGTATTTCTTATAGCACCATCATATATATGTGACACATTTGGCATTAAAACAGATACACCAATTGCTCATTTTCTGACCAACCAAGCACACAGTTGACAAACACATTTCAGTATCATGTTAGAGACAGATTCACCATATGAGCAAGGATATGAGCAGGATACTGATTCTACAACAGAACTAAATGTGCCAAGGAGATCTCATAAAAGTGGCAGGCATGTCAGGGAGGAGCCCACTTCTTTGACCCAATTGTAGGCTTTCCTACTTGCAATGGATTGTTTTCAGCGTCAGTCATGTTTCCAGTATTGCGATATGATTGCCCAAACTTAGCATCATCATGAGTTAGCTCGCCTATTTGTCCTACATTTGCATAATGGTCATGTAAATCTTGCTGGAGTGAACTTCACTTTGACACCAGAGACTATTTCTGAGGCGACTGGGATACCGAACATTGGTGAGGAGTGGAATAAGAGACAGTAGCTAGATAGAGCATATTATGAGCCTTACATCAGACCTGGATATTTGAGGCAGTTGAGCAGGGTATTTCCATTCCGGTTTATGAAGGAAGAGTATGCACCACTGATGAAGCTCATCATTCATTAATTCAGCTGTGAGGGCCGTTTCTCATGTCTTTATGCATATCACATCATACTTTTGATGCATTTTACGAGAGTGAGACTGATGAGTATCCCCTATTTCATGTGTCAAAACATAGATCGGATGACATTCCTTGTGCAGAAGAAGACCCCAGCGTAGCAGCATAACATCATTTATCATTACGCACTCATCAAGATCATTGTAGTGCATTAGCTTGGATTACAGGGCATCTCGTGGGATGAGTTCATTTCTCGTGATTTCTTTGTAGCACCCCAGCCTCCTCCTGATATTGTTCATGATGAGGCAGAACCTTCACATTAGTTTGAGATTCCTGAGACTGAGCCTATCAGTGCTCCAGTGTGTGTGACATATCAGAGAGGCCACAGAGCCTTATTTGCAGTAGCACGACGAGTACTATCTCCACCAGGGGTGGAAGGGGTCTCGTTATCTTCATCAGCAGCGCGAGTACTATCTCCAGATGGCGTGGAAGGGTTCTCACCTTCTACATAAGCACAGGTACAGGTTCAGGACAGAGGCAAGAGGCCTATGCATGATGAGGGCCCCTCGGGAGGCCAAGATACTGATTTTGTTTTGATCGATGTTGATGCGAGCTCTCCTAGCTCGAAGCTGAAAGAGATCATCCAGGAACAAAAGGCTGAGATTGACACTTTGACCATGAAGTTTCAAAGAGCTCAGTAGGTTATATATTATTTGGAGTAGCATAATAAATAGTTGGAGCATCAGCACACACTCATAGAGTTGCGGCAAATCTGTGAAGACCGAGAATTGGCCCGAAAGAGACCAGGTGACATGACACCGGTTGAGCGAGAGACTTGCCTTACGCACGTCAAAATTCATCTATAGAAGCTCTTAGCGAAGGCCAATAGGGACAAATACATGATCAGACACATGAAGACTCACTATTGGGCCCATACACACGTTTGCAGAGCAAAAATGAAGATCCTGAAGGCAAGGTTGAGAAAGGCACTGAAACGTCGAAAGAGGCCGGATCCACTCCGAATCTTGGACGAATCTTCCTTGGTTGAGCATGAGACATGATGGGAGACCTTCACTCCAAATTTCAGCAAATTTGGAGAATATTTTGTCATTTTGAAAATTTTGGTTGCAAAACAGGTTTTTCCACCCGACGCATCACGCCACCCGACGCGCGCTTATGATTGGGACATCTTCTAGAGGAAAAATTTGCATTTTTGGGTTTGTCATGATATATTGTGTATGTTCAAGAATGGCCGAAGCATTTCATCACATTCTGGGCTGCCTAAAGGGCCAAAAACACCATGAAAATCACCTTTCTGCCACCTTTTGCACCAGCAGGAAGTAATCTTGCGAAAATGAAGTTTTGGAGGGGCACATGAGCTCCACATTGAAAAATTCCACTTGTGTTGGATAGAAGACATCCATGGTTTTCCAACGAGCTATCCTGAGCTTGATTTGGACTTCAGGAAGTGCTCAAAAAATAGGTCCAAAGTAGCGCGGTGCATAGAGCTTTTGAGCGCGGCGCATAGAGAATTTTGACCCAATTTTTGCCTTTTAGCTCAGAAATTCGGCCAGTTTTGACTAGTTTCACCTCTTAATGTAATTTTTGATCTATCTTGATGTAATTTGGTAACCATGATGTAATTTTGGCATGTATTTACTTGTTCTAGATGATTCATTCACTAAAAAGTGAAAATTAAATGAATGAATCAGTTTCCTTCCTTTTAGAGGCAAGTTGTTGGGCTGCCTAGATTTCAGCTCCTTGTTTAGAATTGGTTCAAACTGCTCCTAGAAGGATAAAATCGACCCCTAGAGGCATGGGAAGGGGTTAGGATGGTCTATATATTGTATTTTCTGAGACATTTTCAGGGTTGGACTCTTGGGAAAAGTTTGGCACCTCATTGTACATCCATTTTCAGCTTTTGGCAAAGGAAAGACCAGAGTTTTGCAGCACTTGTTGGGATCCTTGTGGCTTCTGAGTTTTGATGATGTTCTTCTCATGTTATTTTAAGTTTCATTAATGTTATATGTATGCCATTTCCATTCTCTATGCTTCTGAATTAAACAAATTAGTATTTGAGGTAGAATTCATTGATTTGGTGGTGCTCTACCTTAAGCTTTTGTTTAGTTGTTTATGTTCTTCATCAGTTTGAAGAGGATCCTTGCATGCTCTTGCCCTCTTCAGCTCCTCAGTAGTATTTTCCATCCATTCACTTGATCTAAGACATCAAATTCGTTTCCTACCCTGCCCCAACTTGAACTCTGCAAGATTTGGCCTCATCCCCAAGCCCAAAAATTGTTTTTCCCTTTTTCCAACAAAAACACATAAAAATCAAAATCAAACCCTCCTATTTGCTTATATAGCCTAAGATCAGTTGTCTTTTTAGTCATCTAAAGCCCCTTTGAACATTTTTCATTGAGATTTGACCCGGAGAGAGCCCTCTCTTGTCCTCGTAGGGCTAGCTACGAGGCTGAGTGTGGTTTGGTGTTGTCCTTCTTCTGCCTTATTTCAGCCTAAGGTGGATTTGGGAACTAACATAGTGGCGAACATACTGGGGAAGAAAATGGTCTAGCTGGTAAACGTGACACTTAACTTGTAGACTGTCTTGCCCCAGTACATGTATCAAGTTCAGATCTGATCGTTGATGGTGGACAACTATCAGACACCGCAAGGCTGAAATCGTTCACCTGGCGACTCCATTCACTAAGAAATCCAGAAATCAATCCTTCATGGTGACTCCACTGCAGGGAGATCAGATCATTACCTTTAAGACTTTCAATATGGACCAGATTGCAAGAAGATACGCTCCCATGAGCCGAGATCACATCCCAGGTTTTCCGAATAAAATGCCAAAGGTGGATTGGCTTCAGAATTTGCCTATGTTCAGAAATATGGAAGGTAATGACGCTGCTCTTCATCTGGTGAAATTTCACATCCATGTGCATAAATTAAAGATCAATTTTCCTAAAGACTGTTTGATGAAAATTTTTATGGCTACTCTGGAAGATGAAGCCCGATCTTGGTATGAAAGTTTTCCACCGGCTTCTATTTATTGTCTAAAAGATTTTCATACAAAATTATTTGAAAGGTATAGAGAATCTTGTCCGTCTTTAATGTTAGTGCATAAGTGTTGTGAACAAATTAGTAATTTCATTGAAGATCTTGAGAATTTTTATGGGGATAATGAATTGATGGACGAAGAAATCATGGAAGCATTGTATGAAAACCCATTTCAGCAGCACACAGAAATCTTAGAGGATTCCTATCAAGATCAGTAGGTTGAAGATTTCCATATGGCTGAAAATGATGAAAGAGAAAGTTTTGTTTCAGATCTGTGCACGGAAGAAGACAACATGCAGGGAAATCAAGTTTCAAATTCAGAATGTGATAAAGTCCAGTCAGCTATTTCAGATCTAGATTCAGATTGTGATGACCAAGAATATCTTGTGCTGAATCCCATGAAGGAGAACTCTGCTGTTGAAATCACCTGAAACGTAGAAGAAAAAGTTATGGATCCAAATGTTCTCAGTTCATTAGAACATAGCCTTCATGTAATCCAATCAGTTTATACAACACAAGATGAGATTTTCGTTCAAGTAAGTGAAAAAGTTTCTCTTGATGAATTTATGGTAGATGATAGAAATGATAATGTTGGGTTTCAAGAGTCATATGAAGTTTGTTTTCTCATGATTGATGAATGTAATGAGAATATGGATGTCATATCATATGAAGATGATCCAAGATATATTCAGACTACAGAAGATCAAAACATTCAAGACTTCCTTTCAGATTCTTCTTCATGTGTTTCGTGTTTTGAAATGTCTTTCCAAGAAGAGATCTGCTCGTCTACTTGTTCAGAATTTTTTGAGGACCAGGAATAGACTTTTACTGAAGAAATATCAGAAGCAGGAGAAAAAAACACCTTGTTTCTTCAACAGGAGGTAATTCTTCATGTTTTTCAGGATCCACTGGAAAATCTATTGCAGACAACAGTGAAGGTGATTATTGCAGTATTCAGTGATGAAGGAGATCATGGTCAATTATGTTTTTTGATGCCCAGTTACCATTATCTATTGTTGACCAGCAGATCTGATCAGGATAATCAATCAAGAAGGCATCTTCTTGATTGGTTGCATTGGCATTTTGATATAGTTTGATGGTATATTATCTTGTAAGAAACACAGGTGGTCATGTACTGCCATCAAGCTTTAAGTTTTAAGTTTAGGTCTTAGTCATGTTGAGTTAGTTTGTTAGAGTCAAGTTTTTTCAGTCATTTTAGTTTGCACCGAGTTAGTTTGAGTTCAGTTTCAGTCAATAAATTAGTCAAAGGTCTTGTGTCGATTTGTCAAAATAATAGACTCCATAGCCCAATGGATGTAGGCACTGTCTGCTCTCCCAAAGATCTGCCGTTCTTGGCACCTCCAGGGAGCTACCATCCCCATTGGAGCCAATGTTAGATTCGGTCTTGTCAGTCCTCCATCAGAGATCAAAACTCTTTTTGCATTTCATTTTTATGTGTCTTGCTCGATTCACTCAATTGCATTTCGCTAGGGAGCATGCCATAATCTGACGGAAGGTCCTTGTTGTTTATTTTCCTCATGTCATGTATCTGCTGGCTTGTGATTGATCATTAAAGTTCATCAGAATTCATCAAACTCAATGTTTCAGTCATTCATAGTCATGGATGGTCTTTGGTCAGCAAAGAGCCTTTTAGAGTTTTAGGTCTAGGGTTTTGTTGATTTAGTCTGCATGAGAGGTTCCAAATCAGTTTCCATTACAAGATTTCAGCATCAAATAATGCTCAAGAGTGATTCTTCTTCAAAACTCTGTTTTGAAGAAGAAATCATTAAATTTTTTTTCAAATATGTAATTATTCAAAGTTTTCCAGTTGAAGATGTTCACATGTAGCCTCGCCATGATCCTTTGCCGAATCCAACATCAATCATTCCTGAAAAAATAGCCAGAGGAGCCATCATTTAAGTCAAAAAGTTAGATGGAAATGAAAAACATAATTCACATTTGAAAAGTTCAAAGTGCCAATGTCAAATGTTATAAAAGTGGGTTCTCAACTATGTAAGGCAAATCCATGATTTTTACTACATGCCAAAGACATCATAGAAAGTTGAATTTAAATGTGGAGTAATGAAATCATGAGTTTGGAGCCGAAACTGGGTATTAGAATACTGCGCGGCACATTGGGCATAGGCGCGGCGCATAGGCGCAACGCCGCGCGTTGAAGAGTTTTTCACAGTGGAAATTTCCAAGGGTGTGGCACACCGAAAGGCCACGGCGCATTGGGTCTACGCGCGGCGCATAGAGCCCTAAGGCCGAAATTCATATCCACTCCACAAAAAATTCAATTTGTTTCAGCTCAATTCTTCTCCTAGATCCGACAGTATCAGCTTTAATAATAGTATGGCTGATCAACAGGCAGTACTGGAGACTGTGGTTCGGGTTACTCATGACAAGCCCAAGAAAAATGAGACTAAAGAAGAAAATGGAACACAATCATTCCAATTGCAGGATGTTTTTAGCTTGGACAATGAGAGTGGAGAAGATGATATGCTAACTATAATAGATAGAAAGGACAATTTTTTCATAATGTCTAATCCGAAATCAAAATATCCAATACTGAAGTTGGATGTGAGATTCATTTTCGATCTAGTAGTCATCATTGTCTTTGCCGCAATTGGTGGCATTGTATTTGCCTGTCTTGGGCGGCCGGTTATTACTGGATACTTACTTGTAGGGTCAATTATTGGGCCAAGTGGCTTTAGTTTTGTCAGTGAGATGGTACAGGTGGAGACTGTTGCCCAATTTGGTGTTGTCTTCCTTATTTTTTCCCTAGGTCTAGAATTTTCTTCAAAAAAGGCTTCGAGTTGTTGGATCCGTTGCTATTTTGGAAGATCTGCTTCAAATCTTCCTTTTCATGTGTTTCTGTGGCATTACTGCCTTGCTATGTGGGGAAAAATCTTCAGAAGGTGCCTTTGTGGGTGCTTTCCTGTCAATGTCATCAACGGCTGTGGTTTTGAAGTTTTTAATGGAACGAAATAGTGTCAACGCCCTTCATGGTCAAGTCACAGTTGGAATGCTTGTTCTGCAGGACTGTTTTGTTGGGTTACTGTTTGCATTGCTACCTATTTTGGGTGGAAGCAATGGAATTTTACAAGGGATAATGTCAATGATGAAATCGTTAGTATTATTTTCCATGTTCTTGACAGCTACAAGGATATTATCTTGGTCTTCTGTTCCCCGATTTGTGAAGCTAATGATAGGCCTCCCTTCGTAGACAAATGAAATCTACCAGCTAGCCTT
Source organism: Pinus albicaulis (assembly GCA_034641835.2). NCBI lineage: Eukaryota > Viridiplantae > Streptophyta > Pinopsida > Pinales > Pinaceae > Pinus > Pinus albicaulis. The sequence goes on from CM076574.1 coordinate 565,506,015, forward strand.
GGTTGCCTTCTGCTTGCTAGTAGCTTGGTGCAGCGACAAGTTAGGTCTGAGCCTTGAACTGGGTTCATTTGCAGCAGGAGTTATGATATCAACCACATATTTCGCTCATCATACACTCGAGCAAGTTGAACCCATACGTAATCTGTTTGCAGCACTCTTCCTTTCTAGCATCGGAATGCTTATTCATGTCCAGTTTCTCTGGAACCATGTGGATATTTTGATAGCATCTGTGATTCTGGTGATTATTGCAAAGGCCATTGTGGTTACTATCATTGTGAAGGGCTTTGGTTACAACATTAGGACGGCTTTATTTATTGCAATCAAACAGAGGATTCTTTTGCTTTGGATGATGGTCGACTAGGGGAGAATTTGATACGTCTGGATGAAAATGCCCCAAATGTTGCAAAGGATGCTAATTATGAAAAATTTGGTTTTTGTTCAAAGTAAAAAGTCAAAGACCTAAACTTAAAATAGAGCGAAGATATCTATCACACCAGAGCAATAGGATTCTATTTCCCATTTATGACTTCAGTTGCATTTCAAAGGGTCTACGCTCCAGATTTGGTCTTTTAGTTGGTCATCAGAAAATTTCAAGGGGAACGTTGTTCTGTCTTTAGAAAAGATGAAAGGCTCTTTTCTATCTTTATCATTCCAGTTGAAAAAACCCTTGTTTTTGGTCAATCTATTTTTCATAGCAGAGTCTATTTATTGTATTGTAAAAACATTTGAAAAAGGGTAGAGTTCTGGGAAAAGAATGGGATAAATTCCCAACATTTCACTGTACAGTTTCGACAGAGGATTAATGAAAGGATACAGCTCTGGTTTATGAGATTCATGTGGCATGAGTTTGACATATGTTTCTTCTTCCTATTTCATATGTGTCTTGTTGTGTTTTACAGTTCTTTCATAATCATTTCCAGTTGAATGCCCTTATCAACCTCTTGATAGTCTTTTCACTCCATATTATTCAAAATTGATTGTTAAACTCCCTGCCTATCTTGCCTCATGAAACAATCTGTGTCTTTGAGTTAATTTCTCAGATCATGGTGTTATTTGTCACACACAGCCCATAAAAATTTATTAAATTACCGCTTTCCTATTTATTTACTAGCCTAAAATCAATATTCATTATAGGTCATCTTAGGCCGTATTGGACATTTTTTTCTGAGATAGACCCGGAGAGAGCCCTCTCCTGTCCTCATAGGGCTAGCTACGAGTCTGAGCTTGGTTTTATGTTATCTTGAATCCTGCTTTCCTTCATCCTAAGGCAGATTCGAGCACTAAAAAATTCCTTGAATTTTGTTAACAACATGGCATAAAAGGACAGTTTTCTGTAGCTGGCACTCCACAACAAAATGGTGTTGCAGAAAGAATGAATAGAATAGTTCAACAAATGGCTAGAGCTATGCTTGATGATTTCGGAACACCTGACACATTTTGGGAAGAAGCAGCACATACAACAGTAAACATTCTCAACAAGGCACATGTTCATGTAAATAGTGATAAAACTCCATATGAACTCTGGTATGGTAATCCTCCCACTATAAAGCATTTTAGAATTTTTGGAAGCAAATGATTTATCAAGAATAATGATGAAAAACTTGGCAAGTTTGAACCTAGAGCAGATGCAGGAATATTTCTTGGTTACTCCTCTAGGAGTAGGGCATATAAATGTTACAACAAAAGACTTCGGAAGATTGTTGAGTGTATTGATGTTATTATTGATGAGTCTCCTACAGCTCCTAAAGAAGAAAATCAAACAACAGATGAAGATGATGATGACACATATCCTTCTACATCAAATAGTAATGATACAAATAGTGAACCCAGTGAAGAACCTGAAGATGATTTGTCTGAAAAGGCTCCCTCTAGATATGTTCAAAAGAATCATCCAGAATCTCAAATTTTGGGAGAAAAGGGATCAGGTGTACAAACAAGAAGGACTCTTGTGGGATCTTCTAGCAATCTGGAATTTATGTCCACTATTGAACCTCACAATGTCAGTCAAGCTAGAAAAGATGAACGTTGGATTCAAGCCATGAATGAAGAGCTTGATCAAATTGAAAAGAATCACACTTGGGAATTAGTACCAAGACCTCATGACAAAAATGTCATTGGAACTAAATGGATATTCAAAAACAAGTTAAATGAGAATGGGGATGTTATAAGAAATAAATGTAGACTTGTTTGCAAGGGGTATGCTCAACAAGAAGGTATAGACTTTGAAGAGACTTTTGCTCTTGTAGCCAAACTTGAAGCCATAAGAATGTTTCTTGCTTTTTCAAGCTTCCAACAAATCAAATTTTATCAAATGGATATTAAATCTGCCTTTCTAAATGGTGAATTAGAAGAAGAAGTTTATATAGAACAAACAGAAGGATTCATTTTGGGAAATGATGAAAAAATTATTTGTAGACTTAAAAAGGCTCTATATGGTCTCAAACAAGCTCCAAGGGCATGGTACTATCATCTTGACAAATATCTTCATCAACAAGGATTTTCAAAGGGGTCTGCTGATAGCAACTTATACACAAAAACTGAAAATGACAAACTGTTGATTGTGGTTGTATATGTTGATGATAATATTTTTGGAAGTAATGAAGAGTCTATGAGTCAGAAATTTGCTTCTAATATGCAACAAGAATTTGAAATGTCCTTACTTGGGGAACTAACATTCTTTCTTGGCTTACAAGTGCAACAAGAAACAGATGGTATATTCTTATCACAAGAAAAGTACCTCAAGCAAATCTTGAAGAAGTATGGCATGGAAGATTGCAAACCTGTAAGTACACCAATGATAACTGGATGTAATCTCAATTCTAATGATGATTTCCCCACCGTAAATCAACCAGAATACAGATCTATGATAGGAAGTCTACTTTATCTCACTGGGACAAGACCAGACATCATGCATGCAGTTGGGATTGTTGGACGATTCGAAGCTAATCCAAATGAGTCTCATCTTCAGGTTGTGAAAATAATATTCAAATATCTACAAGGAACTCAAGACTTTGGACTATGGTATCCAAAGAATGCTGATCTTACTCTTCATGCATACACTGATGTAGATTGGGCTAGAAGTGTTGATGATTGGAAAAGCACTAGTGGTGGTGCATTCTTTATGGGACCCCGGTTAGTATCTTGGTTTAGAAAGAAGAAAAGCTCCATTTCCTTATCTACAGTAGAAGAAGAATATGTGGTTGCAGCATCATGTTGCACTCAACTTCTCTGGATGATGCAAACCCTACAAGACTTTCAAATCAAATGTTCATCTCCTATCTCTATTATGTGTGATAATACAAGTGCCATAAGTATCTCAAAGAATCCTGTTATGCATTCCAAGACCAAGCACATTCCCATCAAATATCACTTCTTACGTGAACAAGTGCTTGGAAAAAAGGTGAAATTAGAGTATATTTCCTCCAAAGAACAAGTTGCTGATATATTTACCAAACCTCTACCCAGGGAAGTGTTCGAATATATCAGACAGAAACTGGGAGTAGTCTCGGCCATGCAGAGGATCAGGCCTACTTAAGTACAGAAGATTAAATTGGTTGTGAGGTATTGTTAGGCATCTCCGAATGCACAGGCTCAGGGGGAGCATTAGTCATATGAAAAGGATGAATTGTTGGTCATATTATGTTTGAAGATGCAGCATGATCTCAGGGGGAGCATGGCATTATCGGTTCAAAGGATCTTAACCAAAATCTTTGCCATTGATGTCAAAGGGGGAGGAAAAGCAACAAAGGGCTTCTGTAAGGCCATCAGAGGAAGAGTATTGCCATCAATGCCAAAGGGGGAGATTGTTGGAAATATTGTCATTGATGGAAAAGGAATTGGAAAAGATAGGAGCAACACCTAAACTATCCATAAGGAAAAAGAGATAGAGAGGTAGCAGAAGCAGCAGATGAGACAGAGAAGTAGAGTTTAATTATGGGTTTAATATAGTTTGCAAAGGAGATGACAAAAGGGAGAGCTGCTAGGAAGAAACAAGGTAATAGATTGAAGGACAAATTGAATATCTCACTAAGATTTGTTTATGTGAATAGTATGAGTAAATCTGGAATATATATGACCTGTGTGATCAATTTCATAATGGGAAGAGGATACCTATGGTGCCCAGAGAAGAATGAAATCATTGTTAGGGATATTTGTATTATATATGTATTGACTGATGTAATTCTTGTGTGGAATCCCATGAATCTCTATATGAGTCTCTGCGAATGGAGTTAAAAGTGAAACCCTGTTGAGGAATCATGGTGGTAAGATTCAAATTCCAGGGTAGAAGTGGAACTGTGACAGGATAGAACTCCGAAATGGAAGGTTGAAATGTTATATATATAGGAGAATTGAGGAATGACATTGAATTGTCATGAGTTAATGTTTGTAAGGAAATTCCGTCGGAAGAGAACTACATTTGTTTGTTGGTTACTGAAAATACTGCCAAAGATAGACCAGAGTTATAGCGCAAACCCAGACTAACCCTTTGGAATCATGAATGGAACCTTGAGCGAAGGGTGGAACCACGAAGGAGGAATAGTGGAGGCGGTTTATGGTTTTCATCGCACTGCTTTCAAGAGGCAAGCGGTATTCAAGAGGTGGGGAGCGATTCCATAGAACGGGCGACACGCGTCCCTGTACGATTCGACACAACCACTTTTCACTGTGCACCATCATGCGTTATAGTTCGACCCAGCAAACCCAACGATATCGTTAAGCGCCGTTGATCTGGGAATGGGTCATCGGACGGTCGTCATTTGTTGAAGGTGCACGAAGATTAACATAGGTACAGCGGGCCATCGCACGTTAACGATCGGTATCAGAGGTTGAGCGATATGCACATACACCGTTGATCTGAAAGCTTGCTAATCTAACGGTGATCGGACGTTGGACTTGTGCGAAGTCTACCTATGGTACCATGCACGTATTTGATTGGCTATTGACTATATTTGTGTGCCCGGGGTCAAAGGTTTACCATATTATTTGGAATGGTTAAAATGTGAAGGGTTATCTTTAATCCTAAAGTTCTAAATTGTAAATATATTTATTTATCAATTTCTTCAAATTGATAAATAAAAATTAAAAAGAGATTAAAAAAAGGCCCCGTGGAATAAGGAATACTATCAGAGGAATACCATTAGCGGTTCGTGGTTTTGACTCATGGTTTTAATAAAGGGAAAACTATATAAGGAGAAGAAAAATAAAGAACGGGGTGTGCATTGTAAAGGTGGTGAATAAAAAATTGTAAAAGAATATATGTATGGGCGAGCTCTGTTCTTAACTGATAAATCTGACACTACGATGCACCCATAAATATAATGCTCTGACAATGATGAATCTCTGTATTGAATGACGAACGAAATCATGAAGAACTGGTGTGAGTATACAGAAAATACATAAATCTGGTGACCGGCAAGGTATGTCGTATGGAAACTGGTGGATCTAGTATGAAAATTGATGAAACGTGGTCCGCAATGGTGTTGAGGGTCGAAGCCTTCAAAGAGGGGGTTGTACCTCCCTTCCAGTGTTAGCTGGTAAACGAGAGCAGGGGGTAGTAGCTCCCTTGCAGGAGAGGCTGGTAAACGAGAGAAGGTTGTAGCCTTCTGCAGGTGGGTGCCTGCGTGCTGGTATAAGTCTGCACCATCATATATTGTAAGAAGTTTTCTCTATAATAAATATTGAAGACTGAGATTACAATAGTGGTGTTTTTCTCCCGAATTGGGTTTCCACCTTAAATCCTGGTGTTCATATGTGTTGTTTATGTTTGATGGTTTGTTCTGTTATTTCTGTTCATGCTTAATGATGCAATGCTCTAAGTAATGACATAATAATATATCTGGACATACATGTTGGATGCTGTACTGTAACATATGGTTTTAAGAGAAAGAAAAGAAAAATTGTTCAGCCCTAAATACTGATTCACCCCTCCCCTCTCAGTATTTTTCCCAACAATAGTTGGATGGGCAAACAGAGTGAGTGAATCAGATTCTAGAAGATATGCTATGTATTTGTGTCATGCAACAGCCAACTAGGTGGGAAGAATATCTGCACCTAGTGGAGTTTGCATATAATAATGGCTATCAGGAATCTCTTAATATTAATCTGTTTGAAGATTTATATGGAAAATAATGCAGAACTCGTATTAATTGGAGTAGTCCAGAGAGAAAGTTGATACTTGGACTTGACATGCTAGTTGAAATGGAGACAGAAGTAACGAAAATCTGACAAAACTTGAAGGTAGCTCAGGATAGGAAAAAAGTGTATGCAGATAAGAAAAGGACTTATCGTGAGTTTGAAGTGGGAGACCATGTGTACGTAAGAATCAAACTAAAGAAAAGTACTTTAAGGTGGGCCTCTTGTGCCAAGTTAGCTTCCAGGTTTTGTGGGACTTTCCAAATATTGGAAAGGGTAGGACCCATGGCTTACCGATTGGCATTGCCCAGTCATATTCATGTACACAACGTCATTTAAGTATCATTATTGAAATGATACACTCATGATCCAAAGCATATAATTCATTGGCAAAGTATTCAGGTAGGACATGGATACAAGAATTGATTAAAAATGCTGAAACTTATGAGATAATTAACTCAAACTTTGTGGATTGCAGGTCGAACCGGATAGTGATTTTCTGGTCGAGCCTCAATGTATAATTGATCGAAGAGAAATCAGGCTCTGAAAATGAGCTATCACCCAGGTTAAAGTGCAGTGGAAGCATTTTGGCCTGGATGAGGCTACCTGGGAGGATGAAGGTTTTGTTCGGGAAGCTTATCCAGAACTATTTGCTGAAGCAAAATCAGAACATGGAGGACAATGTTCACTTATAGGGGGGAAGTTGTAACAACTGGTTTAAGGTTAACTGATAATTAAATGCATTTTTAAGACATTTGAGACAATTAGTAATATTTATATTTTGAATAATATATTATGAACATACATAAATTTTTGGATTCAATAAAGTTAAATATGGAGGTGGATTCCATAAAAGAGAAATAGACTGATGATAAAAAGATTTCAAGATTTTGAGTTAGTTGAACAGAATCAGTTCAAATAGTTACCATACTTCTAGGGATAAAGGGCTATCATAGGGAGGAAGGGGGGTTCTGTTCGGTAACTAAGGGAAGAAAATTCTAGAGAATAATTCCTTGACTGGTAATAACCAGTGGAATACTCCAAATTTCTGACATTGCTGGAATTGGAGACTGGACTGGATTGTATCGAGGTCTCTTCTAGCAGTTTATATTAACTAGAAGCTTAGACTTGGAGCACGGGGGAGAGTGAGGATGTCATTGCCTCACTTGTGGTAGGGAGGAACAACATTAGTCTGAATATTGAAAGAGAGATAAGTATTTTGGAGAATACAGAGAAAAACCATCTGTAGAAGTAATGCAATATAATCTGTGAGTAATAGGTAAAAGTATTTGTATGTTTTATGTTCTTGTTTATGAATTAGATAAACAGTTAAAGTCGGGTATTGTTAGAAATAGTAATGCGAAGAGCTCTTACCACAGAACCGTCGAAGGAAGGCTCTGTGTTGGTTTCTCTCTGTTGCCTATGATAATACATGGATACAAATGGTCCAATGATACTTCTCTATACAGATAAATAATGAACACCAAAAATTTTAAAATAAAGAAAATAATGCAGATTTTGTCCGGCTAAAAGAACTATGAATTAATGTATTGTCAAAAATAGTTATTTAAGTAATATTTTCTACAAATCTGTACATTTTAGTGGATATTGAACAAATTCAGGAAGCCGAAATAGGAACACATTATAGGAATAAACTGATTGCAGTAATTTCATTCTAGGAAAATAATAATAGGAAAAGCACGGGTGAAATGTGGTATTATCATTTTCCTTATCCTTATATTCGTAGCACAATAATGTCCAGAAAATCCACAATAGAAATATTTCAACATGCAACTAGGAAACCAACTTCCTGTGAAAATCCAGTAACATATTCTTGAAGATAAAAAATGAGAAGTTCAAATACAGGACTATTACTACCATATAGTGCAGAAAATCATACGTAACTCTTAGGTAGTAAATAACAAAACTTCTGATTTACTATTAAAAAAAAATATCTATACAACCTTTGGAAAAAGAACGATAACTTGAAGGATTTACACATTGACAAACTATGTAATTTTGATTACTATGATACAACATAAAAGAGAAGAGTCTCTATGTCAATACAATACATAGGTGCGTCTCAAATACTTTCAATTACAAAAAACTTTAGGCCAAAATTTTTATACAAGAGAGATTAATAATATATGTCGACATTCATCCTCAGCATGTTATGATTTTCGAAATTTACAATTAACATAAGTCTGAGAACTATCAGAGTAAATCCAGAATAATCAAACCCAGAGTTGGTTTTCGACCTTGAACCACAAAAGAAAGGGGTACCTGTGGAACGAGAGGGGAAGCATTAAGCCGAGGTTGGAAAACCCCAATTTGGCCCAGAACCTTCGTTTATTACAGAAGTCTAGTCATGAATATGATACCTGCAAGGAGAGTCTGGCTAGGATTAACCTCGTAGAAAATGTAAACAAAAGCATAGGAACCCTGGAATGATTATCAGTAAATATTCATATGTAAATATACAAGAACGAAGGGTTGCTATGAAATTACCCATGAGGGAGCACCAGGTTCTTAGTACCGCAAACTACACATAAATTATGTTGAGTGATAATCAATAAAATAATTCTAAAACTAAAATCAAGCCTTAGTAACTATGCACAAAGATATTAACATGAAGGTTGGGTTTACCTTAGTTTTCTACTGTAGCTTCCTAGAGCTAAGAAAAATATTCTTAGACGAGAAAGCCGAGAGAGCTTCGCAATGAGAGCAGTTAGCAGCGAAGATTCATTTTAAATAAAACTTAAAAATAACAAAAGAAAACTGGTTCACCTAACAAATGTCTGCGAAATTAAAAAACTACCAAGATGTCAAAATAAATATGTAGTATACTGATGAAATCGCGTAGAGGTAATGTACTCCTTCAGGAAGCAAAGTTGTGTAGAGCTATGACTGAAGAAAGAAGGACCTCAATGGAACTGCATTTCTTAGATAGGAACTTAGTAAGGGTGATTTCAAGGACGAAGAACCCTTTGTAGAGCACAGAGACAGCACTGCTAGAGAACAATGAAAAAAAAGGTTAGTGGGGGTAAGACAATACCCCCAAAACACTAAAGTTATGTTCACAGTTGGATGTTGGGGATTAAGATCTATGGTGAACACGTTACCATTTGTCTGCCATAAATTCAAGCCAGACGAAGATTAAGATGTCAAATACTAAGTATTAATTTCACCCTTACAGAAAATGGAATTGTCGTGTGGAAGATTTGAACGAAAGGCCAGAGATTAGATTTCCATAAAGGCTAAGTACCGTAACTCTTTAATACGAGATGATGGTGGTTGTTACAACCTCAAGAAGAGAAGAGCCAACTGGACCTTATAGTATGGGTTAATATCGTTTGGAGATATCCAACGTGAATCCAATAAAATGCAGCAGTCCTATTACCAAGTACTTCTATAGTTTAAGATAGTTTTTTAACCAGTAAGGAATAGTTGACTATTGTAAAGAATTTATATAATGTCACTCATAAATGTTTATTATTAAGTTATGTGATTAAATATAATGTCATTTATCAAAGAATATGACTTAAGATAATACGTAAGTACAAAGAAAGTAGTATGGTAATTTTATTTATGTATTATATATATTCATGCATGTTACACGGACAAAGCTACATCATCATTGTTCCCTTGAGAAGAGATTTATGAAATATTATATAATGTTGTTACATTAAGAGGAATAATGGGTATTGATGGACCAGTTCACATTATCATAAAATTTTTTACCTTAAAGCTCGAGAAGATTACTCGATACTGTAAATTGACATCATATGTTGGAATCACAACTTTGGTTCACACCTAGTCTAATATCTTATTTCCCAATACTTCTCTAATGATATTGTGTCATGGATCTCCAGAATATTGGGGACCCATGGCTTCCCCATAAAAAACTTTTATTTTATCTATCCATCCCCATATGCCCCTGTGAATCATTTATATCAAATTAATTCTCAATGCTTTTATATATAAAAAATAAAGTTATAGTGTTACACACCCTAAGTTAGAGAAAATATTTTTAGCCATTTATTATTTCAATGGCATACTTTTAGTTATAGTGTTACACACTCCAAGTTAGAGAAAATATTTTTAGCCATTTCTTATTTCAATGGCATACTTTTTCTCTACTTCTCTAGATATTTAAATAATGAGGGATAATATTAGGCATCAAGAATAAGAGTAGCTGGTAATTCTAAAAAATTAGACTGAAATATTAATGGTTTAAATTAAAATTCAACAGTAAGAGTAGCTAGTAATGGTTCAAACTACAAAATACTTACTGGTGTAGTGGTGGAAGAATAATAACATTAAGAGTTATCAAAATAAAACATATCCGGATTGTGGTAGGAAAATTAGAAATTTATTGAAATAAAACTATGTAATCGTCTCTGCAGTAAACAACAAGCCTGGTTTTTTGTACTCACCTGGCCCTGGTAACATAACAATTATCAATCCTCTAGTGCTAGTTCCCATGATCACGTCAAAACAATAAACTATTCTCGTATATTTTCCTTCAAGATCCTATAAATATAAACACCTACACTCAATTTAATACACAAACTATAAGGATTTTTATTCAATCCAATAATTATAACTTTACTTGGATCTGTTTCTAGAGTTCCTCGAGGATTGTTGTTGAAATGATCCCGCAGACGACCCTTCTTTCAATTCTAAGAACTTTAATCATATGATCTTCCATATTTTCAAGAATATACGTAGTACACACATGGCCTTGTAAATCTTACCAGATCCTCCTCTCCCAATAACATTATTTTCATCCAAGCAATCCAAAATTTCATTTTTACTGAACCTCAAGCTTTGGTACTTTCTATAAAACTAGACAAACCCAAGGAAAAAAATAATGAGAAACAAAGAAAACAGACAACGAACCATCCACCACCATTTCTGCTACTTTGTTTTTTTTACTGCTTTCTTCAGTACATGACTTCATGCCAATTAAAGGTCTTGTGGAGATACAACTCGAGATTTCCGAAAAAATGTCTCTGCAAACACCAGACTCTCAAATGCCAAAGGAACTGATCTAGAAAGACAATTGTCTGAGACATTGAAAGAATTCAGCATCAAATTCCTAAGCTATGAAGGAATCGGTCTCGTGAGAATATTTTTTGACAGGTCCAGATAATTAAGCACTTGCAAAGTACCAAGAATTGTAGGAATCAAGTAGGATTACTAGTTTTTTTTTCAGGATGATCTCGACTAGTTCCTTGCATGAACTAATTCCCGTTATCAATTTTTATAGCTAATAATCGTTAACTGTTTTTTCTAATTATTAATTTTACAACACACAAATATTCAATCATTTAACATTCAATCTGACGTTGCATAGATATACAGAGTGGAAACTAGGGGAGTTATTTTCAAAGAAGAACATCTTATGGTGTAAATATTTTAATTTCTAATTTGTCTCCACTTGATTTCTAGTTGGAAATAGTTCTAAAAAATATTAGAGATCCTAAAGAATCATTTGAAAAGGTACATTTTTATCACACTCTACATGATAATAATTAATAATAAGTTACTATGAAAATCTAGTCACTACAAAAAAATGGGGGTTATTACTAGTCATAGTAAGGATTACATCACATTGATCCCCTCATTAAAGGTTCTTGAATATCCACATTAATTTGGAATATGGAGAGACACATGACACTTTATTCCCATGATGCAATGACTTGGATATTTCACTAATCAAGCTCCATCCAAAGCTAGACATGGAAAAAGAGGCACATGGAAATTTGGTGCAAGTAGATGGCTAAGTAATTGTTGGAAATAATGGAAAAGGAGGCAATGTGGTTATAGCAATATGACTCTCCTTATAATACAATAATCACATATATATATTGTAAGGTTTATAAGATATTAGGTCAATTTTTTTGAGTATATATTGTTATATATTTCAGAGTAAGTTTTTAATTAAAGTTTCTACCGAAATAATAACATGAGAAATAGTCATGATATTTTTTTGATAAGAAAAGTACATAAAAGATGCCATTTTTTTATGCAACTTTGCTACTATATTGCATTGATATTTTTTATTAGTACAAATTCCTTAGTTTTGGTTTGAAAACATTTAGTTTAACTAGAAATAAAAAACTAAGAGCTAATCTTGTGAGGATCTATTGGATCGCCATGTAAATTACCAATATATTCCCTTTTTTTTAGGACCCATTTGATAAGTGGAGAAAACAAAGTTACATGATAGACATATTTAACTATAGGAGGAGGAGTTAAAGGATCTACTATTTATTTACCATCTAATGAAGAAGAATCTCCTTCAAATTAGAGATACAATTCCTATAAAAGTAGTAGAATAAGAATATATAAGCGAAAAAGAAAAAGATATAGAATTACAAACTAAATAGAGCTCATTGAAATAAACATATCTCTAAAAATTAACCTCTTAATTTTGTGGTAGAAATAGAAGATTGGATTTAACATCCTCAACATAGGAAATAAATATAGATTTTAGTTTCATTTTGTTATGATTTTTATTAGAAATATTTTCCCAAGATTCATAGACAAACAATTTAAAATTCATATGGAAACATAGGCATAGAAAAATAATAAATTTATAAGTGACATAGGATATACATGGTAAAACCATCCAAAGTAAACATACATAGTGTAAGTGGATTTTGATTGAAAAAAAATAGTTTAACTAGATATAAAAAAGTAGTAGTAATCTTGTATTGGATCACCATGTAAATTACCAATATATTCCCTTTTTTTAAGGACCCATTTGAGAAGTGGAGAAACTAAAGTTACACGATTGACATAGTGAACTATAGGAGGAGGAGTTAAAGGATCTAATTTTTAATCACCATCTAATGAAGAAGAATATCATTCAGAGAAGAGATAAAATTCCTATAAAAGTAGTAGAATAAGAACATGTAAGTGAAAAAGAAAAGGATATATAATTACAAGCTAAAGAGTGCTCATTGAAATAAACATATATCTTAAACATAACCTCTTAGTTTTGTGGTAGAAATAGATGATTGGATTGAACATATTCAACATAGGCAATAATTATAGATTTTAGTTGCATTTTGTTATGATTTTTAATTATAAATATTGTCCCAAGATTCATAGCCAAACACTTTAAAATTCACATGGAAACATAGGCATATAAAAATAGAAAATGTATCCCCGAATGGGGTGTCATGTCAATTGCTAGGTCCCTATAATACTAGTGTATCCCCTTATTTTTATTGTTAGTGTAGCCCCCTTATTGTAATTGTTGTGCCCATTTAGTCCCTGTATTGTTATTATTGTGCCCCATAGAAGCCCATTATTTTTATTTATGTGCTCTTACATTGTTATTTTTATGTCGACTAAGATTATATTATGACCCCTTAGACTCCTACATATAGAAAGGAGGTTTTTTCATTTGTATCATCCAAGAAATGTTTATTTATGTAATTTAAAGGAGGTTCCCCCCTCAAATAGGTTGATTTATAAGTCGTTGATCTATCATTTCTTCTATTTTTTGAGTTGGTTTCATAACATTTGGTATCAGAGCTTTGGATTATACGGTTTTCGTTATGAAAATAGGCCATCTTGGAATTTTCGCTAAAGATATTTTTTTTCTGAATGTTCAGAAGCTAAAAAAAACATTTGAGATGAAATCCTAAGGAATGTCATGTAAAAATTTCTGATCTTGTTTCGCTATATTTTTAGAGATATGATATGAGGAAGTAAGGGGTTTTACAGGCTCCATAATTTCATCTCAAAGAGGTGGCTGAGGGAAAATTTTCATGAATTTTGTTTTAGACATAAGATTTGAATTATGTAAAATGTGGTCGAAAGTGCACATACTGTAGTTTCTTGTATATCAATTTTAGAGTCGAAGGTTGAAACAGTTACATGTATCTCTCCGTACAAGTTAGATCTATTGAACTAGTCCATAATTAAGTCATTGTGGGAGATAAAATATAACTTTATCTTGAAGAATCCAAATTAGGTCTGACATGTGGAATTCATAAGAAGTCACATAGGGCTAATACAGGATCGAAGATCAAACCTTGGAGATCCAAAATTACATATATACATCAGTTTCAATATTGAGCTCCTCAAAAGCAAGAAAATAATGTGTATTTTTTTTTAAAATAGCATAAGTCATGTTTGAAAATTAGTTTGAAGTGATTCTAAGGGCATATTAAAACATATATATCAATATTAGGTGGTTAAATTCCCCCAAAAAATAATTCCACACCCATTAAGCCATCGTAAGGCTTACAAAGAGTAACAAATTTAACTCTCGCAAAGAGTAACAAAAAATGAAATGAAAGTTAAGATGGATGGTTTGAAGAAAGACATGGATGGATTGAAAAAAGACGTGGAACCTAAGATGGATGGTTTAAACTATTTTGTGGAACTAAGATCCATGGTATAGAAGAAAAAATGAAAGGAAACATGGAAGACATAAAGAATGACATTGAATGTTTGAAGGAAGGTTTGAAAAAGCTACTATAAGAAATGATTCCTAATGGCGAAACAATAGTAGATGAAACTCATGATGAGAAAAAAATAAATGTTAATCATGATGTCATAGACTCTAATGTTGGATTAAAGATCCACCATATTCCAAAGAGATTGATATGAGGAAGTTTGATGGCAAGGATCCATTAACATGGATACTACATATGGAGCAATATTTTGATCTCCATAATGTACAAAACACAAAAAACGTATGCATTTCAACCTATATTTATAAAAAAATACATTTTTATGGTATCAATGACTTTTCTCTAATAATTTTTTTTTTCACTTGGTCAATTTTTACGGAGGAAAGGATAACACATTATGACGATAAAAAGAGTAACACCTTCTTTAGCTAATTGATAAATCTCAAACAAAATGGTTCGATGGTGGAGAAAATTGAGGACTTCCAAAAATTGAATATAAGGGTAACTGATATCTCAAAGGAACACATGATTGATGTATTCATAGGAAATTTAAATGATAACATCGAAAATGAGGTTCACCATTGGGAGCCTGATTCATTTGAGAAGGAATTTAGGTTGGAAATAAATATTGAAAGAAAAATTATGGAGACAAGGAAGCCTACCGCTCGCCACTATAAGTATGGAAGTGTTTCTACTCCTATACTTTCAAAACCTACAAGGTGGACACTAAAAAAATTGGAAGAAGAAAGAGTAGAAGGGCTTCGCTATAGTTGTGATAGAAAATACACTAAAAGTCATAAGTGTGATGAGAAGAAATTATTTTACTAAGATTGTGAAGAGGAGGAAGAAAGGGAAGAATAAACTTTAAAAGAAGATTATATACACCAGGAATCAGCCCTAGAGGAAGAAGAAATGAATCCGACCATATCCTGTAATGCATTGGTAGGAATTACCACTCCTCAAACTCTCAAGATAGAAATACATATCAAGAAGAAAAATTTAATAGTGTTGATTTGTTTAGGAAGTACACATAATTTTATTCATTACAAGGTAGCCAAGGAATTGAATTTCTTCCTATACCCAACACCAGAGTGTCAAGTGATGGTTGAAAATGGAGGAACTATAAATTTCTCTGGAAAGTCCCATAATATCTAAATAACCATGGGTTAATATGTATTGAATAGTCCAATTCTCTCCATCCCAATGGGTGGAGGGTTGATGTTGCAATAGAAGTACAATGGTTACAATATTTGGGGATGATAACTTTTAATTTTCAAGAAATTTTGTCTGTTTTGTTTTCCAAAAAGAAAGGAAGTTGAATTACAGGGTATTGTAGGGAAGCAAGGAAAGATAATAAGCTCTAATGTTGTGACAAAGCTTCCGAAGAAATAAAAATGAGGAGTAATTGTAGAATTATTCTCACTAGAGGTTCCAACATCAAAAAAATCTATTTTTCTAGATATCCAAAAAGTATTGGACAATGATTCCAAGGTATTTGAGACTCCCAAAGGACTCGCACCTATTCATGACCATGATCACGCTATTAATTTGATTCTAGGAAGTGTTCCTAAAAACATTAGGCCTTACAAATATCCCTATTCTCAAATGAGTGAGATTGAACATATGGTTGCAAAAATGCTATAGGCTTGTATCATTCAACCTATTCAAAGTTATTTTTCTGATCCAGTATTATTGGTGCACAAGAAGGATGGATTAGGCGTATGTGTCTATATTATAGGGAGCTCAACAAGCTCACTATTAAATAGAAATTTACCATCCCTGTAATTATGAATTATTAGATGAATTGAATGGAGCAATTTACTTCACCAATTTGGATCTTCATACTAGATATTATCGTATTAGAATGAATACTAAAAACATTCTGAAAACAACATTCAAAACTCATGAGGGTCATTATGAATTTTTGGTCATGCCTTTTGGCCTTACTAATGCACCTTCACATTTCAAGGTTTGAAAAATTCCATTATCAAACCATTCCTTAGAAAATTTTTGTTTTATTTTTTGATGATATACTAATCTACGATAAGTCTTGGAAGGATCATGTTAAACATGTTGACAGGGTTCTCAAACTATTTGAGGAGAAACAATTGTATGAAAAAACCTCCAAATGTTTCTTTGGAGTACAAGAGGTGGAATATTTGGGTCATATTGTATCTCATGAGGGTGTTAAGGTAGACCCTAACAAAATTAAATCCATTAAGGAATGGAAAATCCTTAAAACCATAAAGCATATTGGAAATTATTTGGGTTTAACATGGTGTTATCACAAGTTTGTTAAGAATTATGGAAAATATTGACACATTTAACATCTTTACTGATGAAAGATGCATTTTCTTAGAATCTAGAAGAAACTAAGGAATTTTAACATATTAAAAATGAAACGTGCCAATCATCGGTCTTAGCTACACCGGACTTCAAAAAAACCTTATTGTGGAATGTGATGCCTCAGGAAATGGAATTGGTATGGTTTTAATGCAATAAGGAAGACCCATTTCTTTTGAATTTAGTCCAATCAAAGGAAAGTATTTACTGAAACCTATTTATGATAAGGAAATGTTTGCAATACTACATGCACTAAAGAAATGGCGACCTTACCTAATGGGAAGATACTTCAAGGTGAAAAAAAATCATTATAGTCTTAATTACTTTTTGTAACGAAGGTTATCTTCAGAAGAGCAGCAAAAATGGGTCACAAAGATGTTGGGTTATGAATTTGAAATCATCTACAAAAAATTCAAGCAAAATTTTGTTGTAGATGCACTCTCAAGAAAGGATGAGGATGTGGAAGAATTTATTTGTTCCATTTCTATTATCCAATGTAACCAAAGAGAGGGATGAATGGAAGAATGATGAAGAGGTGTGGACACTCATTCAAAAATTGCAGCAAGATCCCAATACATCTGAAACATTTATCTAGAAAAATGATTCATTATGGTACAAAGATCACTTAAATCTTTGTAAGAATTCCCAACTCAAACAAAAGATTGTTTTGGAATTGCACACCTCTCCCTTAGGAGGGCACTTAGGATTTTTAAAAACTTACCACACAGTCAATAAGGAATTTTTTTGGGATGGCCTTAAATTTGATATTCAAAAGTTTGTGGTAGAATTTTTGGTTTTCCAACAAAATAAAGTTGAGACAATTAATATCTCAGGCATGTTACAACCTTTATTCATTCCAAGTCAACGTTGGGGGGAGGTTTTAATGGATTTTATCATAGTTTTAGACAAGTATGAAGGAAATACTGTCATCATGGTGGTAGTTGATAGAATTACCAAGTATGAAAACTTTTATGCATTATATCATCCATTTAAAGCCAATACAATTGCTACTACATTTATGGAACAATTCAAAATCTTCATGGAAACCAAAATATTACTGTAAGCGACATTGATCCCATTTTTACACGAAGTTTTTGGACGAAATTGTTTTCTTGTTTGGGTACTCAGTTAGCTCATAGCTCATCATATAATCCTCAATATGATGGGGAAACTGATATAGTGAATAAATGTTTGGAAGGATAGCTTCGTTTCTTTGCATCTAATAAATAGACACAATGGGTCAAATGGTTACCTCTAGCTGAATGGTCGTATAACACTTCCTTCCATACTGCAACAAAAATGACCCCATTTATGGAACTTTATGGATATCGTCCACCCTCCATCACATCATATTTAAGAGAAAATTCCAAGGTTCGAGCAGTGGAAGATCACATCGAGCATCAACAAAAATTTCTCCAACTCTTAAAGGATAACCTCACCTTGGCCCAAAATCGAATAAAACAACAGGTAGATCAACATCACAATGAATTTTTTCTAATGTAAGTGATTGGGTATTTTTATGGCTACAACCATACAAACAAATGTCCCTCAAGAAAGATAAGAAGGAGAATAAATTATTAGCAAAGTATTATTGTCCTTGAAAAGTGATGCAAAAGATTGGTATTATGGCATACAAATTGGAGCTTCCTGCATCTTCCCAATTGCACCCAGTTTTCCATGTTTCATTCTTAATGAAGGTTACACGTGACAATATCCTAGTTAAAACAATATTTTTAGAAGTTGACAAAGAAGGAAAAATAATATTGTTACATGAAGGAGTCATGGAAACAAGAACTTGATAGCTACGAATCGATCAATTTCATAGTATGTCATCAAGTGAAAGAACTTACTCGCTGACGATTCAACCTGGGAGGATGAGAATTTTATACAGAAGCATCCAGAACTACTCAAACTTTGATGAAAACACTTTTTTGAGGGAGAGGGACATGCTAGGTCCCTATAATACTAGCGTTTCCCCTTATTGTTATTATTAGTGTAGCCGCCTTATTGTTATTGTTGTGCCCATGTAGTCCCCATATTGTTATTATTGTGCCCCATAGAAGCACACTATTTTTATTTCTAAGCCCTTACGTTGTTATTTTTATGTTTCCTAGGATTATATTGTGACCCCTTGGACTCCTACATTTAGAAAGGAGGTTTTATAATTTGTATCATCCAATAATTTTTCATTTATGTAATGTAAAGGAGGTTTCCCCCTCGAAGAGGTTGATTTCTAAGTCATTGATCTATGTTATCTTCTATTTTGTGTGATGGTTTCATAACATAAATACGTCAGATGGAGGTGGTGAATGCGGGAGGGATAGGCCAGCAGCCATGCACCAACAATGAGAATTAAAATCTCTCACATGATTGGGGTAATGGTACATTGATCCGTGCACTGTTGTGATGGCTTGAGGGTATTATCAAGGGTGATCAATTTTCTTTGTGCATTATGCAGTGTTTGGGCGATGGTGAGTGTGAGGCAGGAGATAACACCCTATGCCGTGACATATGCACTAAACCCATGGCTTCAACATCATGCATAAGGTGTGAATTGGATTTTTAGAAAGATGGGGAATTGGGTCTGGTATAGTTTTTGATCGTGGTATCCTGGAAATCCTACACTTGTTGAGACTAACTCCATGTTTGGAGTAACACCTACTTTGCTGATGGCGGGAAGGAAGCCCAATTGGGTGTGCATATTATAAATTGATTTTTCTTGCATGGTGGTATGGCTGTTGGTGTTCGTACATGAGGCAGGGGGGCGATGTTAGCTTCAGCTCACATGGAGCTCAGGGGTCCTAACTCCCTCATGCATGCTTTTTTATTGTAAATTGTATTTACCAAGAATGGGAGTGGAATTGGCATCCAATATTGTCGCTCGTTCTTGCGCGATGTTAGTCGTTGAGGGTTGTGTTAGAGGTCGTGTTATTTACACCAAGAAAGAGAATTGGGGTGATGTTTCCTGTGAGGGAGATGGCCTTACAACCCAGTGGTAGCGGGAGGTGGGAAGAGTGGTTGTATGCCACATCAAAGAGGCAGAGCTTGTAGAGGTGGTTTCAGGCGTGACATGGAAGAAAGAGGGCCAAATGGTGAACCAAGCTTCAACTCGGAGTCTATGGATATCCAACACTCTGTGGCAATGATGGTGGTCTCTCCAGCTGACTCCTCTGGCCAAGTGGAAGCCCCGGTAACTTTGGACATGATTCCAGCCCAGATTCAACATATTCAACTCAAGCAGGATAACATGCAAGAGTAGAGGTATCAAGAAAGAAATAAAATTAGTGCATACATAAATGATATTCAACATATGCATAATGAAACTTTGGATGCTCTAGAGAGTCTTCGAAACTAGTTGTGGTGCTCCCATGACTACCTTTGAGCGTTGGAAATCCATGTAGAACATATTAACTATAACGTCCACATCCGTCCAGGCCTCTTCACTGTGCCGACGATATTTCCTCATAATCCTCCTCCATGATGCTTTGTGTTGTACTTATTTTCTCTAGTTTTGTGTCAGAAATAACCATAGGCACCAGTTTCCTTGGCTTGCATCCAGGATTACTATTTGGAAGACATTTGGCCTGGTTTATTTTGAAGCTCATGATTCTTAGATGTAATGCAACTATGTTGTTCTGTGATGTAAATTTCAAAATGATAATATAAAACTGCTTTTGACCGACAAAAAAGAAAAAGAAAAAAATTAAATGTATAAATGACATAGGATATACATGGTAAAACCATCAAAAGGAAACATCCATAATGTAAGTGGATTCTGATTGAATATTTTTCTACCAACTCTCTTCTTTTACAATGATGATCTAGGTCCTTCATTTATAAATGAAATATTTACATGCAAATTGCTCATTTATTTCTAGCTCACTAAGCCAATAAATATAATATTCTCCTGTTTAAGATTTCTTAAACTTCATATCTATATATGTAAAGGATAGTTACAATTATATTTAATATTTATAAATAATTCTTTTCACATTCATAATTAATTAAATAATGTACACACAACTATGTAGTAACAAAATCAAGCAAACCTAGGATTTAAAATCTCATACTAGAAGGAAAAAATGTCTCATACAAAAAGGGAATATTAGTGTTTTTCTTACGTTTGGGCTAGCATATGTTACTATTCTCTTTATATGTGATGTTTCTAAAGTGTATTAAGGGAAATTACCACAGTATTTTTGAGGGAGGTGATGGGGCTTGAATATTAGGAGTTTTTAGAAAGTATGAGAATGGAAAAATAATAATCACATAAAATAAATGTTTTACGAAAATTTGACTAGCACAAGTATGAACAAAAAAAACCATGTGCATCTCAAGAAGTTATCTATCCCTTAGTATGTGATCTCTCTAAAATGTATTAAGACATGGTATTTCTCAAGAAGATAATGAGGCTTGAATATTAAAAAATTTTATGAAAAAATGAAAATAGAAAATAATGATTAGCGCAAGTATACCCAAAAAAAACCATGTCCACCCAATAAGCGCTCCATCCCTATGGTTTTAGAGATATTATTTGAGAGAGTAATTAAATATATCCAAACATTGGAAATAATTCTAAAGGGATCACTTGTATTCAGAAATGAAAGGAACCCCAGGGTAATAAAAAAGATTGTCGTATTTCTAAATACGATAAGAGAATCATATACATGGTGTCGGATATGGAAAAGTAGTTTCAATATCATATAGATACTTGTGAGAGGGAATCTGGAGATTATATAATAAGTATGATTATGAAGGATATAGGTGAGTAAAAGAGATAAATAATAATAAATGAGATCAAGAAACAGTGGAAAAGGCCCGAATGAAAACCAATATTTATTCACGTAATAACATAATAGAGGAGATGGATGGTTCATTCTTCTTATAACCACCTTTAATAGCCCATATAACTAAAACTAGAAATTGCACCTAATGTTGCAAAGGAAACGCCGTAAGGAATATGGTAGAATGAGATTAGCTGTAATTATTTTGATATATATATGTCATTGGATATATGTATACAGAAAATATGATGTTTGAAATAGACATTGCATTTTCATTGTTCAAGTACTGGCGTAGCACCAGGTGTTTCCAACCTCCATGTGATAACTAAAAATAAAAATAAAACCATTTGCTATAAGACAACTCACACAACTAGAGTTGCATTAATTATAAGGCCTACTTGTAAATGACAGATCCCTGAGCTGCATTAATTATAGGGCCTACTTATAATTGAGAGATTCATACGTAGCTGTACACTGACCCTTTCATCTGTAAGCTCTAAGGCAACCTCTTACAATGGTCAATAGTAATGACTTGCAAGCTAGGACCGTTAGAACCTCTTCCCATGACTTGCAAGCACAAAGAAAGAAAAATTTTAAGTTTGCATAAAAAATAAATATACTTAAAGCTATAAGACACAACTCACGTAACCCAAGTTGAAGTGATTATAAGAACTACCTGCATGAGAGATCCATACCTTAAGCCGTGCATCGCAATGGCAACCTTTCATCACCTTCATATCAATAACCACGTTGACTTGCAAGGTAGGAAGAAAGGGATTGTGATGACTAAGCAACCATTGAAACTTAGAGATTAATACTTTGTAGGCTTCGAGATCAATGGAGAAAATAGAGAAATCAAACACGAAAGGAAGCGTCAGCCCAATAATTGTCAGCGTATCCAACCCCCCCAATAGTGACCTTTTGCCATCAAACTTGGGCAGGAATAAAACTCGGACAACGATTGAGCCCATGTCTTATAGCCTTTTTGGGTTCCTGTGTTGTGATTTAGACCTGCAAGTCGCAGTGCTTGCACCAATGATGACTCGTGTTCAAATCTCGCCGTGTCCCTCTCGTGATATTATGGTTAATTAAAGCTCTTGTGATGTGTGTTGAAGGTGGACATTAAATGCAAGAGGGAACAAGCTCTAATGTGCTTTCATAGAGACGGAAAGAAATACAAGGTTTGGGTAACTTTGATGGAAGAAATACTTTCCAATTTACAATTGTACAAGTTTTAAGTCATATTGATGTAATAGATACTCCTCAATCGTACAAATTTTATGTTATTTTGATGGAATAGCTACACCTCAATCGTCCTATTATAAACCAGATCCTTTTACCTTCGGAATCAAAAGGAGCTTAATTAGCCTTATGCAAACA
Organism: Pinus albicaulis; assembly: GCA_034641835.2. Classification (NCBI taxonomy): domain Eukaryota; kingdom Viridiplantae; phylum Streptophyta; class Pinopsida; order Pinales; family Pinaceae; genus Pinus; species Pinus albicaulis. Next base: position 565,529,092 of record CM076574.1, read on the forward strand.
CTGTAATTCAATTTGTCCATCTCAGTTAAAAGCATTACCTAACACACTGAAAAGTAAAGCAACTTCAAACAACAGCAAAATATTAAGGAAAAGTGATAAATACCTGGAGCTGGCTCGGGTTGAAAACCTGTTATTGTCACTGAAAGGCATTCTAAACCAGAGACTCTGTTTTCTAAACAGTTTCTCATTGGCATTATGGATTTGGGCATCAAGGTTTTCAAGACTAAGGTTTTGATGGCTGCTCAAGAAGTGATCAGATGTGAGAAGCCTAATGGCTTACAAATACCAGAAATTGAAGGAAAGAAGGCTTCTGTATGGAGATCCAGAGGTGGTTTACTTCCATCTGTAGCTACGGTTGAAGTGAAATCCATGATGAGCTCGAAAGCTGTGCAGATTTTGAGGCCTCCCCATCAGGTATGTGCTTGCACAATGCTTTGGAACCAAGCTCCATTTCTCAGAGAATGGATCATGTACCATGGCTATCTAGGTGTCCAGAGGTGGTTTCTTTATGATGAATTTCTGAATCCTATAGAATACATTCAGAATGAGACCATGCCAACAGATTCTACTCAAACAGGCGTTACAGTCATGGAAAGGCTAATCAATAATGCAACATCTGCATATTTAGGCTTAGTTAAAATAGGAGAAATCAGAGTTGACTGTCATAGCTTTGGCCCATCTGGATTGAAGAAACACCCAGATGAAGGTGTGATAAGGTGTTACACCGTAAAGCGAATGCACTTTGAGAGTACAATCTACCGTTGGCTTACTCCAGATACAAAGTGCGTTAGACAATAATACAAGGGCCTCGTGCTTTAAGATTATGGTCATGCAATGTGTGGAGTTACAAGACAAAAAAGAAGGTCGAAAAACTTCCCTCAAAAGAAAAAGTAATAGAATTAAAGCTAAGATGACAATAATTATAGATGTTAGTTGGCTACTAATTAAACGCTGTCATATACCGCTACGAGCTCCTTAATTTTTTGTTCAAAACACCCAAACAGGAAATTTGAACATGAGTCAGTTCAGAATATCTTCGGTTGGTTTAAAAAAGGAGTAACTTTATGTTTTTGGGCAAAATTTTGTTATAGCCAAAAACAGGGTTGGCTATTATTTTTTATTTCACGTTTTGGAGTATGATAGTGATTATTTAGGCTAGTGGCTTTTGGGATTCTTATACTTGGACAATAGTGATTATCTAGGTTAGCTACTATTGTGATTCTTCTAGCTAGGGGCCTTATATTAATTACTACATTGTAAGTATGAATGACTGATTATTTAGGTTTGCTAATGTTGGGCTGCCATATTGAGATTTTTGTACCCGAAGGGATGCAATAGACTATTAAGTACTGGCGTAGCACCAGGTGTTTCCAACCTCCATGTGATAACTAAAAATAAAAATAAAACCATTTTCTATAAGACAACTCACACAACTGGAGTTGCATTAATTATAAGGCCTACTTGTAAATGACAGATCCCTGAGCTGCATTAATTATAGGGCCTACTTATAATTGAGAGATTCATACGTAGCTGTACACTGACCCTTTCATCTTTAAGCTCTAAGGCAACCTCTTACAATGGTCAATAGTAATGACTTGCAAGCTAGGACTGTTAGAACCTCTTCCCATGACTTGCAAGCACAAAGAAATATAAATTTTAAGTTTGCATAAAAAATAAATATACTTAAAGCTATAAGACACAACTCACGTAACCCAAGTTGAAGTGATTATAAGAACTACCTGCAGATGAGAGATCCATACCTAGCTGTGAATTGGCAATGGCAACCTTTCATCACCTCTTACATTGATCAACTACGTTGACTTGTAAGGTAGGAAGAAAGGATTGTGATGACTAAGCAACCATTGAAACTTAGAGATTAATACTTTGTAGGCTTCGAGATCAATGGAGCAAATAGAGAAATCAAACACGAAAGGAAGCGTTAGCCCAATAATTGCTGCTTGGCGACCCACCAATAGTGACCTTTTCCATCAATCTTGGGCAGGGAATAAAACTGGACAACGATTGAGCCCATGTCTTATAGCCTTTTTGGGTTCCTCAGTTTGTGATTTAGACTGCAAGTCGGAGTGCTTGCACCAATGATGACTCAGGTTCAAATCTTGGCAGACTTGCCCTCTGTGATATTATGGTTAATTAAAGTCTTTTGTGATGTGTGTTGAAGGTGGGAACATTAAATGCAGAGGAACAGTTCTTAATGCAGGCTTTCATAGAGACGAAAAGAAATACAAGGTTTGGGTAACTTTGATGGAAGAAATACTTTCCAATTTACAATTGTACAAGTTTTAAGTCATATTGATGTAATAGATACTCCTCAATCGTACAAATTTTATGTTATTTTGATGGAATAGCTACACCTCAATCGTCCTATTATAAACCAGATCCTTTTACCTTCGGAATCAAAAGGAGCTTAATTAGCCTTATGCAAACACCGTAATTCAATTTGTCCATCTCGCTAAAAAAGCATTACCTAACACACCGAAAAGTAAAGCAACTTCAAACAACAAGAAAATATTAAGGAAAGTGATAAATACCGGAGTCGGTCGTCGAAAACCCGTTATTGTCACCGAAAGGCATTCTAAACCGCAGACTCCGTTTCTAAACAAGGTTTCTCATTGGCATTATGGATTTGGGCATCAAGGTTTTCAAGACTAAGGTTTTGATGGTCGCTCAAGACGGATCAGATGTGAGTAGCCTAATGGCTTACAACACGTAAATCAAGGAAAGAAGGCTTCGTATGGGAGATCCGTAGGTGGTTTACTTCCATCCGTAGCTACGGTTGAAGTGAAATCCATGATGAGCTCGAAAGCTGTGCAGATGTTGAGGCCTCCCCATCAGGTCTGTGCTTGCACAGTGCTTTGGAACCAAGCTCCATTTCTCAGAGAATGGATCATGTACAATGGCTATCTAGGTGTCCAGAGGTGGTTTCTTTATGATGAATTTCTGAATCCTATAGAATACATTCAGAATGAGACCATGCCAACAGATTCTACTCAAACAGGCGTTACAGTCATGGACAGGCTAATCAATAATGCAACATCTGCATATTCAGGCTTAGTTAAAATAGGAGAAATCAGGGTTGACTGTCATAGCTTTGGCCCATCTGGATTGAAGAAACACCCAGATGAAGGTGTGATAGCAGGTTACACCTGCAGGCTGAACATAACAGAGAGGCATAAATCTATCGTTCTCTTATCGGTTATATGTGCATTAGGAGGTATTACAAGGGCCTCTTGTGCTTTAAGATTATGCTCATGCAATGTGTGGAGTATACAAGACAAAAAAAGAAGGCTCAAAAAAACTTCCATTAAAAGAAAATATTAGAATTATTAAAGCTAAGATGACAATAATTATCATGTTTAGTTGGCCACTAATTATCAGTGTTCCCACTAGTCAGCTGGAGCCCCTGATTTTTGTTCAAAACACCCAAACAACAAATTTGAGAACAGGAGTCAGTTCAGAATATCTTCGGTTGGTTTAGAAAAGGAGTAACTTTATGTTTTTGGGCAAAATTTTGTTATAGCCAAAAACAGGGTTGGCTATTATTTTTTATTTCACGTTTTGGAGGATGATAGTGATTATTTAGGCTAGTGGTTGTTGGGATTCTTATACTTGGACAATAGTGATTATCTAGGTTAGCTACTATTGTGATTCTTCTAGCTAGGGGCCTTATATTAATTACTACATTGTAAGTATGAATGACTGATTATTTAGGTTTGCTAATGTTGGGCTGCCATATTGAGATTTTTGTACCCGAAGGGATGCAATAGACTACTGGCATCGGTGTAGCACCAGGTGTTTCCAAGTCTCCATGTGATAAAACTAAAAATAAAAATAAAACTATTTACAGTAAGACAACCCACACAATCGAGGTTGCATTAATTATAAGGCCTACTTGTAAATGACAGATCCCTGAGCTGCATTAATTATAGGGCCTACTTATAATTGAGAGATTCATACATAGCTGTACACTGACCCTTTCATCTGTAAGCTCTAAGGCAACCTCTTACAATGGTCAATAGTAATGGCTTGCAAGCTAGGACTGTTAGAACCTCTTCCCATGACTTGCAAGCACAAAGAAATATAAATTTTAAGTTTGCATAAAAAATAAATATACTTAAAGCTATAAGACACAACTCACGTAACCCAAGTTGAAGTGATTATAAGCACTACCTGCAGATGAGAGATCCATACCTAGCTGTGCATTGGCAATGGCAACCTTTCATCACCTCTTACATTGATCAAGTACGTTGACTTGCAAGCTAGGAAGAAAGGATTGTGATGACTAAGCAACCATTGAAACTTAGAGATTAATACTTTGTAGGCTTCGAGATCAATGGAGAAAATAGAGAAATCAAACACCTAAAGGGAAGCGTTAGCCCAATAATTGTCTGCTTGGCGACCCACCAATAGTGACCTTTGCCATCAATCTTGGGCAGGAATAAACCCGGACAACGATTGAGCCCATGTCTTATAGCCTTTTTGGGTTCCTCTGCTGGTGATTTAGATCGCAAGGCCTGAGTGCTTCGCAGGACTAATGATGACCAAAGTTCAAATCTTGGCAGACTTGCCCTCTATGATATTATGGTTAATTAAAGTCTTTTTTGTGATGTGTGTTGAAGGTGGGAACATTAAATGCAGAGGAACATTTCTTAATGCAGGGCTTTCATAGAGACTCGAAAGTCGAAATACAAGGTTTGGGTAACTTTGATGGAAGAAATACTTTCCAATTTACAATTGTACAAGTTTTAAGTCATATTGATGTAATAGATACTCCTCAATCGTACAACTTTTATGTTATTTTGATGGAATAGCTACACCTCAATCGTCCTATTATAAACCAGATCCTTTTACCTTCGGAATCAAAAGGAGCTTAATTAGCCTTATGCAAAACACCGTAATTCAATTTGTCCATATCCCAGTTAAAAGCATTACCTAACACACTGAAAAGTAAAGCAACTTCAAACAACAAGAAATATTAAGGAAAAGTGATAAATACCGGAGTCGTTCCTGCTGAAACCCGTTATTGTCACCGAAAGGCATTCTAAACCAGACTCGTTTTCTAAACAAGAAATGGGGCATTATGGATTTGGGCATCAAGGTTTTCAAGACTAAGGTTTTGATGGCTGCTCAAGAAGTGATCATATGTGAGAAGCCTAATGGCTTAGAAATACCAGAAATTGAAGGAATGAAGGCTTCCGTATGGAGATCCAGAGGTGGTTTACTTCCATCTGTAGCTAGGGTTGAAGTGAAATCCATGATGAGCTCGAAAGCTGTGCAGATGTTGAGGCCTCCCCATTAGGTCTATGCTTGCACAATGCTTTGGAACCAAGCTCCATTTCTCAGAGAATGGATCATGTACCATGGCTATCTAGGTGTCCAGAGGTGGTTTCTTTATGATGAATTTCGAATCCTATAGAATACATTCCGAATGAGACCATGCCAACAGATTTTACTCAAACATGCGTTACAAACATGGAAAGGCTAATCACAATGCAACATCCGTATATTCAAAGCATAAAAATAGAGAAATCGCAGTTTGATCGTCATAGCTTTGGCCCATCTGGATTGAAGAAACACCCAGATGAAGGTGTGATAGCAGGTTACACCTGCAGGCTGAACAGAACAGAGAGGCATAAATCTATCGTTCTCTTATCGGCATTACAGGCGTTACAGTCATGGAATTCTAATTGCAGGTATATGGAGAGCTCTTCATTATAACATTCAGGAATTCATCCAATATCATATATATATTATACACCGCCTTCAGAAACCCAATTTCTGCTCCATTGACATAATATACAGAAATTATTGCAAACTACATAGACTTGCAATGGAGCAATGGCTAAATGTATGTACAAAGCCTGTTACACCTAATAAAACTGCTCATAAATAATAAATGGGTGATCCCAGTAAAAATGCTGTTTCGGTCAGTTCAGAATATCTTCGGTTGGTTTAGAAAATGAGGACAGCTGTAACTCAATAGTAGAGCCGTTGCCTAGGATTCACATCAACAAATAAGCTATGAGGGCCATGAAGATGTAGTCTACATGAATCTAATCTTAAAATAACCATACATCTCATTCACCTATGTGCTTTCCAAGCAAGTCTAGAAAGAGGCATAAATCTATCGTTCTCTTATCGGCATTACAGGCGTTACAGTCATGGAATTCTAATTGCAGGTATATGGAGAGCTTTTCATTACAACATTCAGGAATTCATCCAATATCATATATATATTATACACCACCTTCAGAAACCCAATTTATGCTCCATTGACATAATATACAGAAATTATTGCAAACTACATAGACTTGCAATGGAGCAATGCCTAAATGTATGTACAAAGCCTGTTACATCTAATAAAACTGCTCATAAATAATAAATGGGTGATCCCAGTAAAAATGTTGTTTCGGTCAGTTCAGAATATCTTCGGTTGGTTTAGAAAAGGAGGAGAAAAGGCTCCAAGGGCAATTACATGGGCACGATTGCGATGAATAGCCAGATAAGCTGCCAGTGGAATGGATCCTGAGAATAGAGAGGCTATCAGAATTCTCATGCAGAATCAAGAAGCAGAGACACAAGCCCTAACCCGAACAAAAGTAGTAGAGATCCCAACAAGAAATGTAGCAGCTGCCCAGAAAAAGGCTCCAACGGCAATTACATGGGCACGATTGCGATGAATAGCTAGATAAGCTGCCAGTGGATAAAAAACTGCCCGAGGGACAGATCTGAACAGAGTTAAAGACCCCAACTGTGTTGGTGAAAAATGTTAACCTATGAACATGCCCAGACAACAGAGATGCTACAGGTGGAAAAGGAGGAGTAATTATTGGCAGTGCTTATGGAAAGGCATGATTAAATCAGTAAGTTGCAGAAGCATATAAAAGAGCTGGAGGAATCTAAAGCCATACCTAGCAGCGGTGACCACCAGTAGAGAGAAACTGCAGCAGTCAGCAGCACTCAGAGGCAAGGCAGCAACAGTCGCTCAGCAGCAAATTCTTCACTGTAACAGAGAAATCACATAGATAACAATGAATAAACTAAAAATATTTAAAAGACAATCTGACAACTACCAGAACAAACTAATAACTACCCCTGTTGCTGGTTCTTCCAACTGCAGCTGCAGCACTCACTCCCCATTCTTCCAGCTGCATTCTTCCAGCTGCCCCTTCTCTACAGCAAATGCGGCTCTGCAGCGAATCACTGACTGACTAAGGTTTTGGGTTATGTTTGTTTTTTTAACTGTTTTTATCCACGGCTCACCTTCCTTCAATCGTCTAACAACAGATCTCAGGATCAGCAATTGTACACATAGGCAGGTAGCAAAGTTCATTTCAAATAAATACGCCTTACGGTGTAAAAATACATGTCCGTGGATAATGAGTATATCCTAAGAGTATATCCTAAGATAAAAATTAAGTGAGTTCAAATTTAGGATTAGGAGTTGATTTTTTTTAACAATCCCATCCTTAATCATAATCATAATTTAATGTAAGTGTATCAATTATGAAACAAAATATAGTATAAATACTAGTAACATATTCAAGTCCTCAATAATACCTTTAGGCAAGTCTTCAATCACACTTTTACTCAAAAAAAAATTCATGAGTTTTGGATAATTTTTTTTCTAAAATATTTAATAGAATTTAATGTGAAATATTAAGAATAAAAATTTATTTATTAAGAAATTTTTTATAATTCAATATTAGGTGATGTTGTAGTGTTTATAATTGAGTGTAAACATTTAAATGTTAGTTTAATATGGGAAATATATTTTAGTGTCATTAAAATAAAACATTAAATCAAAAGTGATAATAAAAATAAAACATAAAGTAGACTTAGTTAACATATAAGAAATAATAAAAATAATAATTGATTCAATTCAATTTGTGACATTGTAATTTCGTTTTTATTAATAAAATTACAAGTCAATTTTTTTTGAAAATTTCATAATATGCATATAACATTAAAATAAATTTAAAGGCTAATAAATTGTATTAACAATCATGATATTTGAGAACTTATAATTAATAAATATATAATAAAACTACATTTAATTAATAAACTTATAATACTTGAACTAAACTAGGCATATAAAAATTCAATATTTACAATATTTTTTTTCTAAGTTATTTTTATATCATTAATGATATGCATATCATATTATAAAATTAAATTTAAAAAAATAGAAAAACAAATAAAAAACAAAAAAAATATAAAACATGTCTAAGAGAAATGTTAGTTATATATGTGTCTTTTAATAAAATAAAAAATAAGAATAAGAATATATGTGAAACTTATATAAATATAAATAATATCATTAAGAACTAGCAGAGATACATATTATCTTTAGATCTATCAAATGTTGAGAGATATCAAATCTCTCTATGTGCAAATCCATTTTAAAAATTTTCACTCAAAAATAGATTTGCATCGTCATAGATTTGAGCTGTCTCTATGCTTTGTAGATTTAGAGTTAAAATGGATCTATGCTAATTCTACTTCAAATTAGCCAAATAACATATAGGAATTAGAGAAAATTTCAACCTAAAAGTTCCCATGAAATTTTCATTTACAAAATATGTAAACCAATCAAAATATATTAAATTTAAAAAGAGATAAATGTGAATGTTTTATAGGAAAATAAAAAATACCTTTTTAATTGTATTTTTGACTTATCTCCTTATAGGTTTATGCAAATTTCAAGTGTAGACGCTCGCTCGATGCAGAATTAAAATTCCGCATTCAGCGAGTGTCTACACTTGAAATTTACATAAACATTTAAGGAGATAACGAAATATATAATAATAAAACATTTTAAGGGGGTAAGTAAAAAATATAATAAAAAAATAGTTTATTCTTATCCCTCCAAAATTCACAACCATTATTTTATTATTTTAACTATTATTTTATTTTTCCTTAGGAGACCAATTTTAGGCTAAAACCATCACAATCGTGTATTCATAGAAAATGTGTATGAACAAGTTTTTTAATGATTAAAGAATGATTGAATCTTATTTTTACTAAAAATTCACTTATATATAAACTATTAAAAAAAATCTTGAATTTTATTCCATTTTATTAATGAGAAGTAATATTCATAGAATGATGTGACTCTTGGTTTCATCTTCCAAAGGTTCATTTTATCATATTTATCTAACTAGCAATTGCACCATATGTTGCAAAGGAAACGCTGTAAAGCCTTTCGTAGAGTGGTGGTCTGATTATGCACTATGATATTTTTATGGCACATATTTATGGAATGTTAAGAATTAACTTTGAAGTAATTAAAGCAATAATTCCTTGAGTGAAGATAGGGGACATACTTACCAACTCATTTTTTTAAGAGCAACCCAGTAACTAAAGATATAAATAGCATCATTAGGTTCACACTTGGAAGTGTGGCGTTAATTATTTCAGAAAATAAGCTTGGAAGAGAAGTTTTTTTTGGTATAGTCATGAAATTCCAACACTTCAAAGAATTGGTGCAGTTCAGTAAGTCACCAGTGCAACCAGAGATGAGAAGAAACGACAAGAAAATTGAAAGTATCAAAGATGGATCTGTTGATCTGGTAGAAGGACTTGTTAACAAGATAAAATCTGGTGGATCGAAGGCTTCCGGTTTCATCCTAGGTAAGTCTTTATATGTATATATTAACATCATCTCTGAATTGAGAATGCAGGAAAGACTTTAAAGAGATTCCATATCTAATTATGTTGTGCATGGATTCTGCGGTATTTGTATTCTGTGAGATCTCACATACATTTCCATTTCGTTAAGCATGATCTTCTATTTAACATCAGTGTTGCACAAAGGGATTGCAACTTTTGTCAAGAATGTCAACTACTGGATAGGAACCACATGTGTTATACCCCTAATAGGGGGATTTATAGCAGATGTTTATTGTGGACGTTACAAAATGGGGATTGGGATTCGGGATAGTCACAGTGTCTATGGCTATGGAAACTCTTTTATTTCTGTGTGGGACTCCATTTTACAGACAGAAGGTTCCTCGAGGTAGTCCCATAACTGGAATTGCTTAAGTTGTAGTAGCTTCTATAAGAAAAATAAATATCAGCATGCCTTCCGACATCACCTTGCTTTATGAGAATGATAAGTTCGTAAAATCCGGTCGGAAGCTTCTAGTGCACACACATAATTTTCAGTAAGTGTTTACTTTCAAAGAATATTTCCAGTTGGAATTGTGTATAGTATTTTTATTTTGTCCAAAGTTTCTCATTGACATTTCAGGGAGCAGAAAATTCTACATAGATAGTTTCTGATAATATGTGGAATATTCACCCAAAAAATTAGACATGATAAAAATTTTATACACAGTTTCATCGGAAAATCTTCTCCTTCTTTTCACATCGAAGTTCCGACCTGATGATGACAGTGATCAAGGCCAGTATTAATATTAGAAAAAGATTAGACCAATTATGCATTTCTACGAAACCACCACCTCTCATTTACAATCATATGGTCTTACCAAAACAGTATGGAGGCCCGCACGCTTTCCTGCAACTATATTCCAGATGTTTTCATCAAAGAAAATCTGCAGCGAAACACAACAAATTTAGACTCAAAGAAAATCTGTAGTAAAACACAACAGATTTAGACTTAATGCTTACAATAGTAGTTTTCAAGATGATATGCATAACAAGGTGGGGACTACTTGTAAATATATTTCAAATATCAAAACTCGAGAGGACTGAGTTGGTGATGGGACTTTGCATTTAATTCCAGAGGCCTGAGTTGGTGATGGGATTTTGCATTTATAAATTGTGTGTAGTGTGCACAAAAAAAAAAAAGGAAGAGCATGAAATGTGGAATTGCAAGGTTGCCATGATGTTTTAGGACTGGATTATTGCTGAATACAATATTCTTTTTCAGTTTCAAACACACCCTTTCAAAGGACACCTAAGTCACTCAGCTCTAATTTATATTAGATTTGACTATACAGTTTTCAGCAAGGATAAAGATAATTTTCATGTTGGGGTTTGGTTTGGAAATTATTATTTATGTACATCTATATTCATTAGTCAAGAAATATTTACATAACCATCACAATTTTAGAATAAATGATATAACTCAAGGAAAAGGGCCACCAAAGCTTTAGTATCATATAATTCTTTTTGGATCAGCATTTGCAAGGCAAAGAGCCTGCTTTATGGCCAGTTTTGAGGGCTTGCAAATAACTGGTGTCTTTGGGTCATTATTGTTTCGAATAATTCATGGAGGAGGATTAAGTGTCTCAAAACATATTATGCCTTCAAAGCAATCTTCCAACCCCAGCCTATTAACAACTTTGTAGCGTGAATTTTGTCACTATTTTTGAATACATGTTTCGCATTAACAAACGACCGGTTAAGATGAATGCATCTAAATTTCAAAAAATCCCAGACTCTGTCACCATGTGTTATAATCATATAAATATTTGAGGCAATCCATATGAGCTTACAATTTTCCGTTGAGGCATGCTTAATAATAAGCTCTTCAGAACAGGGTTTGGTTTAATATTCTCATATGGCAATCTTTCGTGAAAAAAACTGTCAGAAATATTTGTGTGAATTAAGTCAAATAGCATAGGATTTCAAGCTCACAACAATCAACGATAGAAAAAAAATAATCAATGATATTTTCTTTGATTCAGTAAAAACATTAGATAACTTTAAATTAAAAAACAGAAGGACATATAATTTGTTAACTACCTCTGGTAATCGTCATAGTCAAATTCAAATCCCACTGCCTGCAACATAAATAAATGAATTCATGAAACTCAAGTCATAGAGGATCTCAATTCAATTGCAACTCGTGGCCATGTGGTTGAGCATAGGTCAATAATTGTCATATTTTATAAATCGATATGTTAGCAGTTTTTAAATAAGAATACATCCGAAACACCTAAACATTTTATTAATACATCATAAATGTTCTCCTAGCAGAGTGTTGGAAAGTGCATCAATTTCCATGGGAAAATCAAAGTACATTGTATATCTTAGATGCTCTCAATTTATTTTAGGAACCATGGTCTGATGAAAGAAGCTCATAATTCCATAGTTAATATACTTGTTAATTCTATAAAAACTACGCTGTTACAGAACTATCTATAGTAGTTGGCCATGGAAGGTACGAAACTGAAAAAATAAGTTATTTTAACCTTACAAGTTGAAATACAATGTCGAATTATCTAAAAGAAAAGGGATTGAATGTTTACCCTGAGTCTAGCCATACTTGTCCCATATTTCTTGTACATTTCTCCGCACAAGTCTAGTATTTTTCTCCTCTCCACTCCCAGCTTTTGATTCACAAAATATGTCACACAACAACCAGGCCTCAACAACAATTCAAACCCCTAGGTAAGAATGGAAGGATAGGGGGTGATCCAACTTTTAGTGTTTGCCAGTGTAGCGGTACATTAAATATAGTCAGTAAGAAAGTCCATGCCTAAGCATTTTCCTAAATTAATCCAAAGCTTCAACGGATTCTCCTACCTGTGTAAACCCAGCAATCATGGCAATCCAAGAAGCTAAGTCTCTCTCGGGCATTTTTTCAAACATATGGCATGCAAAATCAATCCTCCCATATTTAGAATACATGGCTACAAGGGCACTGATCACATGAGCATTTGATTCAAACCCATTCCTAATAGCATACCCATGAATCTCTTGACCCTGTTCCAAAGCTGCCAATTGCCCACAAGCCGAAATCACGCTCGAAATACTAAGCTTATCCAGCTTCATACCCGCAGACTCCATTTCATGAAAGACTTTCAAGGCCTCAAGAGAAAGCCCATTCTGATCATAGCTTGCAATCATGTTATTCCATGAAACAACATCCCTCTCAGATATTTTTTCAAATACATCCCATGCATCCTTGACACACCCACTTTTCCCATACATTGATATAAGAGCACTACCCAAATGAGCATCCACCTCGATTCCACATCTAAAAATATGCTCGTGCATATCCTTCCCCTATTGCCAATTTGTGCAAACTCCAAGAATGCAGGCAAACGTAAATTTATCAAGTCGAACGCCCGTCTGCTGCATTTGATTGTACAGAAAAAACGTCTCATTGCAGAGGCCTTTTCTGGCATATCCTCTGATCATAGCATTCCAAATGAAGACATTTCACTCTGGAATTCTGTCAAAAATGAGGCGAGCAGCTTCTAGATAACCAAAAATAGCGTAGGCTCTTATGAGTTTGGTTCCAAAGAAAACATTCTGATTGAGACCAGTTATGAGCAAGAGAGTATGGAGTTGCTTACCTTGAGAGAGCGATCGTATGTCGACAGTTGCCTGAATCAGAGAATCGTAGATTTCCATCTGCTTTCGGCACAAACTATTTTATTATGTAACTAATTAATAATAACAGTTTTTAATCTGAAGGGTGGAGAATGTTTCAATCATCTAACACTGTCATCAATGGTACATAATTGTACACCTATCATTTAGGTGAGTTGTTTTCAAATAAAGACGCTTTACAACATAATTATTTACAATTTTATTTACAAGGAAAATAATATATTAAAGGTCCACATGTCCATATATTGAAATTTCAATGCTCTAATAGTATTGGGTAACTAATAAGAAAAGAAATAAAATTAGGTCATAATGTGATATCAATACCTATGTTAAAATGGGGTATTACATATGGAATATGCTAATTATATGCACATGTAACTATGTATGTGATGAAAAGTGAATCTGCCACAGGGCAGGTCCACCTTTCTATTTACAAAACTGAACTTGCAACCCCAAATTTGTGTCAAATTGCAGATCCTAAAACCCAATATTTCGATTCTGAGACCCGTGGACAAGGTCTACTCTTCTCCCGCTGTGCCAACTGGTGCCCACATTCAATCCACACAAATGTTGGATCCCACGGCAACTAACGCTTACCTCTTTGCTGGTTTAACACCTGCACACCAAACTTGAAGCTGTACGAAACCGGTGGTTTGCACCAAAAACCACTCGACTGCATTTCTTTGAATTCGACAGCGTCTAATACGGATTTCCCCAGGTTCACATTTAAATTCAGTTTTCAAACATTTCTATGTGGTTTCAAACCATGGTTTCTCCATGTCTGCTGCACTTGGCCATGGTTTCATTGCACTGTTGTGTAGTTTTTAAACGACCGTTCTGCCATGTTAAAAAAGTGTTAAAACCTGGGATTGATCTCAGTCCGGTAACAATTCAAGAAAACAGAATTCGATGCAAATCAAACATGCTCTACAACTAGATGTTAAAATTTCTTGCGTCCTTCAACAAAAGGTCAAAGGTCATCGACTTCGGCTTGAACCCTTCACACAGAACTTAACACCCAGGCCATTCATCAACAACTTATTCCGCAGGCGATTCATCAACATCTTATTCAATGATCCTCTGTTTCATTAGATCGATGGTTGAAAAACACAACTCAACTTTTTAATTCATAAAACTAAGTAATATAAAACCCAATATTTCGATCCTGAGACCTGTGGTCAAGGTCCACTCTGCTCCCGCTGCGCCAACTGGTGCCCACATTCAATCCACACAAATGTTGGATCCCATGGCAACTAACTCTTACCTCTTTGCTGGTTTAACGCCTGCACACCAAACTTGAAGCTGTACGAAACCGGTGGTTCGCACCAAAAACCACTCGACTGCATTTCTTTGAATTCGACAGCGTCTAATATGGATTTCCCCAGGTTTTAATTTAAATTCAGCTTTCAAACATTTCTATGTGGTTTCAAACCACGGTTTCTCCATGTTTGCTGCACTTTTCCATGGTTTCATTGCACTGTTGTGTAGTTTTTAAACAACCGTTCTACCATGTTAAAACAACATTAAAGCCTAGGATTTATCTCAGTTCGGTAACAGTTCAAGAAAACAGAATTCGATGCAAATCAAACATGCTATGCAACTAGATGTTAACATTTCTTGCGTCCTTCAACAAAAGGTCAAAGGTCATCGACTTCGGCTTAAACCCTTCACACAGAAATTAACACGCAGGCCATTCATCAAAAAATTATTCAACGATCCTCTGTTTCATTAGATCGATGGTTGAAAAACACAACTCAACTTTTTAATTCATAAAAATAAGTAATAAATACACAATTCAACGCACAGAAAATCCACAAAACACCATATTTATATTATAATACAAAATGCAGTTACAATTCTAAGGCATTTCAGCCTTAGCAAGCAGATTCTCCATCGATTACATTATACTTCTCCCCTCTCTCTCGCAATAAAGGTTTCTCTTTTATAGGTTTTACAAAGAACAAGAATTGGTTTTAACTAATCTTTTGCCCTAATTTGAATAACTGTTTTCATAACTGCCTCTACAGTTTCGGATCTGAATTTGAATTCAGATGTGTTCGGATGCCCCTGCATCAGACTCACGAGGCACAAAAATTTATGACCTCCTGGTCATATGTCTTATACAACTGTCAGCAATTCTTCTGTGGAACTGCTCCTTGTGATCTTCTTATAGCAACATCTCCTGAACAATTCTACCCACTTCCTCTGTGGAATTGTTCATCGTGAGTTGCAATGAAACCTCTGCAATAGCAAGTCCTCCTTACTTCCAGATACCTCACCAAGCATTTCTCCTGAGCTTAGTCTTTTGGCATCTCTCAGGTTCTCTCCTCTCGAACCAATTGAGCACTCCTGCTCTAGGCTACTGCAATCTTCTCACCTTCCCCTGCTGCTACCTCCACAAAACACAAAAATCACAAAGTTAACAAAACTTCACATAACTGTACCTCTTTTTCCTTTGTACGCAAACTCCTTTCCGTAGGGAATCTTTTCCCGTGCCTCATGGGACTCCTTAAAATATGTATCTGTCTGATATAAATCCTTCAAATGCTCAAAACCCAACACCTGCACCATACTCTCCTGTAAGAGCAAAGCTCTCCTACTCAATGCATCTGCCACCTTGTTAGACTGCCCGCTAATGTGCTTCAATACAAATGTAAAGCTCTGCAGGTATTCCACCCACTCTGCATGCTTATGATTCAACTTATGCTGCTGCATAACATACTGTAAGGTAGAATTGTCAGAAAATAAAACAAACTCATTACCTAACAAATAGTGCCTCCAGTGTTTCAAAGCTTGAACGATTGCATAAAATTCCTTGTCATAAGATGAATACTTCTGCCTACTTTCGTTCAGTTTCTCACTGAAATAAGTGACCGGTCTATCCTCTTGGATAAGTACTGCCCCAATGGCTGTACTGCTGGCATCACAACGAACTTGAAAAAGTTTGTTGAAATCTGGAAATCTCAAGATCAGCCTCTCAGTGATCTTCTTCTTTAAAGTTTGAAAATTGTTTTCTACTTCTTCAGTCCAGCAAAAGGGTTGATTTGCCTTCTTGATTGTGTCCAACATGGGTGCACAAATCCCACTAAAATCCCTGATAAATTTCCTGTAGAAGCTTGCTAATCCATGAAAGCTTCGAACCTCGAACAAATTCTTTGGGGATGGCTAGTTTACTATAGCTGCAATTTTCTCTGGATCCATCTTTAACTCATTCTCTGCAATCAAAAAACCTAGATAAACTAATTCCCATTGAAAAAGAGTACACTTCTTCAAATTTATCAGCAGCTTGTTCTGCTGCAATCTTCTCAATACACTTCGAACACGTCGGAAGTGTTCCTCCTTCGTTCTCCTGAAAATCAAAATTTCATCCAAATAAACAATCACAAATTTCCCAATGAACTCTTTCATCACTTCATTCATTAGGCGCATGAACGTAGTAGGGGCGTTACTTAAACCAAATGTCATCACTAGCGATTCGTACAGCTCTTCATTTGTGTTGAAGGCTGTCCTCGATTCATCTCCTTCCCGAATTTGGATCTGGTGGTATCCACTCTTCAAGTCAATCTTCAAAAAATATGCTGCCCCACTCAAACAGTCCATCATATCATCCATTCGTGGCAGTGGAAACATGTACCAGATCGCAATCTTGTTAATATCTCTTGAGTCTGTGCACATTCGCCATTCGCCACCTTTTTTTGGAGCTAAAACTGTAGGAACTGCACAGGGACTCATACTCTCCCTGATCAGCCCCTTATCAAGCAATTCCTGCACCTGCTTCCAAATTTCTTCGTTATCCTTCGAGCTCATACGATAAGCTGCCTTATTTGGTAAGCTAGCTATTGGTATAAAATCAATACAGTGGCTGATGCTTCTCTTAGGTGGAAATTCGTCAGGTAAGTCATCTACTATGATATCGCCAAAATCCTGCAACATGTCTTGGATCTCTTTCGGCAGATCTGTGATCTTTTTGTGCAATACCACTGTCTTTGGTCTCCTCAAAACAACAAAGTTAACATCATTATCCTCAATTTGATTCAAGAACTGTTTTCTTCCCACAAGTAATGCCTTTACTCCACTAGCTTCTGCTATGTTTTCCTCCTTGATGGGCATTAACGTGTGCTTGACCCCATCTTTGACAAACTATTAACAGTTCATCTTCCCATCATGAGTTACTTTTCTGTCATACTGCCAGGGTCTCCCTAACAGTATATAACAGAGATCCATTGGCATAATGTCATAGATAATTTTTTCCTTGTATCTGCCTATCTAGAATTCTACTTCACACTGTTCGTCCACCAACAGTTGATGCCCCTTTTGCAGCCACGACACTTTGTAAGGAGTGGGATGCTTCAGCCTTTTCAGCCCCAATTTCTCCACCATTTCCGTGGCCACTAAATTATCGGTGCTTCCACTGTCAATTATTAGTTTGCAGCACTTACCCTATGATTTGCAAACTGTCCGGAACAAGGCCTTTCTTTGATCTAGTTCCACAATTTATTTTGATGGTTTTATTAGTACCTTGTTCAGTACCAAGGCTTCCCCTATCTCTGGTGCATTTTCCACTTCCTGGGGAGGTGCTTCCGCCTCCTCTGTTTGGGCAACATACGTTCCTCTCCCACCTGCTTGTTCTCCTTCAGGACATTCATACGACTTGTGCCCCCACTTGTGGCACCTATAGCACTGGACAACTCCTCTCCCCTGACCATTACCTCTTCCTCGCTGGTTTGGTTGTCCCCCTCTAGTGCTATTGTCCTTTTCTGTTGTTCCTGTAGATTTGGAACTGCTGCCTTCTTCATTGGAACCTATACCTCTGCCTTTGCCAAAGGCCTTCCCCTTTCCTCCACCAGATCCACCTCCTCATCTGGAATTCTTCTTCTTGATTATTTTCTCTTCCACCTTCAAGGCAAACTGATATGACTCATCCAAATTTCTGGGTGAGAGAATATCGATTTCATCCAGTATCTCCCCTCTCAATCCATTTACAAACCTTTCTATTTTTTCTGGGGTGTCTTCTATATATCGTGCCCTCAAATTCAACTTATAAAATTCTTCTGTATACTCTTTGACCGTCACTCCCCTTTGCCTCAAATTCTGTACTTGCCGGTACAGCATAATCTGATATTCTTTAGACAGAAACTTTTCTTTCAGCTTGGCCTCCATCCTGGCCCACTTCTTTATAGGATGTTTATTTAGCCTTTTCCTTTTTGCCTGAACGCTGTCCCACCACAAGGACGCATGTCCTTTCAACTTGGTGGCGGCGAACTTCACCCTCTTGTCTTCACTGATCTCTTAAAAATCAAAATATTTGTTCACTTCACTAAGCCAATCCAGCAACACATCCGCTGACAAACTCTCATCATAAGTAGAAATTTCATGTTTTGGCTTATGACTGGATAACAAAAATGACCTCAATAATCTGAGTTCAAGTGCCTCCCCTTCAAAACCATCTGTCGGTTCTGCAACCTCTTCGTCACTGTCATCCCCTCCTGTAGGGTCTCTTCTCTGTCCAGCCTCTACTACTGCTAATCTCTCATTCAAAATTCAAATCTCCTCTCTCAATCCATCTTCTGCTACTCTGTGAATTGCTCTCCCTCTTCCCCGTCCTCGTCTACCAACCTCCATTTTCTCTATTCAACAAATCTTGCTCTGATACCAATTTGACGGCATGCCAGCCCACAACTAGGTCAACAATTAACAATTTGTATAGAGAATGAAAACAAACGTGCCAACAAAAAAAAAAAAAGGGACGTGGCACTCAACGTTGGTTTGTTTGACACGTCGATTTGTATTAATGTCACAACCGAAGGCCTCGAACTTTCCACCCTCACAAGATCTGTAACAACTAGTTTTGAGATTTGCAATTAATTCAAGGTAATTACTATTCGTCCGGTCGATCATTCCCAGCTATCTCCGATGTCATCTGCCCTGTGCGCTTTTCTTGGTAATAGTTCTGCCGTCGGGTCTTTGGCTCTTTTCTCGGCGGTCACTATGCGATGGGTTTCTCCTTGGGAAACCTGGAGGGTTTCACTGTGGTTTTCTGCTTCAATGGTTCCGAGTTCTTTTCTACTTTCGATGGCTGTAACAACGACTGGTGCTGGTCGGTTTTTCAATGGGTTCTGTCCCTTCTTTCTTGCGGCAACTTAACTGTTAACCCTGTCTTCCTCAGGTGCTTTGTAAGTTGGAACGCAAATTCCGTCGTTCTTTCTCTTTAACTGAAGATTTTCCAATATATTGTAACTCATTTTTCCTCATCTTTTAGGCTAAACTCACCGGGATCTCCTTCCAACTCGCTCAGCTCTGGTTCGGCACTGGAAAGAAGGTAAACAGTCTCTCTATGATTTAGTGGTTTCCATTTATTCTTCCTCTATCTAAATTCTGGGTTCCTTGCAAATAGTTTTCGGCAGACTCAATCATTATTCCGAATCATTGTTCCAAATCAACAAGTGTCTGGCATACTCTGCTCTCACTACAGGTAATACTTACGCTCTTTTTCATCTTTCTATTCTTTATAGCTATGAACATGTGCTACAGGTTTTCAGGATTGACTCTGAGTCCTTGTCTTGGAGATAAAACAACTTCCTGGGCTGTTCAACTTCCGGCTCGGTTGCGTTGGATCTGCAATCCTTCAACGGGTAGGATCGCCTCCTATTCGGCCCTTTCTTTACAAGTCTAGAATAGGGTTAGCATTGGAACAGAGGTTCACTCTACTGTTCCTGTCTTCAATCGTATTTGTCAGGCTTAAATACTTCTACTTGCAGAATGTTTTGGGTATTGAAACCCCGTTTGTAACTTAACAATGCGTTCTGCACCTAGTTCATTTACAGTAGGGTTTGGGTTTTAAAACCCTAACAGAGTTTCTTGTCGCAACGATAATATGTAATAATTTTTTTGAACAATCTACAGGACTGAAACCCTTGTTTAAGTCGGTTGTCTAATTAATTCTGAATTATAAGAAAAGACTTTGTTCTTGCCATTCCTTTGTCGGTTTAAAAGAGATAAAATGGATAGTTTTTACCTGTAATTTGATTTCGTTACCGTATTTTCTTCTGCTTATTATTTCACCAATACAATGCTCGACTGTCATGCTACTTCGTGCTCCAATCCGCCTGTAGATTTTCTTTGACCTCGTTAAGAAAAGAAACTCTGTGATTGTTCTTCACCTGCACTCCTATAACGATTCTTGTTTTCAAAAAAAAAAACAAATACTGCCTTCTGAATGGAATAATAGCAAATTCAATTTCTATAACGGAGAGTAAATTGAAATGGTTTAAATGACACAGATGGTTTTATAAGGCACAATGCTTCATTTTTATTCTTAGTTCTCTTTTTGAAAAGATATCGAACCCCTACCAAATGCATCCTTCTCCCTTTTTGTATTTCCAGTAGGAGACAAGGTGGTTTCTCGTTTGCAACTGTTCTGTTGTCAGTTACTTATAACTATTATTTGCCACATTTTTGTCAACTAATGAAAATAAAACAATTAACTAACCCTCCTACAGATTCTTGATAAGAATCAAATAAAACAAGTGAGATATCCTAATTAATTAAACAAACTCCCTAATTGTAAACAATTGTCTAACACAAATTAAGCATTTACAGGTTCAAAGACCTGTCAAAATTTCACACGCTACCAAAAGACAAAAAAACCTACTGTTATTTGTCTACCCAGGGTCGGATGCTCCTGCATCAGGCTCTCGGAGTAAAAAAAAGTCATGGCTCCATTCCATGAGATCGTCCACCGAATAGCCAGCTTTCTGGATTTGTGCTGCGTCAAGCCAGGAACTCTCCTCAATAGGACGGTTCTTCCACTTGAACAAGTGTTGTAAATATTCTTTCCTGCGCGTTCACTTGGCTACTTGTGTGTCGACGATACCCTCGATCTCAAGGGGCTGCATTGCAGGCATCTGCCTCAACCAAGAATCCTTGCTAACTTGGGTGTCCCGTTCTGGCCTTGCTGCCCCATCGTCTTCAGGATTGGCAGTGTAAGGAAATAGATCTGCCACATTAAAGATGGGTGAAATGCCTATCCCCGACGGCAACTGTATCTCATAAGCATTGGCAGAGAACTTGCGAAGAATTTTGCAAGGGACAATTTTTTTAAACTTCAGTTTGTTATATTCCCCCTTCGGAAAACGTTCCTTGTGCAAGTGAGCAAGTACTTTGTCCCCAACATTAAAATGAACTTCCCACCTTTTTAAATCTGCCTGTTGTTTGTATCTTTGACTGTTGTCCTGCAATTTGGATTTCACCTACTCGTGCAAATCATTCATTTCTTGAGAGAAATATTTGCCATCTGCGCTTCTTTTTTCAAGTTTCCCCAAATCTCACAGCTCATGCACTCCATGAGGGTGCATGCCATATAAATTCTGAAAAGGACTGTAGCCCATGCTATGATTTGGTGAATCGTTGTATGCAAATTCCGCTTGAGAAAGTACGCTATCCCACATTCGCGAATTCTCTCTTATCAAACTTCGTAGCAGGTTTCCCAAGCTCTTGTTCACCACCTTTGTTTTCCCATCAGTCTGTGGGTGATAAGCGGAGCTAAAGTTTAACTGAGTGTCCAAATTCTTCCACAGGGTTTGCCATAAGTGTCCTGTAAACCGCACATCCCTGTCAGAAATAATGGACCTTGGCAAGCCATGCAGTCTAACAATCTCTATAAAAAACAAGTGTGCTACGTGAGTAGCATCACTGGTTTTTCGACAAGGTATAAAATGCCCCATCTTTGAAAATCTACCCATGACCACCATTACTGAATCAAACCCCCATTGTGTTCTGGGCAGGCCTAAGAAAAAGTCCAAACTGACTGAGTCCCATGGTCTACTTGGAATCGGTAGTGGCATATAAAGTCATGCATTTTGACTGCCACCTTTCGCTAACTGACACATTTTACACCTGTTTACATACCTCTGCACATCCTGTCGCAACTTTGGCTAGTAATAGAAATGCTCTATCTGGAATAATGTTTTGTCTATGCCAAAATGTCCAGCTAGACCTCCACTATGCTTTTCCCAAATAATGTTCTCCCGCATTGAACAGTCGGGAATGCACAACTGTCCTCCCCTAAATAACAATCCTTATTGCAGATTATAGTCCAGCCATGGACTATTGTTTCACAGCAAAGGGTTCTGACACACCTCATGGGCCTCCTTAAAATCTGTATCTGTCTGATATAAATCCTTCAAATGCTCAAAACCCAGCACCTGCACCATACTCTCCTGCAAGAGCAAAGCTCTCCTACTCAATGTATCTGCCACCTTGTTGGACTGCCCACTAATGTGCTTCAATACAAATGTAAATCTCTATAGATATTCCACCCACTCTACATGCTTATGATTCAACTTATGCTGCTACATAACATACTGTAAGGCAGAATTGTCAGAAAATAAAACAAACTCATTACCTAACAAATAGTTCCTCTAGTGTTTCAAAGCTTGAACGATTGCATAAAATTTCTTGTCATAAGATGAATACTTTTTCCTACTTTCGTTCAGTTTCTCATTAAAATAAGCGACCGGTCTGTCCTCTTGGCTAAGTACTACCCCAATGGCTATACCACTGGCATCACAACAAACTTGAAATTTTTTGTTGAAATCTGGGAATCTCAAGATCGGCCTCTAAGTGATCTTCTTATTTTAAGTTTGGAAACTGTTTTCTGCTGCTTCAGTCCAGCAAAAAGGCTGATTTTCCTTCTTGATTGTGTCCAACATTGGTGTACAAATTCCACTAAAATCCCTGATAAATTTCCTGTAGAAGCATGCTAATCCATGAAAACTTCGAACCTCAAACAAATTCTTCGGGGATGGCCAGTTTACTATAGCTGCAATTTTCTCTGGATCCATCTTTAACTCATTCTCTGCAATCACAAAACCCAGATAAACTAATTCCCATTTTAAAAAAGTACACTTCTTCAAATTTATCAGTAGCTTGTTTTGCTACAATCTTCTCAATACACTTCGAACATGTCGGAAGTGTTCCTCCTTCGTTCTGCTGAAAATCAAAATGTCATCCAAATAAAAAATCACAAATTTCCCAATGAACTCTTTTAGCACTTCATTCATTAGGTGCATGAACGTACTAGGGGCGTTACTTAAACCAAATGGCATCACCAACCATTCGTACAACCCTTCATTCGTGTTGAAGGCTATCTTCCATTCATCTCCTTCCCGAATTTGGATCTGGTGGTATCCACTCTTCAAGTAAATCTTCGAAAATATGCTTCCCCACTCAAACAGTCCATCATATCATCCATTCATGGCAGTGGAAACCTATACCTGCTCGTAATCTTGTTAATAGCTCTTGAGTCTGTGCACATTCGCCATTCGCCACCTTTTTTTGGAGCTAAAACTGTCGGAACTGCACAGGGAATCATACTCTCCCTAATCAGCCCCTTATCAAGCAATTCCTGCACCTGCTTCCGAATTTCTTCGTTATCCTTCGTGCTCATATGATAAGCTGCCTTATTTGGTAAGCTAGCTCCTGGTATAAAATCAATACAGTAGCTGATGCTTCTCTTAGGTGGCAATTCGTTATGTAAGTCATCTACTATGATATCGCCAAAATCCTGCAACATGTCTTAGATCTCTTCCCGCAGATCTGTGATCTTTCTGTACAATACCACTGTCTTTGGTCTCCTCACAACAGCAAAGTTAACATCATTATCCTCAATTTTATTCAAGAACTCTTTTCCGCCCACAAGTAATGCCTTTACTCCACTAGCTTCTGCTGTGTTTTCCTCCTTGATGGGCACTAACGTGTGCTTGACCCCATCTTTGAAAAAATTGTAACAGTTCATCTTCCCATCATAGTTACTTTTCTGTCATACTTCCAGGGTCCCCCTAACAGTATATGACAGACATCCATTGGCATAACGTCACAGATAATTTTGTCCTTGAATCTGCCTATCTGGAGTTCTGCTTCACACTGTTCGTCCACCAACAGTTGATGCCCCTTTTGCAGCCACGACACTTTGTAAGGAGTGGGATGCTTCAGCCTTTTCAGTCCCAATTTCTCCACCATTTCCATGGCCACTAAATTATCAGTGCTTCTGCTGTGCCAACTAGTGCCCACATTCAATCCACACAAATTTTGGATCCCACGGAAACTAACGCTTACCTCTTTGCTGGTTTAATGCCTACACACCAAACTTGAAGTTGTACGAAACCGGTGGTTCGCACCAAAAACCACTCGACTGCATTTCTTTGAATTCGACAGCGTCTAATACGGATTTCCCCAGGTTTGCATTTAAATTCAGCTTTCAAACATTTCTTTGTGGTTTCAAACCACTGTTTGTCCATGTATGCTGCACTTTGCCATGGTTTCATTGCACTGTTGTGTAGTTTTTAAACGACCGTTCTGCCATGTTAAAACAACGTTAAAACCTGGGATTGATCCAAGTCCGGTAACAATTCAAGCAAACAGAATTCGATGCAAATCAAACATGCTCTGCAACTAGATGTTAACATTTCTTGCGTCCTTCAACAAAAGGTCAAAGGTCATCGACTTCAGCTTGAACCCTTCACAAAGAACTTAACACACAGGCCATTCATCAACAACTTTTTTCGCAGGCCATTCATCAACAACTTATTCAACGATCCTCTGTTTCATTAGATCGATGGTTGAAAAACACAACTCAACTTTTTAATTCATAAAACTAAGTAATAAATACCCAATTCAACGCACAGAAAATCCACAAAACACCATATTTATATTATAATAAAAAATACGGTTACAATTCTAAGGCATTCCAGGCTTAGCGAGCAGATTCTCCATCGATTACATTGTACTTCTCCCCTCTTTCTCCCAATACAGGCTTCTCTTTTAT
Source organism: Pinus albicaulis (assembly GCA_034641835.2). NCBI lineage: Eukaryota > Viridiplantae > Streptophyta > Pinopsida > Pinales > Pinaceae > Pinus > Pinus albicaulis. Next base: position 565,554,242 of record CM076574.1, read on the forward strand.
ATGTTTTACAAAGAACAAGAATCGGTTTTAACTAATCTTTTTCCCTAATTTGCATAACTGTTTTCATAACTGCCTTTACAGTTTCGGATCTGAATTTGAATTCAGATGTGTTCGGATGCCCCTGCATCAGTATGTAACATGGAAATGACATATCACTATAAAACCTAGGTAAGCATGCAACCTATTTTCAATGTGTCCTTGATGATGTCGATAAGATGTTTGGTATAGTGCATAAAGCCTTAATGATGTAGTTGCTAAACAATTGGAGGATTGGACCATCTGTTGGCTAGAGGTTCTATGAATGAACAATGTGCTGGCTAGATGCTTGATGAGTGGGCAACGTGTTGGCTAGATTCTATATGAGAAGACCATTTTGGTTGTATTCTTTCCTGATTAGCATTTTCTTAAATGATTTATTATGGAGCATTTATTGAAAAGGGCTTCATACTAATGGGAAACCTAGCCTAAACATAATTATGACAAGTATTAATTAAGGACGAGCGTTAGAATGAGTAACTACTACTTTTATTACATGTGATCTTGTGATTTTTATTATGATAGAAATTGTAAGGTAGATCTTGTCTTCACATGTAAAATTTACTTCTAGGTTCTACGATTTCATTAGATCTAGTTGAATATGAGACTCACTATAACTTATTGACTCCAATTTTCGTGTGTGTTTGATATTTATGCTATCAATTGTTTTTTATTTTTCTAATATTGTAAATCTATCTTAATGGAAATTATGATGTATTAATTTGTATTTCATTACTTTGATCTAATAAAATTATATCATTCAACGAAATTTTTAGTGTGTAGGGAAAATATGTTTTCTCTCCCATTTCTTTACACTAAAACTCCATGCTATTTAACAAGAGTAATATTGGCATTGTAAACAAATAAAATGTAGATTCCTCTATCTAAAATTTTCTAAGTATTTTTTTAATTTAAAAATGAAGATGTATATGTTCCCAATTTTCTTTTAATTTTGAATTTTTCCCTAAAAAAACATCCCCAACACTTAAGAAAAAATTAAAACTCTTTTAGGTGACACCTCATCATTCATAATGGATTCAACTAATCTTCTGAACATGATGAAATATTGCAATACCAAGAATTTTTATTTATTAGTTACTTTTGACGCGGCCTCTCTCCTCATGAATATTCAAGTAAAAAAAGTCATAAAGGTCATAAGAAGTGTCTCAGAAATATATATATATATATATATATACTCTAGTTGAAATTTATCTCAACTCAACATTTTTAGTTTCTCTACAAACATCTACAAGTAAAAAAATATTGTTAAAATAGGTTCTCTTGTTTCATTGGTCTTCACTAACCACTTTATTAATTACTATGTGAAAAATAAAATGAATTATTTCACCTAAAAGCCTAAGTAGTGGCTAATATATGTTAGGTATAACTAGATAGAGATTAGAAGAATTCATGAATAGTCCTAATAACCTATATCTACAAATTAAGTTTATAGTGTAAAAGGACGAGGAAAAAAAACTTTCATTTCTTACTGGTTTTTATGAGAAAGAATGAAGATAGACTCCTAACCCACCATAATAAAAGGCATAGTGATATATATTTGCACATTGAGTGGCACTAGTACTTTGATTCAAAATATGGGATTAATTAGCACATTAGCAACATGAGACACTAGGATTTTTAACGTGTACCACTTGGAGTAAGAAATTGATTGTTGTAGAAAGGTATCTATAAATAAAATATATGTTAAACATGAAATTAATGAGACAATTTAGAAATAAATAAACGACAAGAAAAAGGAATGAAGTACAAATAATGATGAACCTAAAATGTTTCTCTACATTTGGGAATTATTGATAATATTTACAAAATTATAGAGGGATAGCATTGTATGAGTGTTATTCTCTCCACCAAAAATACTAAGAAATATTTTGGCTTTGACAAATATTTGATTGATCTAAAACTCCATAACGAGGCACATGTGATTCCTTGTTTGTGAGGGAGAGTTTACATTGAAGAGATATGTCACACACTAAAGTCTAGGTTAAAAAGGCATGTTATTAATATGTTATATGAAATGATAATAAAAACACTAAGTAGTAAGAAAATATAATGAAGTACAAATAATGATTCCCTTAGAATCACTTGTCCATGACTAAAACTTTACATTGCAAAAACATGTTACACACTAAAATCTAGGTTAAAATGGCATGTTATTAATATGTTATAGAAAGGATTAAAATAATTTTCAAACACTTTTTTTTCCATTTTAGAATTGTATTTTATGGTAAGATGTTTTCCTAAGCATTTTGTAAGACTTAAGAAAATTTAATCTTAGATTACTTTTGAGATAGTTTATATCTTAATTGACTCACGGCCTCATCCCTTCACTATAAAATTTAATGAAACTACACCCCAAACAAACCAAATCATAAATACCAAAAACTAAAAAATATTAATAAATGTTTCACACTACTTAAAATAAATTAAGAAAACCTTGAAAATAAAAACTGGATTAAGAGAACCAAAATTGAGATGATGTTTTACATTGGAAAGAATCTTGGTAACCTATAGTTTATCATTTTAAATATAAAAATTTCCTTTTGTTTTCGAGGACTCCAACTTTGTATTTAAAGATGACATTTTATTTGTTGAATATTCTTTATGTTAATATCTTAATATATATATTTTTTATTTTGGAATATGTATTTCTGAATAATATCAATAGGTGTGTCTATTTTTAGAATATAGCCACTACAAATTTCATTTAATTATCTATAATATTTTATAATATTCATAGTATTATACATAAATCATAGATTGAGATATATCTAGAAAGTAGCTATGTTCCTTTTGCCTTTTTTATTAAATTGATTAATTAAAAAAGAAAAGTAATTATTATTTGAAGTGAGTTATGGTTTTTAGGACTTGTAATATAAACAAACCATGCTATTTGAACAAGGGATTATAACAAATGCTATTTACAAATGGAGAATTTCCAAGATCCATGGTTAAAAATGTTGTTCCATGGCTTTTTTTAAATGTATATATGTTTAATTTATATATTAATTCTATAATAATAATAATAATAATAATAATAATAATAATAATAATAATAATTTTTTTAATTTAAAAAAAAAAAAGTTATAATTTAGTTGTTTTTTTTTATTTTTAATTTTAGCAATGTGAGATGCATCATGAAGTAAATGTTTTGATGCTTATCATGAATTTATAACTATTAGATTTTACTAACTATTTAATTTATATGGATGCCCTTAACCTCAAAAAAAAATTTCTAAGACAATCTTAGTAGTATACACAAATAAAAGGTTGAGGTTTATGTCCAAAGTAGTTATGTATTTTATTTTTTTAAATATTTTAATTGAATTGATAAATTAAGAAATAAATCATATAAACAATTTTCATGTAAAATGAATTATGTTTTTTTGGATATGTAGTATTGATAATCCATGATATTGACACGCGTTTTTGTAACAAAATCTATTTATAAATAAAAAATATTGATAACAAAAATATAATTTCATGTTTTTTGAGGTGTATATATATTTACTTATATATTATTTATTTTTATAATTAAAATAAATATTTAATATAATTTTTTTTTAATTTGTACTTTTTATATTTTAAGAGACATGTATGATGAAGTGAGTTTTTTTTTTTATATTTAACACAAATATACATTCAAATTTATAATTTATAATTATTAAATCCACTTTTAATTAATATATATTCTCTGAAGACGTATACAAACTACCTCTTCTAGCAATTCTTTTAAAGGCGGAAAAACCTCTTTGTCTTGGCTTTTGTTCTCTCTTTTTAACAAACCTCGGTAGTTAGAACGTGAAGAACCTAAAGAATTTTGACAGAAAGATTTAAAACTCCTAGTGACTTTGATCCCTTTAAATTTTAATAGAAAATGAATTAAAAAAAAAATTATGATGATTTTATTTTATTTATTACCCTAATTATTATTTGGAGAGCTGAGTCTCCAGACACACCGCATATGAGCTTGTTTTGATACTCCAACAGACACTTGTGATGATAGATAATGGTCCAAAATGTGACTTTTCCTGATTGCCAGTATTCTAAGATTTTTTCTGCTGTTTTTTATTATTTTTGGCAGATCCATAAACGCCCACAATGTTACTAAAAATGTTAATAAAAGAATTACAGTCACCTAATTGATAAACAAGAGACCAGAACGTTATTCTTACCACCTTTCTATTGTTTCTTAATTCTTTCTAGCCTCTTCCTCCACAAAATTATCACATGGTATTTCAAACCAGAAAGGCCATAATATCTGACATTTTATTCAAATCAATCACATTTCTACTATTGAAGATAATGGAGAATATCCTATATTAGTGAGAGTTGGTTCACGAGACCTCAGGATAGAAATTAGTTTCTATTTCTTAGGGTGTGGTTCTAACTTCTCTATATCTTGTATGCTATAATGTTTGCACTTTGTTGAGAACATAGAGCGTTCTGCAAAATCTAGACTCTTCTGGTTCATAATCTCTTTCGTAGAGCTGACCTGTGGGATTTATATTAATCCATTCAAACATATTTTTTATCTTGGTATCGAAGCATTGGTGAGAAGAGCGTTGGTGGGGTGTGAGAGGTCATTGAAGCTGGAGTGATCTGCGTGTCTGTTCTTGGGCATTGTTGATATAAATGCAACATCTATTATTTAAAATGGCTGGAGCGCTACCGTCTGAGCTTGCGTGAGGTTTGAGGTTGCATGATGCTGGAGTGTTGCCGTAGTGCTGAGCCATTTGCTGGATTCCCTATGCGTGGAGAGGAGCTTTGAGTGGAGCGTGAACAGGAGGTACACAACCATCCTCCAAGGTCGATCCCCAAATACTGCAGATTCACCCACCTACGTTGAGCTATGAATAGAGCTACGAATAGATCTTCCATCTACGACATTTCCATCCTAGCTACAGGAGTTCTGGCACTTGGTGGCCTATGCAAGTTGAGTTGTGCCAGCGTGAAGTGAAGGTCGATCCTACGTGCACTATTGAATACCTAGCCTTTGTGGATTGGTGAAGGATGAGGCCACCTTCCCTTTGTGTGGAGATGTACACTGCCCGAGCTTGAACGCTCTACAGGAACGTTGCCTGCGTCGACTGGTGAAGGCCGAGGCCACCTATCCTCTGTGTGGAGAGACAGAGGGTCGGGGGTATCTGCTACAGTCGCAGTCTCACCTCCTGAGGATCAATTCGAACAGAGATCACTTCCTACATAGAGGAACACAACCATCCTTCTGCAAATTCTCGAAGTGTTGCAAAGAGCTGGAGCTCTAATTTAGCCACCGGAGCACTGCCATCCTACTCTCTGCTCAATGTTTCCATTAGAAAGGGACTATGAATCCAACCTATCAGTTTCACCTGCTCCTCTTGTCTACAGGCCTCCATCACCATTGCTCCCTTTATTGAGTCACTTCAGATTGCGTTTCATTGACTCATCTGAACCTCTTTCAGCCTTCTATTCTATGATATGGGAATCGCACTACCAAAGAGTCATGACCAGCAATAAACCTATCTGCTTCTAAGAGCACGTAAGAAGAGGCCCACGTTTCATTGATAATATCGTTAAAGTTGGATTATGTGTTTGGCTCATCCACTGTGCGTGCATATGAAATAATGTGGGGCAAGGTCGAAGAGGATGAATTTGGGCTACAGAAATGGAATTTCTGCATGAAGAATTATAACATTAAAAATATATCAAGAACACAGAAAGAAGATGCTAAGCTTCTGGCAGGTACTTCCTTCAGCATTAATGAGATGAAAGTTTTCTAAAATTAGAGGAACACTACCATCCTATCATTGAATGTCGTTGTATGAACATTGAAGACGATTTTTTTTCCTGATTCATATGTTACAACGTGATTAGGAATGTTGTAAGCTAACATTGTGAGAAAGTGCACCAAATTTCGCTTTCGCAAAGAGCAACAAAAAATGAAATGGATGTTTTGAATAAAGTCATGGAAGTGAATATGGATGGTTTGAAGAAGGGCGTGGAATCTAAGATAGATGGCATGGAATCTAAGATGGATGAAATGGAAGCTAATATCGATGAAAAAATGAAAGACAACATGGAAAACATGAAGAATGATCTAAAAGCAGACATGGAAGGTTTGACAAAGTTGATACAAGAAATGGTTCCTAATGGTGAAAATATAGTAGAGGAAACTCATGATGAGATCAAAACAAATTTTAATTGTGACTTCATAGACTCTAATGTTGGCAGGTAGAACCACCATATTCCAAAAATGGATATGAGGACGTTTGATGGAAAGGATCTTGTAACATGGATACTACAAATGGAGCAATATTTTGATCTCCATAATGTGCAAAACACACAAAAGGTACGCATTGCAACTTCACATTTAGAAAAAAATACATTTCTATGGTATCGATGGATTTTCTCCCGTAAAAAAATTGTAACTTGGTCAATTTTTATGGAGAAAATGATATCACATTATGAGGATACAAAGAGAAACACCTTCTTTAGCCAATTTATAAATCTCAAACAAAAGGGCTTAGTGGGGGAGCACATTGAGGACTTCCAAAAATTGAATATAACGGTAACTGATATTCCAGAGGAACACAGGATTAATATCTTCATAGGTACTTTAAAGGATAACATCCAACATGAAGTTTTCCTTTTCGAACCTGATTCATTGGAGAAGGAATTCAGGTTGGCAAGACAAGGAAGCCTACCACTCACTTCTATAAAGAAGGAAGTGTTGCTACGCCTAGATTTCCACAACCTAAAAGGTTGAAACCACAAAAATTGGAATAAAAAAGAGCAAAAGGGCTTTGCTATAGTTGTGATAGAAAATACAGTAAAGGTCATAAGTGTGTTGAGAAGAAATTATTTTACATATATTGTCAAGAGGAAGAATAAAATGAACAAGAAGAGGATATACACCAGGAACCAGCCCTAGAAGAGGAAGAAATGAGTCTGACCATATCGTGTAATACACTGGCAGGAATTACCACTCCTAAAACTCTCAAGATAGAAGGACACATGAAGAATAAAAAGGTAATAGTATTGATTGATTCAAGTAGCACCCATAATTTTATTCATTGTAAGGTAGACAAGGAATTGAATTGTTTCCTATACCCAACACCCGAATGTCAAGTGATGGTTTCAAATGGAGGAACTATAAATTTCTCTAGAAAATGTGATAATATCAAGCTAACCATGGGGGAATATGTATTGAATAGTCCAATTATTTCCATTCCTATGGGAGGTGCTGATGTTGTACTAGGAGTACAATGGTTACAATTTTTGGGGACGATATCTTTTAATTTTCAAGAAATTTTCTTGAATTTTTTTTCAGAAGGAAATGAAATCAAATTACGGGGTATTGCAGGGAAGCTAGAAAATATAATAAGCTCTAATGTCATGACAAAGCTTCTAAAGAAAGAACAATGAGGCATAATTGCACAATTATGCTCACTAGAAGTTCCAACATCAAAATCATCTATATCTGCAGATCTCCAAGAAGTCTTGGACAATAATTCCAAGGTGTTTGAAACTCCCAAAGGACTCCCAGCTATTCGTGATCATGATCATGCTATTCATTTGATTCCGGGAAGTGTTCCTCCAAACATCAGGCCTTATAGATATCCTTATATCCAAAAGAGTGAAATTGAACGTATCATTGCAGAAATGTTAGAGGCGGGTATAATTCAACCTAGTCAAGGTCTTTCTCTGCTCCTGTAGTATTGGTACACAAGAAGGATGGATCATGGAACACATGTCTAGATTATAGGGAGCTCAATAAGCTCACCATTAAAGAAAAAATTCCCATTCCTCTGATTGATGAATTATTAGAGGAATTCCATGGAGAAATTTATTTTACCAAGTTGGATGTTCGTTTAGGATATCATCAAATTAGAATGAAGACATTTCGAAGTCATGAGGGTCATTATGAATTTTTGGTCATGCCTTTTGGCCTTACCAATGCACCTTCTACATTTCAAGGGTTGATGAATTCCATTTTCAAACCCTTCCTTAGAAAAATTGTGCTAGTATTTTTTGATGATATACTAATCTACAGCAGGTCTTGGAAGGATCATGTTCAACATGTTGACAAGGTGCTCAAACTATTGTAGGAGAAACAATTATATGCAAAAACATCCAAATGTTTCTTTGGAGTACAAGAGGTGGAATATCTGGGTCATATTGTATCTCATGAGGGTGTTAAAGTAGACCCTAACAAAATTAAAGCCATTAAGGAATGGAAAGTCCTCACAACCATAAAGTAGTTGCCAGGATTTCTCGGGTTAACAGGGTATTATCGCAAGTTTGTTAAGAATTATGGAAGAATAGCAGCACCTCTAACAACATTATTGAAGAAAGATGCATTTTCATGGACTCCTGAAGCAACTAAGTCCTTTGAACATCTTAAAGAGGAAATGTGCCTAGCACTGGTCTTAGCTACGCCAGACTTCACAAAAACCTTTATTGTGGAATGTGATGCCTCAGGAAATGGAATTGGTGCAGTTTTAATGCAGGAAGGAAGACCCATTGCTTTTGAAAGTCGTCCAATCAAAGGAATGTATTTACAGAAACCTATTTATGAGAAGGAAATGTTAGCAATACTGCATGCACTAAAGAAATGGCGAACTTACCTAATGGGAAGACACTTCAAGGTAAAAACTGATCATGATAGTATTAAACACTTTTTGGAACAAAGAATATCTTCAAAAGAGCAGCAAAAATGGGTCACAAAGATGTTGGGTTATGACTTTGAAATAATCTACAAAAAAGGGAAGCTTAACGTTGTTGCAGATGCACTCTCAAGAAAGAATGAAGAGGTGGAAGCATTGCTTTGTGCCATTTCTATTATCCAAACAGATTCGATAACCGAAGAAAGAGATGAATGGAATAAGGACAAAGAAGTATGGACAGTCATTCAAAAGTTGCAGCAATATCCTAGTACATCTGATACATTTAGTTGGAAAAATGATTCTTTATGGTACAAATATTGCTTATATCTTTGTAAGAATTCCCAACTAAAACAAAAGATTATTTTGGAATTGCATACTTCTCCTTTAGGAGGACACTCAGGATTTTTAAAAACTTACCACAGGGTGAAGAAATAATTTTTTTGGGATGGCCTTAAATCTGATATTCAAAATTTTGTGGCGGAATGTTTAGTTTGCCAGCAGAATAAAGTTGAGAGAATTAAGACCGCGGGACTTCTCCAAACTTTATACATTCCAAGTCAATGTTGGGAGGAAATTTCAAAGGATTTTATCACAGGTTTACCTAAGTCCGAATGAAAGAGTGCCATCATGGTGGTAGTTGATAGAATTTCCAAGTATGAAAAAGTTTGTGCATTATCTCATCCATTCAAAGCAAGTACAGTTGCTACTACATTTATGGACACAATTCAAAAGCTACATGGAAACCCAAGGGTTATTATGACCGATAGAGATCCCATTTTTATTGGAAATTTTTGGACGGAGTTATTTTCTTGTTTGGCTACTCAATTAGCTCACAGCTCATCTTATCATCCTCAATTTGATGGTAAAACTGAGATAGTAAATAAATGTTTGGAAGGATATCATTGTTGTTTTGTATCTGATAAACAAACGCAATGGGTCAAGTGGTTACCTCTCACTGAATGGTGGTATAACACTTCCTTTCATACTGCAACAAAAATGACCCCATTTATGGCACTTTATGGATATCATCCACCATCCATCACATCATATTTAAGAGAAATTTGAAGGTTCAAGAAGTGGAAGATCACATTGAGCATCAACAAGAAGTTCTCCAACTCTTAAAGGATAACCTGAATTTGGCACAAAATTGAATGAAAAAATAGGCAAATCAACATCACAGCGAGAGAAGTTTTGATGTAGGAGACTGGGTATTTTTACGGCTACAACCATACAAACAAATGTCCCTCAAGCAAGCTAAGAAGGATAATAAATTATCGCCAAAGTACTATGGTCCTTACAAGGTGTAGCAAAAGATTGGTACTATGGCATAAAAATTGGAGCTTCCTACTTCTTCATGAGTGCATCCAATTTTCCATGTTTCATGCTTAAAGACGGTTATAGGTGAAAATATTCCAGTTGAAACAATATTTGCAGAACTTGATGAGGAAGGAAAAATCATATTGGAACCTGAAGAAGTCATGAAAGCAAGAACTTGACAGTTACGGAATCGATCAATTTAAGAGTATCTCATCAAGTGGAAGAACTTACCCACTGAAGATTATACATGGGAGGATGAGACTTTTATACAGAAGCACCCACAGCTACTCAAGCGTTGAGGACAACACTTTTTTGAAGGAGAGGGGCATGTCAGGTCCCTATATTACTAGTATAGTCCCTTATTGTTGTTAGTGTAACCCCCTTATTGTTATTATTATACACCTGTAACCCCCATATTGTTATTATTGTGCCCTTAAATTATTATTGTTAGGTTGGCTAGGATTACATTGTAGCCCCACTAGGATTACATTATGGCCTCATGGACTCGTATATATAGAAAGGAGGTTTTGTAATTTGTATCATCCAAGAATTATTCATTAATGTAATGTATTGGAGGTTGCCCCCTTGAAGTGGCTTATTTCTAAGGCATTTATATTTCTTTTCTTCTATTTTTGGAGCTTCTTTCACAACAATGAAAGACTGCATCATACCACATATCAGAGAATGAAAATCAAAAAATGAAATATGGACCGTATTGAAGGATTTGTATGAGATCAAGAATACAAATCGTATTTTGTTCTTGAAGAGAAATATTCTCTCCATAAAGATGGAGGAGAATAAAATAGTTTCTTCTTTCATATCACGGATCCAATATTTTAAGAACAAATTTTCAGACATTAGTGAGGTAGTTGTAAATGCACATTTGGTCACGATTACCAAGAATGGTATGACTAATGATTACGAAATGTTTATCATCGGGATAAGTGCGAGAGAGAAAATCCCAAAGTTTGAAGAACTTACATGAATATTAAAACAAGAAGAAGAAAGAAGTTTGACTCTGAAACCCTAGAGTGCAGATATGGCATTAATGGTGAAGAATAAATTCTTTAAAGGAAAAGGAAATCCATCACAGCAAAATGGAGGAAACCCACAGAAAAAATCGAATCAAACTCAAGGTATGTATCCGAATAAAAACAACTCTATAATTACATGTTTTTATTGCAGAAAACTCGATCATATTGCTAAGGAGTGCAGGAAGAATATAAGTTTCATGAAGAACAATAGAAGCATAAAAGACATGCAGGTCATTTTGAAAATGATGCCATATTCAAGACTTCAGATTGTTCATGACAGACTTTGATGAGAATTTTGATGCAGACACCTGGTATGTATATTTGGGAGCATCCGCACATATGACAGGGAATAGACAATGGTTCGAAGATTTTAAATAAATGAACAATGGAGAAAAAATCTACCTTGGTGATGATAGATGTCATTAGATCAAAGGGTGTGGGAAAATTTATGTTATTTTACCTAATGGTAATGTCAAATATACTCATAATGTAATGTATGTGCTCGGAGTGACAAAGAATCTAATTTTTGTATCCATGATTTCAGATCAGGATCTCAAGGTTGAATTTTTTAAATCTAGCTGTTATATTAAATATCTATTGGATGGCATGAAGACTATTGCTTCAGGAATTTGAATAGGAGGTATGTACAAATTGGATGTGAGAACAACACCAGATCGAGCTTTGACATCGTTGAGTTTGACTACATAAGAGTTGTGGCACCAGAGACTTAGTGATATCAAATACAGTGATTTACTGTTACTTCAGAAAAAGGAAATAGTAAGAGATATTCCTATATTAAAACAAGTGCATACTAATTGTGATGTGTGCGCATTAGGAAATATGCATAGAGAAGAATTTCTTTTTCGAGTAGAAAGGAAAAATATAGACATACTTGAATTGGTGCACACAGACCTTTGTGGACCCATGCAAACAACATCATTAGGAGTTGCATTGTATTTTTTACTGTTTTTTTATCACTCCACAAAGTCTTCTTGGGTATGTTTCATGAGTAAGAAAAGCCACACATTTGAATACTTTAAGAAGTTCAGATATATGATTGAAAAGAAAACAGGGAAGCACATAAAAATTCTCCCCTCCGATCAAGGGGGAGAATACAGGAAGGAGTAACTTACCAAGTATTGTAAAGACCATGGGATATTATGAAAATTCACAATATCCCATACTCCTCAATAGAACATAGTAGCGGAAAGAATGAACAGAACATTGGTGGAGTGTGCTAGGAGCATGTTGAAAGGTAAGGATCTTTCGAATGGTTTTTGGGCTGAAGCATTGAATACTGCAATTTATTTGAAAAATAGGAGTCCTACAAGAAGTCTCAAGTTTAAAACTCCTTTTGAAGAATTTTATGGACTTAAACCCGCAGTAAAACATTTAAGAGTATTTGAGTCTAAATCATTTTCCCACATTCCAAAGGAAGATAGAAGAAAACTATATTCAAAAGCCATCAGATGTACCTTTGTAGGGTATTGTTCACAATTTAAGCTTATAGATTATTTAATCCCTCTACTCATAGGATTTTTGTTAGTAGACATGTCATATTACATGAGCAGGTTTATGATGAATCTAATAATAGCAATGAGGAATGGGATTATTCTGTTTTTGGTGGAAGAAAGTGAAGAAACAGGTAACATCTAGGATTAGAAAAAAGAGGCAAAAGCAGAGAATCCAGATACAACAATCAAGCCAAGTCCATCAAAGGAAATTCATAATGGGTTGGAAGCTACACCAACACTCAGATGATCAGGTAGGAAGATTCAATTACCTACTAGATACAGGGAGAATTCCTTTATAACTAGTATGATGAATGTTGTTGAACCTTCTAGTTATAGAGAAGAAAATCAATGTAGTGAATGGAAAACAACTATGGAATAGGAATATGAATCTATTCTAAAAAAAAGACTTGGGAGCTGGTTGAACTTCCTGAAGGGAAACAAACCATAGGATGTAAATGGTTGTATAAACCCAAGATTAATGCAGATGGAACGATAGATAAATTAAAATCTAGATTGGTAGCAAAGGGGTGTTTGAAAAAAAAAGGTATTGACTATGAAGAAACCTTCGCCCCCGTAGCTAAACTAAATTCTATCATAATGTTAATTGCTTTAGCTACTAAGAAACATTGGATGATTCACCAACTAGATTTAAAATCTACGTTTCTAAATGGGGAATTGAAAGAGGAGGTCTATTTAGAGAAACCTGAGTAGTTTTTCCAGAAAGGAAAAGAACATTTAGTCTTTATATTAAAGAAATCTCTATATGGACTAAAACAAGCACCCAGATCATGGTATGAAAAGGTTGATTCATTTTTTATGAAACATGGTTACAATAGAAGTAAAAAAAATCCTATTCTGTATACCATGAAAGATGAAAAGGGTCACACAGTGTTGATTTATTTTTATGTAGATGATCTAATTATTACATGTGATTTTGTTGATCTAATCAAAGAAATCAAGCAACAAATTTCATAGATGTTCGAAGCAAAAGACCTTGGTGAATTAAGATACTGTTTGGGTCTTGAGATATGGAGAGATTCAAGAAAAAAAAATTGTCCCAGGGTAGCTATGCTAGAGGTCTACTGGAAAGATTCAGGATGGAACAGTGCAAGGCTACAGGAGTACCACTACAACAGAACATTAAAATTCAGAGTGAGGATGGATCTAAAGAGGCAGATGCGACCCTTTATAGACAACTGGTTGGGAGCATAATCTACCTAACCACTACTAGACCAGATTTGTCTTATGTAGTCAGTGTGCTAAGTCAATACCTGTCCAAACCACTTGAGATTCATTGGAATGCAGCAAAAGGTGTTTTTAAGGTATCTACAAGGAACTGTAGATTATGGTATTATTTATATTGATTCTTTTGATGTTAGATTGACAGGATTTTCAGATTCCGGCTAGGCTGGAAATGTAGATGATCGAAGATCTATAAGAAGCTATACATTCAACATTGGACCTGGGGTGATTACCTTGTGCACTGAGAAACATAACACAATTTCCTCGTCTTTAGCGGAAGCAGAGTATCAAGCCATGTGTGCAGCAACATGTGAGGCAGTTTGGTAGTGAAGACTTCTCCAAGATGTTGGGGAAGAACAGAGAGATGCAATAAAAATAAGATCCGACAACCAGAGTTCAATCAAACTTGCTAATAATTCGATGTTTCACAAGGACACTAAACACATTGATACACAATTCCAGTTCGTCAAGGAGAAAATTTCAATAAAAATAAATCCATCTTGTATATTGTAAAACGTGTGATAATGTGGAAGACACCTTCACTAAGACTCTTGGAAAAATTAAGTTTGAAATGTTTAGGGATATGTTAGACATATTTGTGAACCCCTTCTTCATTAAGGGGGAGTGTTGAAGATAATGGAGAATCTCCTATATTAGTGAGAGTTGGTTCACGAGACCTTACGATAGGAATTAGTTTCAATTTCTTAGGGTGTGGTTCTAACTTCCCTAGATCTTGTACGCTATATAATGTTTGTTGTGTATTGAGAAAACAGAGCGTTCTAAAGAAGCCAAACTCTCCTGAAACCGACTCTCTTTCGTAGAGCTGATCAGTGGGATTTATATTATTCCATTCAAATATCCTTTTTATCTTCTATGAGAGTTGTTTATATTTTCAGAAAAAATGGAATTGTGTAAATCAAAGAAAAATGCATTGCATGAGCCCATGATTTTACATGGAGAAGATGGAGATGGATATATTCAAGGGTTTTCAAGATATTTGGTTACTACCATTCGAGATTTTCATAAAGAAATTTGCATGGTGTGATCCTGTGGTCCAAAAGAATTTGTATGCATTGTACTCAACATTATAGACAAAAGAAAAAGATTTTATTATTAATGTTGGTTTGCAAAAGTGTATATATTATAGTTTTCTATATTAATAAATTTAAACCTTATAATTTAGTTTTGAAATCAGAAGTAAGGAGAGTTATTATTGGATACAATCAGTGAAGATAAGTTGACTCATTATTCTTATTAAAAGAAATATATTCTATTTGGAGTTGCTAGCTATGGTCAAAAGCAAGCTTTCATTCTTGCAAAATGTTTCTAGCTCTTAAATCTTACATGTTTCTTTAAATTCTAGAAATAGGAAGTCTTAACTAAAACAGAAATAATTTCAAAACATTTATAATTTATCATTAATAAAATATTTATTATTTAAGTAAAATTTATAATTTAAATGTACAGTTAAAAAGAATAACAACCTATAATTTCGTATCTAGATGATAAAAAACAATCATAATGATATTACTTTTTTTTAAATGCCATTAACCAAAAAAATTAATAATGAAAAATAACGCCCTATAATTACGTATCTAGATGCTCTTAAGCTAACTAGTCACAATACCCTATGTAATTTTGTCATCCCACCTAATTACAAAGAAATTGAAAAGGAAAAACCTGAATAGGAGGAACCTCTGACTACTATCGAAAAGAAAATTAAAGTCACCGTAACACTTCTGCTATTCTTTCTAACTTGAACTTGAGAGGTCCCCGCATAACAAATTGATCTTGAGATGGTTTGTAAACATTTTTCAAATTACCACATAGTGAATTATAAGTTTAATGTTGAGGATGGGATAATATTAAAAGAAATTATGATTGGTTATATTTAACAAATTTTAAAAGTGATTTTGAAAGATTTAGAATTGGATAATTTTTGAAAAAAAATGATAAAAGATATTTAATAACAATAATTTGGTTAAGTTTTAATATGAAAATAAAGCCTTAAAATTTTATTTACAGTACATATGTATAATAGAATAATGCTTATATTTATTTTTATTTTTATTTTTTTAATGATATGAAAGTATTACCAAATTTATTTGTATATGATGATGGTAATGAATTTATCTAGGTGAACATCAAACTTTTAATTGATGGTGAAATTATTAAATACAAACTTACTAAAATCTTTATCGAAGTTAACAAAGAAACAAATTACTTATATCTTTATGATGGTGTGTCAATGTCAATCTTATCTTCTTGCTTCTTCCTTGATGCCTTCATAGGAGGCCTTGCATGTGCTTCATTTTCATCCTCCAAGGGGTTGATTGATATGGAGTCTTCATGTGATTCTGATCTTGGAAATTCTATCGTAAGATAGTGTCCTTTCATCTATTTTCTTGATGGTTTCTTCATGGTTCCAAATTCACAAGTGTCTTCTTCTATAATCTTCTTTTCATCCTCCTTGAACATCACCTTGTCATGTGAAGATACAATATGTGCAGATGGAATTTACTCATGAGAAGATGACGTCAATGCACAAATATCCTAGTCTAACTCTCTTCATGCAATGTAATGGTTGATAGTGCATATTACCAAGAGGAAATAGTGAGGTTTTGGTGACTGTGACTGTGGATTGTGAAACATATGAGGGTTAGAGAATGAAGACTACACAATTAATGGAGTTAAGTAAACAAGAGTCAGGGATTTCTCATTGAAAATGCACAGTTCATATTTTAAGAGAGAGGTTGAGCCACTAGATTGTGTAGTTGTGTAGTTTATAGAGACAGAGAGACAAACTATTAGAAAATATTGCACAGTTCGCAAAAAGAGTTTGTATGGGAGGAGAGACTGCACAATTATGAGTGGAAGGAGGAAACAATTGAGCACTGTGATTGTGTAATGCATAGTTATTGACGGTAATGATTTCACATTATGTAGTTCTAAGAGGTAGGACAAATTGAATGAGGCTTGAGTCTACATAATGAATAGTTCATGGAGGCAAACTGTAGGGAGCTTGATCAGGGAAGGATCATATTCCGAAAATGATTAAGTGTGGGACCAAAGAGATGAGAGATGGAACCATAACATGATTTGTACATGTTCACACACTTGTAGATTATAAAACACTTGAAAATGAAGCATTCACCACCCAAAATGAACATGTCCTCAATGACATAACAACAAAACAACACTTACCTCCAAGTGTGATTCTTAAGATATACTTTACAACACAAGTGATGCCACTAACAAAACAATTCTCATGACTTTGGGAATGAGTCTAATGCATTTCTATATGATATATAGAACGTATTATTGCAAGAGAATGCATCAGAGCTGACCTGAGAGAATGTAAAAATGAATCCCTGTTACTAGATGTGACAATTCCCTAACCACAAGATGACACTTACGATAGTAATAAAAAGTGAAAATGACACTTGAAAAAGATAAATAAAGTTAAAGAGACACATGAGAGAAAATATAACATGAAAAATACACTTGTTAAAGTGAAACAAAGAAAAAATGACAATCACGTAAGTGAAAGAGACACTTTTGAAAGAAAATGTGCATGAAAATGAGAGTTGAAAAAACTCAGCAAAATAGAAGTACAATTGCAATAAAGTGAGTAAGACTCTCAATGGAGAGTGTGCATTGACTGATGACATGGGTTGTGCAGTACACTATCCTTATGGATTATGAAATCACTGTTAATAGTGATTACACATGTCTTACCTTTATGAGTTTCAGAATGCCTATCTAAGCTTGCATATAAAGAAGTGCATTCATGAATTCATCAAGTTTGAGCATGTGTCAGCAAGTGACTTTGAAACTCAGAAGCTTGGAGAAGGATCAACCAAACATGAAGTGAATGAGAAGAATTAAGGAAGGATAGATGCTAGGAACACAAGTAGGCTCCAAAATTCAAGTGTGAGGAAAAAATTGGAGGGTGCTTTTCACAGCGACAACATGTTGAGAGGGATAAAATCTATTAAGGTGGAAACCTCTTTTTTGAGTTAAAAACTAGAAAGGTTTGCACCTTGAGGGATTTGATCCCTTTCGACGCTTGATATATTTAGAGTTAAGATGGATCTAGGCTGGTTTAATTATTAATTATTATAATTCTTAATTTCATTTTTTAATGTAATTATTTTTTTAAATGTAATTTCACCGAGCCAAAATGTTTTTATTAAAAATTATAATTATTTATTATTTTATCATTTATAATTTTTTTTGTAATTTGACTGAGTCAAAATGTTTACATAACATAACATAGCATAACCTTACAACATCCCGACTCTCTTCCATACTGGCATACTGGCTCAGAGAGCACCTATGGGCGCAATGATCATCTCATGGTCAAAATACATGGTTCCAAGATTACAAAATGTTTAAAATACTTCTCATTTGAGTGTCACAATAATGCTTACTGGTCCGATCTCAATTAATAAATTTCAACACCAAAGCAAGTGATTCAAATCAACCAAGGAGTAATGACAACATTGAATAGGTCCAACTTAATTTTACATCTGGCAACTTTAGAATGCTTAAAATTAAAATTAGCCACTGCAAAAATTAATGACTACAAGTTCTAAGAGGATGATTAAAATGATGTATTATGAAATATGTTATTTTTTAGTTTCAAACTGGTCCTAACCCCAACACCCACTATTCCCACTAATAGATACCAAAATAAAAATGAACATGATATGTTAGGTCCCTATAATACTAGTGTATCCCATTATTTTTATTGTTATTATAACCCCCTTATTGTTATTTTTGTAAATGTAGTCCCCATATTGCTATTATTGTGCCCCATAATAGCCCATGATTGTTGTTGTTGTGCCCTTACATTATTATTGTTAGGCCAGCTAGGATTGTATTGTGACCCCATGGAATCCAATATATAGATGGGAGGTTTTGTCATTCTTGTAATCCAAGAATTGTTCATTTATGTAATGTAAAGGATGATTACACCTCAAAATGGATAATTTATAAGGCGTTGATCTCTATTTTATTCTATTTTGGGAGCTGGTTTCATAACATTTGCTATGAGAGATTTGGATTCTAGGGTTTCATTTGTTCAAACATGTCCTCACCATGGAATTTTCACTATAATTTTTTTTTACGAAGGTTGAGAAGCTAAAAAAAACCCATTTGCAAAGAAATCCTGATGAATGTCGTGTAAAAATTTCAGACCTTCATTCGAAATATTTTTGGAGATATGATTTGTGGAAGTTAGGTTTTTTGCAAGCTCCCAAATTTCATCTCAAAGAGGTGACCTTGGCAAAATCATCATAACTCTCTCTCTGTTCAAAGGATTAGAATTTTGTAAAATTTGGCTGAAAGTACACAAATTGTAGTTTACTGTGTATAAATTTTAGAGCTGAAGGAGGAAACTAATGCAGGAGCATCTCACTCAAAATATCATTGAATTTTTTGTTGGCTTAGTTGGTCTAATGTTTATTAAAGAGTTTAATTAGTTTATAGGAATTTTGTATATTTTTATATGATTTGAATGAGAAATATGTATGTGAGGTTGTTAATGTAAATATTCTAAAATAATTGAGAATACAAGAGATATTAGGCTTGTAAATATCTCATAAAAATGTTACAGATTATTAGATCCTAGAATAGGATTTAGTTGAGTCAAAAGTGGATTTAGAGGATTTTTAGGATATGGTTGAGTGGATTATGAATATAAACCAGAATTGGTTGTAGAATCTTATTATATATATTTGTAAACCTCAGAGGCATGGTAGATGACATTTCAAATGAAGAAAATCAGGAGAGAGAGAGAAATAGGAAGAATATGGCTAAGAATAGAATAGAGGGGCCATAGTAGATATATTAGATATATTTTAAATGGATGTATAGTTTTTCATTTATTGAATGAAGAAAAGACTCAACAATGGCTGTGTACTTACTCTTTTGTTTCGATTTGTAGATTACTTGAGTAATTTGATGCATTCTTCTTATTGAATTTAATATTAACTCTGTATTTTGATGGACTACGTATCTCTGGAATCATTGTGTGATTGTGATGAAATTTAGTTTATGTACATTGGATGAATCAATGTAGGAATTAATCCATGAATGAGGAATTCTAGATGCAAGTGGTTTTTGTTTTTGTTTTTGTGAAGCAGTCAAGGATTTGAAATTCTTGTAACGTTAGAAGAATATCGACTGTTAATCATTGAATAAATCAAAGTTACCTCCTATCAATGCATGGAGAAATATAGAGTACATTAATTTGGTTTAAAGGGAATGAATTTCATTATTATAATTGGGGGTTCACTTAAATTCTGTTTCTGCATGCCAAACATCATTTTCAGAGGATTTGAAAAAGTGATGTGGGTAAATGAAAACATGAAAATAAGCCCAGATCGATCTCATATTGGATCAAAATTTAAGTGCAAGATTTACATTGAAAAATTAGTGCATATTGGATTCCTAGTGGTGAACTATCTAGAGAAACCTGAACTTTCAAGGTGGGATGAGCATTGATAGGAGGGTGGATCGCAAACCATAGATGCGTTCAACTTCAATATGGTAAGCATTGATTGTTAAAAGATGATTTTTTTTTATAAACATAGGAGTTGAGTTAACATATTTCTTGTTGACCTTCTGCACATATAATCTAAACATGGAATCATGGTTATTCTAATATGTGTTGGTTGTGGAGTTTTATAAAAGTGGTTTAAATGGAGGAGATCGATCATTGAACGATGTGATCAAATGGTGGCTTTTTAGGGGAAATTCAAAGATGACTTAAATGCCAGTGTAAAAGGTTTTCTTAAAGAAAAAGCTAGAAACACTGTGTGGATTTAATGAAGAGGATTAACTATTGTGAATATGGGATATCAGAGAAAAAAATGGGTAAGGAACCTATTAGTAGAAAACCCCAATGAGGTGAGTCAGTATAGTTCAAGCGTTGGAGTTGTCAATGCAAAAGGCAATAAAAATATGTTTGTAGAGGTCATGAAATTGGATTAACATCAGAGTTGAGGCACTGCGCACAATATGAAAAAACCTTTGAGGCGCTACATATATATTGGAAGCATTGCGCAGGCACTGCACATACCTTGGGGATGTTGCGTCTACACTTAAGGTGCTATGCATACACTACACATTCGCTAGAGGTGTTACGCTACCTTTATATGCTACAATTTCACTTGTATGTTAACCCTCACCTCATAAAATGAAATAATGATTGGTCCAAGCTTCAGTAATTTAAATAAAAATGGATGAAGGTAAGGAGCAAGGTATGAAAGGTTGTATATTGTGAATCTGGATCCATTTCTTTTTTTTTGTAGAAAAGAGGAGAAGACAACAATATTGAGATTGAGAGTGATTTACACTGCATCATTTGGTATCAAAGTGAAAGGTTCACTCCATTTTAGAGTATTGGAGCAGTGAAATGTAGAGAAGTTTTAGAAAGATTAGATTTGGAATATGAAATATTGGAAGACAACTCTAACTGGGAATGGAGAGTTGTATGAGTTGCTTGAAGAAACATTGGAACAAATTTTCGAAACGTTTGCTTCTATGAAGACAAGGAGATAGATGAGACATTTGTAGGATAGGGGGATTTATGAGTTGAGGAGTTTTGCATGCAGGAAAGGAAGCTTGAACATTGGAGTTCCTGATGTGGAAGATAACTTCTTTGGGAGGTGTAGTTGCATGCAAAGGAACAAGAAGGCAAGTTCAGTCAAGAAATTGAAGCTGAACATAAGTGTGGGAGTGGCCATAGAAATTTTCCAGCAGTAAGCTTTTGAAAGCTTGGGAATGGTCTTTGTTTTTAATATGATTGATATGAAGGTAACAATAATTAATGAGGCATCTCAGCAAGAATATCAGAGCCTTAAGAGAAGTGATGAAGGAAGCCAATAAGGGTTTCCAAGTGGAAGAAGAGTGTGGCTAGAACCTAGTATTTCAGCTGAGGTTGAAACAAAAAAGTATAGTTAAGTGTTCTCAAGAGAAGATGAGTTGAGGAAATAAGCCTAGAAGGAGCATGAAGGAGTTCTCAGGAGGTTCCTCACAGAGGAAAAAGTGCTTGAAAAATACCAACTACATAGGAGAGCTTGGTGAGATAAATTGTAGTAGGGATAACTTGTTACTCTAGAGGCTTAGTGCAGCGCATAGTGAGTGTGAAAAGAAAACGGAGATGGAGAAGAATATGACTACTGATATTCATAGTATAGGTTCACGGAGAATCCATAAAGTGAAGAAAGAAGATGTCAAGGCCAATAGAATATGGAAGCAGTTGAATGATGAAAAGTATGGCAGAGAAAAGGCTAAGATAAGAATCCATCTTATTTTATTGATGGAGTTGTTCCAGAGAATTAAATAAGACCATAGGTATGGTTATATAATGAGAAATAAGGTGAAATGGCAGAGGCTAAAAGAGTAGAGAGAGAATTAGGTAAATACTCCATTAATAGAGATGCTTAGGAAGCTTGAGCATATAATGGATGTTCAATTGAGGTTGGACAAGCTCAAAGGAGTTGAGTTACATCAAAACAAAGTTGTTGGAGAAGAACAAGTTCCTTGTGAACTTGAAAATGGAGAAATGATGTTTGAACCATCAGTTGAGGCTACTGAGCCTTATGATTTTGAAATTAATAATTTATCTATGTTTTTAGGTGTAATACATGGGGATGGACAATATTTGGGTATTTTTAAAGAGGAGGAAGAGGAGAGACGAAATTTGAATTATTTTTTAAGGAAGAAGGATGAGACAGTAAGGTCTCATGAGGAAGCTCATACAGAATTGGAGGAAAATATTGCTTTTCAGCATATTGATAGAGATTTAATAAGAGGGTTTTTGGCTTATATGGGTATCCAAAAGAAAGAATAAGAGAAGGAAGATATCAATCATACAAATTTAATGTTTAAGGAAGGTAATGAGAGATTTTATTGTTAGAAAATCTGTTAAGGGAGTCTCATTCAAGCCATGGATTGTGACCTGAGGTAAATGATTTAAGTTTTAGTAATTTTGATGAATAAATTAGGTTTCTTGAAGAATGCATAGGTAGAGATGCGAATGAGGAAGATTTAGTTAATGGAGAAGGACAAATTGAAGTGTCACATAACAGTGAAAAAGAGAAGGATAGAAATGTAAAGGGAGATGGGATAAATATGTCTCATGCTAAAGAAGAATTAAACTTAGAACTGAAGGAGACTGAACCAACTACGATGATTAGTCAAGGAGTTGAAGGATAACTATGGGATGTTGTTAAGGAAAAGGAGGAGAGTTATGCTGGAATTGATAAGCAACATAGTGATGAGGTGTTTGAAAGGACTCAGATAGAAAGTGAATTGCTGAATATTTTGCTGGAAGCATATGAGCATGAGAAAGGGGTTGGAGAAATTGAAAAAAATGTCTCATTTTTTGGCTGAGACAAAAGAAGATATTAGTTTGCTAAAATATTTTATGTTAACTAATATACAAAGAATTGTGACTGAATGTATTACTATAGTCAGGGAGTTGGATAGCAGTTTACTTTTTGAAAGTAAAATTATAGATAAGGAGCAGTAATTGGATATTGTAGAGGGAGATATCTTCAAGGATATTTAGAAAGATTGGGTTGCAACAATATCTACAACAGTATCTAGAGAAATCTCAAGAATAATAGAAGAAGTTGAAGAAAAAGAAACTAAAGAAGGTAATCAGAAGTTTGAAGACAAATGGACAGACTGCAACAAAGTGCAGTGGGAGAAAAATAAAAATAAGGTTTATTTGCAACATAAAATGAGTTTCAAGAGGCCATAGATGAATTATGGAAATTGATGCAAGTTACTAAGAAAATATATAGAAGGACAAAACAAGTAATCCACAGTGAAGTTAAATCGAGAGTGA
This sequence comes from Pinus albicaulis, assembly GCA_034641835.2. Taxonomy (NCBI): domain Eukaryota; kingdom Viridiplantae; phylum Streptophyta; class Pinopsida; order Pinales; family Pinaceae; genus Pinus; species Pinus albicaulis. Next base: position 565,577,916 of record CM076574.1, read on the forward strand.
ATAATGATGAAAGTAAGGATAGTGGAAGACTACAACATAAGATATGGAAACTAGAAGTAGCAAGAAAATACAATAGGGTACATGAAAATCAGCTAAAGGAAGCAAAAATATCACTACAGTACAATGTTTGAGATCCAGGAGGAAAACGATTAGAGACACATCATCTGGAGATCGTGATTTATTTTAACTTTGGGAGTCTGATGTAGGATCATCCGACTCAATAAATCATTGTATTTTTGTTTGAATTAGGGGGTCTAATGTTTATTAAATAATTTAATTTATTTATAGGAGTTTTTTATATTTTTATATTATTTGAGTAAGAAATATGTATGTGAGTTTTTTAATGTAAATATTCTCAAATAATTAAGAATACAAGAGATATTAGGCTTGTAAAGATCTCATAAAAATGTTCGGGATTAGGAGATCCTAGAATAGGATTTAGTTGATTAAAAAGTGGATTTAGAGGATTTTTAGGATATGGTTGAGTGGATTGTGAATCTGAACCAGAATTGGTCGTAGAAACCTATTATATTTATCTGTGAGCCTCAAAGGCATGGTAGAGGCCATTTCAAATGAAGAAAATCAAGCCAAAGAGAGAAATATGCAGAATATGTCCATGAATAGAATAGAGGGGCCATAGTAGATAGATTATAAATATTTTCAATGGATGTATAGTTTTTCATTTACTAAATGAAGAAAATATTCAACAATGGTTGTGTACTTACTCTTGTGATTCTATGTGTATATTACTTGAGTAATTGGTTGCATGCTTTTTATTGAATTTAATATTGACTGTGTGTTTTGATGGACTGCGTATCTCTGGAATCACTATGTGATTGTGATGAATTTCATTTTATGTAGATTGGATGAATCAATGTAGGAATTAATCATTGAATGAGGAATTTTGGATGTAAGTGTTTTTATTTTTTTGTGAAGAAGTCAAGGATTTAGAATTACTGTAGCGTTAGAAGAAGCTCGACTGTCAATCATTGAATAAATCGAAGTTACCTCACAACAATGCGTGGAGAAAGATAACATACAAGAATTTGGTTTAAAGGGAATCAATTTCATTGTTATAATTGGGGATTTACTTAAATTATGTTGTTGCATGCCAGACATCATTTTCAGAGGATTTAAAAAGTTGATGTGGTTAAATCAACAAATGAAAATAAGGCGAGATCGATCTCATCTTGGATCAAAATTTAAGTGCAGGATTTGCATTGAAAAATTAGTGCAAGTTGGATTCATAGTGGTGAAAAATATGGAGAAATCCGAACTTCCAAGGTGGGATGAGCATCAACAGGAAGGTGGACCAAAAACCATAGATGCATTCGGCTTCAATATGGTAAGTATCGATCATTAAAAGAAGAATTTTGTTAAAAAAATAGGAGTTGAGTTAACAGAGTTCTTGTTGACCTTATGCACATAGAATCTAAACTTGGAATCATGAATATGCTAATACGCATTGGATATGGAGTGTTATAAAAGTGGTTTAAATGGAGGATATCCGTCGTTGAATGATGTGATCAAATGGTGGTGTCTTAGGGGAAAGTAAAAGATGACTTGAACACCAGTGTAAAAGGTTTTCTTGAAGAAAAATCCAGAAACACTGCGTGGATTTAATGAAGAGGATTCACTATTGTGAATATGGGATATTACATAAAAAAAGGGGGGTAAGGAACCTATCAGTAGAAATCCCCAAGGAGGTGATTTAGTATAGTTCAAGTGTTGGAGTTGTTAGCGAGGAAGGAAAAAGATATATTTTTGCATAGGTCATGAAATCGGATTAACATTAGAGTTGAGGCATTGTGTAGGCTATGAAAACACCTTTGAGGCACTACATATATATTGGAATCATGGCACAAGTGTTAAACATACACTAGAGATGCTGCGTATACACCTAAGGTGCTACGCATACGCTACACATTCACTAGAGGAGCTACGCTAGCTTTACTCACTACGATTTCACCTATATCCTAACGCTCACCTTAGCAACTGATAGAATGATTGATCCAAGCTCTAGTAAGTTAAATAAAAATGCATGAAGGTTAGGAGTAAGGTATGGAAGGTTGTATGATGTGAATATGGATCCATTTCATTTTTTTTGTAGAACAAAGGGGAAGACAATTGTATTGATATTGAGAGTGATTTACCTTGCATCATAAACAATGACACATAGCATGTCAGACAAGTTTTCTCTACTGAACTAGTCCATAATTATGGAATTTTCGGAGATTAGGCATAAATTTGCCCTGAAGAATCCAAATCAAGTTAGATCTGCGGCATTGGAAAGAAGACTCATAGGGCTTCTACAATACCAAAGTTCATATCTTGGAGATCCTAAATTAAAAAGTTAAAACCATTTCAATATCAATCTCCTAAAAGAAATAAAAACATGTGTATTCTTTTTTTAAAATTGCATAACTTTTGTTTAAAAGGAAGCTGAAGAGATTTGAAGGAAATATTAAAGCATTGTTATTAGTATTGGGTTCTATAATTCCTCCAAAAAATAATTCTACACCCATTAGGCTCTCATAAAATTCTACTATGACGCATGAAGTGGAAGAACTTACCCGCTGAAGATTCCACATGGGAGGATGAGAATTTTATACATAAGAATATAGAAATAATCAAGCATAGAGGACAACACTTGTATGAAGGAGAGGGGAATGTTGGGTACCTATAATACTAGTGTATCCCCTTATTTTTATTTTTAGTATATATCCCTTATTGTTATTATTGTACCCATGTAGTCCCCATATTTTTATTATTGTGCCCCATAATAGCCCACTATTATTGTTGTTGTGCCCTTACATTATTATTCTTAGGCCGGCTAGGATTATATTGTGACGCCATGAAATCTTATATATAGAAAGGAGGTTTTGTCATTTGCGTCATCCAAGAAATGTTCATTTATGTAATGTAAACGAGGTTTCCCCCTCGAAGTGGGTGATTTCTAAGGCATTGATCTCTCTTTTCTTCTATTTTTGGAGTTGGTTTCATAATGTTTGGTATCAAAGCTTTGGATTCTAGGGTTTCATTAGTTGAAAGAGGTCACAGTGGCATTTTCACTATAAATTTTTTTCTACAAAGCTTCAAAAGCTAAAAAAAATCCCATTTGTGAAGAAATTTTGATGAATGTCGTGTAAAAATTTTAGATATTGGTTCGCAATATTTTAAGAGATATGATCTGTGGAATTTAGGGTTTTTACAGGGTCCTGAATTTCATCTAAAAAAGGTGACCTTTGGAAAATCATCATAACTCTCTCTCTGAGCATCGGATTGGAATTCTGTAAAATATGGTCAAAATTACATGGACTGTAGCTTACTTTGTATTAATTTCATAGCCGAAGGAGGAATTAGTGACATGTGACACACTGTACACATTTTCTCTATTGAACTAGTCCATAATTAGGTCATTGTGAGATATTAGACCTAAATTTTCCTTAAAGAATCCAAATCATGTTAGATATATGGCATTGGAAAGAAGACTCAGAGGGCTACCATAGTATCGATGTTCAGATCTTGGAGATTCTAAATTATAGAGTTAAAATTGTTTCAATATCGAGTTCATAAAAGAAAGAAAATTGTGTGTATTCATTTTTTAAAAATTACATAACTTTTGTTTAAAAAATCATTTGAAGTGATTCGAAGGGAATATTGAAGTATTATTATCAGTATTGGGTCCTATAGTGCCTCCAAAAATAATTATACACCTATTAAGCCCTCATAAAATTCTACTATGATGCATGAAGAGGAATAATTGCAACACTCGGGTCAAAATGTGAAGTTGGGTTATACGTTTTGCACTTTTTTGAGAAAAAAATGTCATAATTGGTTGTTCTTCAACTTTCTGCAACACAAAACAAATTTTTCTCTTTAGAACTTCATTTTACGATAAAAATAAAACTTGTCAAAAATTTTATTAGCTTTCTATTAGTTATTTTTTGGAATTTTTTTATTCAAATTTGATATGTCAACGTAACATTTATTTAAGTGTGTGTTCTTTGACAGTCAAAGTATTCATAAAAATTCATATTCAAATGCAGTGGTGTATTTTTTCAAAACTTTCTGTTTTTAAGAAAAAAAATTTGCTACAACAATCTAGCCAGACTCTACTTCGGTTTCGTTATATTTATGAAACCAAATAATGCATATCATAATTACTAGAATTTTTTGAATTGATCTAATATGAAAAAACTGCATATTTTGAATATTTTTTAGCTCATGTGAAATTTCTCAACATATTTGTTATAAACTAAAAATCTAAAAACTACCCGTTACAGATGATGGTCCAATGTAATGCACCATAATTTTCTCATTTTTTTACAATGTATTTTGTAAGATAGAGAATTTTGATTTCACTGAATCATAATGACGTTCAGAAATTGTTTGCACCTATTTTACTACAACATTAATTAAAATTAGTAAATATTTGTGGAATTCCATAAAACATATATTTCCTAGAAGTAGATTTAATTCTACAAATGCTTGTCTTGGTTCCAACTGTTAATTCATAAATTTCGATGGAGTTTAATCATTCCAAATTTGAGGGAATGTGTTCAGAGCCGAGCTACTGCGTAGTTGCAAATGTGTTATTTCAGTCAAAATTTTTAAAAAATTCCACCAAATTGTTTTTGCCGTGTTGGCCTATTAATTATAACGACACAAAAGTATGACCAAAGTTTTTACAGAAGTTTGGCTGAAGTTTTTCTCAAAATTATGTCGGCCGGAAAATTCGATGAAGCCCCTCCAGAAAACCATTTCATAGCTATATAAATAGCCAAAAATGGAATCGTAATTTTTGCATAATTTAGCACATTTCTTCGTTTGGGCTGATTTTGCAAACGACTTTTTTTGGGCTTAGTTTTCAAAGCACTCTTTTTGGGCTTAATATTCAAAGGACATTTTTTGGAGGTATTTTTTAAAATGACATTTTTTTATAGGTTTTTTGGGCTTAATTTTAAAATGAATTTTTTTTGAGGTATTTTGTTTAAGTGACATATTTTTAGAGGTTTTTTGGGCTTAATTTTCAGAGGAAATTTTTTGGAGGTATTTTTTAAAGTGACATTTTTTTAGAGTAAGTGTGTTGGGTTGAAGTAAATATTTTATAATGATTTTTTAAAGCTAGTTTTTGTCTAACATTTTAAATAAAAAAAATTTGCAGGACTTTGGAGGAAATATTATGAGCTTCATTTAATTTTTAAAAGACATTTTTGTGGCAGAATTTTTAATGTAAGTGTTTTGGGTTGAAGTATGCCTTTTGTGAAAAAAAAAAATGAGTTTTTTTAAAATTGAATCTTTTATGATGCTTTTTTAATTGAGTTTTTGTCTAAATTTTGATGTGGTGAGCTTTTTTTATAGGATTTTGAAGGAATTTTTTTGAGCTTCATACTAAAATATCATGGGAAATCAAAGGAATTGCAAGAGAAAATATGATTGAACAAGATCCCTTGAGGAAATTAGAGAATAGGGGAGAGAATATTGCAAAAAAAGAGGGAATAATGATCAAATATTGAAAGGGAATACAACCTCAACTAGAAGTTGAAGGAGGTATGTAAATGTAAATACTATAAATATGATATTTAAAATTTAACTAGAGGATTGTGAAGCCTAATTTTTATTTGATGCACTAATCTAAAAAATATTTTGCAATGTAAAAAAAGAGACATATTCCTCAAAACATTGATGATGAGATAGAAAATTTTGAAAGAGAAAGTGAAATAGATATTGAACCAATGATTGAAGATGTTGAAAATGTTGAAATATATTCAAGTGAAGAAATTGAATCATTAGGTATGTATATATATGTTGAATGTGTATAATTGAAATTATACATATTTATTGATTTAATTATTTATTGAATATGTAAACTCATTATTCACATTTAATTCTAATATGTACAAATGAAATCAGTATCAATGATGAGATGTTATAAAATGTTGACACTCACACATATGGAGATAAAAAAGCTGATTATGTTATACGATATCGTGTTAAGCGCATTATTGCTTTGTTCCTAAATGATGAAACTATGGTAGTTCAAGCCCAAATCTTGAAAGTCTCTTAACATCAAAGAAATTAAAATAAGCTAAGACTTTATTGGGTATTCGAAAATCAACAAAAGATAAAAAAGAATGAAGGAAAATGTGATACAAAATATAAATGGTCCTCTAAATTCAATTGGAAGATCTAGAAAGAAATGTGCTTTAGATGAACTTAGAGAAATAAAAACGACAGTGGTTTCATAAAGTACTAAAGTGAACGGATTGGTAAAATCTATAGCACAAGCATTAGGAACCTCACCAAAAAATGTGCTCAAACATCGAAAGATTTCAATTGCAAATAGATGTAAATGATTAACTCACTTGTTGGACAACTGTCTGTAGGAAAACATACAAAGATAGTTTTGGAGAAGATGTTAAAAAAATAATATATGAATATTGGATGAAAAATTCACGTGTTTCAGCAAAATAAAGGGATGTGACGCGAAGAAGAATAACGTGAAATCGGTACGAAGAACATGAAAAGCATTACTTGGACAAAACTCAGATAGAGCTTTTAGAAAATTTCATAGAATATAATCATGAAATTAATGTCTCAATCAATGATTTTGTGAAACAAAACCATGGTATGTTAAACCTATCACTGTACGTGACACTTGTTTTTGTCGTTATCATGTGGAATTTCAGTTATATTATGAGACGTTCCTTAATTTTGGTAAATTTTTTTGGAAAGATTCACCTCCTCATTCCACTATCCATGATTTCATATCTCAAATTATATGTGGAAGAGAAATCCGTGAATTATTTTACCAAAAGAAATGTGTTGGTGGTAGAAAATTGCGATGATTGTGGAAATTTGACTAAATTTCAAAACAAATATTGTATTGATATAAATGATCAATCATTGTCCAACATAAATGTGAAATCGAAGAGATATGAATATATTTGTACATCGACTGGTTCAATTAGTAATACAAGTACTAAAAGAATTGATTTACAGGAAGAAGAAATTTTTGTGATAGAGTTTTTGAAAAATTTTGAAGCATAAATTTATAAATACACCAAGAATTCCCATAGATCTCGATGGCAGGACTTGCAATTCAAAAAATCCCATGAATTTTTTCCACTAAGGAACATTTTATCAATAGTTGATTTTGCATAAAACTACACATTTTTTCCACCAAAATAAATATAGAGTGAATACTATCATTCTCACCAAGTCTCCATGTTTGTCCATATTCTATATAGACATGTTGAACAAAATGTTGATCATATAGAAAGAAACAACAAAAATCGCCATGCTATTAAATAATATCACTTTTATATTAGTGATGATCGTACACATGATACATATTTCATACAACATTGTTTTGAAAAGATTTATGACTCAAAAATTCGTGAAATAAAATTCAATGAACATTGGATATGGTCAGATGGATGAGTAGGTAAATTCAAATATTCATGTTCATTATTTTGGTTGTGTCATCTTCATATGAAAACCCACATTAAACATTTTTGGAATTTCTTTAAGACTGGTCATGGAAAGGGATGACATGACTGTTGAGATGTATGTATAAAACAAGAAGTTCAAAGATATCAAATGGGCTAGGCTACAAACTGACTTGTCTCAGTTGAACAAGTTGTTCAATGGTGCATCCATGCACTAATCCATGAGACTAACTGATCAAGGGAAGTACGTAGGTACATGATTTAATTTTTATTGGATTTCTAATTTTAAACATTATTTATCACAATGATTATCTTTGATGGTATTTTCAATAACATATTTATATTCTTGTTTGAATTTTCCATATAGGTTTTTTTGACATATTGGGGTCAAGGATTTAGATAGATCGATTGGAGATGACGTTGAAACAATAAAAGGGACTCGAAAATTATATTCAATTAAAGAAAAGTTATCCAAATTTTTTTTTGCATTGGATAAAATAAAATATTCCTATTTTTTCATGTTTGCACAGACAACACATAATCCAATGATGTTTGCAAAAACAAAATGTATATAAAAGGTTGGAAACATATAGAAATAAATACAAAGGGGTAAATATTCGTTGAATACTTTGAATAAATTCAATCAGAGGAGACTACAATATCATCCGAAGGTGATCGATTTTCTGATCTTGTTAGAGAAGGTAACATTTCAATTACTTCAAATGATAGAGATCTAGAAATAGATAATAAAATCAAGTACACATGTTAATTCTAAAGTTATTTTTTCATGTTAAAAATGATCTAAGTTTAAATATATAAGTTTGTTTTACTATGCAAGATATCTTTTGTTGTAGTTTCACCTACTACCAACGATGAAAATGTGAAGTATTATTTGATGTGTTGCACTGAACAAAAGATGAAATTATTGGAAAACTATGATGATAATTGGTTTACATATAATAGAGGTTCTATTATACTGAAAGGTTATTTTTTCCAACAAATCATCAAAGTCGGGATTTTTTTTTACTTTCAAGACTATAAAAATAATGTCATAAGTTGTCAATATAGTCATTTGGTGTGTGCAACACACATAAAGTTGATAGAAGTTCAATCAAAATAACAATTGAAAATTAAAAAATGGAAAATATCAAAAGACCATCATGAATTGACCGTTGAAGATGTCATTCCATTAGAATTTTTTTGATTGAACTTCCCATAAATTTCCTCTCTTTGTATTCATGTTTTAGAACTTCCAGAACTCAACTAAAAATTGAACTAGCCTTTTTATGTTATATATGTACAAGTGTTTGCACTTGTGCATTATTTTGGTACATACACACGAGTAATTTATACACAGGTGTACACATCCACATGTAGATTATATGGTCTTAAATGATTTCATACATTCTCTGGTAAAATTTTTCATAATGTCATAATTGAAAAATGTACATATCTGTGTATCTAACATAGTTGATATAATGAAAATTTTAAGTTGCACAATCTTTTTTTATATGTATCTATTAAGTAAATTATAATATTCATTCTTGAATGAAAAATTTATGGTATGTGTTTTTTAATTTCCAGTTTACTATCAACTAAAAGTAGCTTTTCTATGTACATTAATGAAAAATGTTGTGTATTGGATATATGTTTTAATGCAATTTTAAAATTTTATGATTGTTTGACACATTTAAGAACATCTAGAATTTTATGATTGTTCTTAGATATATACATCGATATGTATTGCGGTTCAATCATTTTTACATATATTCAATCATTTACTTCAATAACTTTTATGTACATATATTATGAGATTTTTTTTTTTTGTAATTTGGACTAAACTATATTAAAAGCATAAAAAAATGTAGAGAGGCAATGGGCATAGATGGAAATAAATTCCTATTCTATCCATGCCTTGGTAGTGTTCAAAATTAACCAAGTTTGGGGCTACCTCAAAGGAGGAAACCAACCTCTTAAGAGTGTCATCCAGTCTTGTAATAAAAAATATCCAGTGGCCGATATAAAAACAAAAGAGTTGAAGTATATCCTGAGGTGAAAAAAAAAAAAAAATTAACCTTTCTACCAACAAATCATGGAGTTCATTCGCCTTCGTCTGTCGCTTGGTCCTCTTCCTCTATAAGACACCCATGTTCTCTAGCAATTGCTTCCTCCTTAGTTGTGGGCATTAGAGGAGGCTTCGGAGGGGCCACATTTCGAGTCCATAACCCAACTGCCTATTTCCTCGATTGTGGGCTCATAAAATAGAAGTGGGTTGGTTTTCCTGGCTAAAGGTTGCAAAAATTGCGGAATAGTGGATTTCCTGTAGCCTCTTCTACCGCTATGCTTCTCTGAAAGAAAAAGAGTCTCCCCATGAATGCTATCAAGTACTTAAGGAGCCATCACCTCATGGAAAACAGATTTAGAGCCCTCGATGGAATCCAATCACTGGTTGCGGCCACATTGAGAGCGGTCCAAGAACGCATCCCTATAGCTGCCCCTGATGGGCTTCCGACGTTGCATGGGGCCATGGTATGGCTTGTAACCTGTACATTCTATGATTTTTTTTAGATATATACATCGATATGTATTGTACTTCAATCATTTTTATGTACATATATTCATGTGTACTTAAATATGTAAAACCATCTATGATTGTTTTAAATGACATGTATGAGAATGAAAATTATAGTTAAATATCACTAAATAATATATGTACATCCTAAAATTATATAACATTAACACACATGTTCAAATGCATAACATGTACCAATGTATGTGTTAAATGTAATTTGAAATTTCCATCTAGATTCATTTTAAATTTAACAAATAAAATGACAACTTGAGTTTTAAGAACAAAACATTACATCACAACATCTGAGCACATGGAAAATGTAGTTCAACTATACAAAATATACACATGTATGTGTAAATTGTAATTCAAAATTTTCATCTAGATTCATTTTATATTTAACAAATATAATGACAACTTGAGTTTTAAAAAAAAAACATTATATCACAACATGTGATCACATGCCAAATGTAGTTCAACTATACAAAATATACACATGTATACAAGTTTTATAATTTGAAAATTCCATCTAGATTCATTTTATATTTAACAAATAAAATGACAACTTGAGTTTTAAAAACAAAACATTATATCACAACATGTGATCACATGCCAAATGTAGTTCAACTATCCGAAATATACACATGTATACATGATTTGTAATTTCAAATTTCCATCTAGATTCATTTTATATTTAATAAATAAAATGACAACTTGAGTTTTAAAAACAAAACATTATATCGCAACATGTGATCACATGCCAAATGTAGTTCAACTATCCAAAATATACACATGTATACATGTTTTGTAATTTGAAATTTCCATCTAGAGATTCATTTTATATTCAACAAATAAAATGAAAACTTGAGTTTAAAAACAAAACATTATATCACAACATGTGATCACATGCCAAATTTAGTTCAACTATCCAAAATAAACACATGTATTTGTTTTGTAATTTGAAATTTCCATCTAGATTCATTTTATATTTAAGAAATAGAATGGCAATCTGAGTTTTAAAAACAAAACATTATATCACAACATGTGATCACATGCCAAATGTAGTTGAACTATCCAAAATATACACATGTATGTGTTTTGTAATTTGAAATTTCCATCTAGATTCATTTTATATTTAACAAATAAAATGAAAACCTCAGTTTTAAAAACAAAACATTATACCACAACATGTGATCACATGCCAAATTTAGTTCAACTATACAAAATTTACACATGTATGTGTTTTGTAATTTGAAATTTCCATCTGGATTCATTTTATATTTAACAAATAAAATGATAGCTTGAGTTTTAAAAACAAAAAATTATATCACAACATGTGATCACATGCCAAATGTAGTTCAACTATCCAAAATATACACGTGTTTTGTAATTTGAAATTTCCATCTAGATTCATTTTTTATTTAAAAAATAAAATGGCAACTTGAGTTTAGAAAAAAAACATTATATCACAACATGTGATCACATGAAAAATGTAGTTGAAGTATCCAAAATATACACATGTATGTGTTTTGTAATTTTAAATTTCCATCTAGATTCATTTTATATTTAACAAATAAAATGAAAACTGGAGTTTAAAAAAAAAAATTATATATCACAACATGTAACCATATGCCAAATGTAACTATACAAAATTTAAAATCATTCTTGATAAAAGTAGATGTAGTTTGAAACTATATCCAAACAGTAAAATATGTCCAAAATTTATATCAAATGAATAATAAAATTATATATATATAACAATGTATAGTGTTACAAGTATAAAGCTATATAGGAAAGTAAATATGACTGCATAGATAAGACTATATATATATATATATATATATATATATATATATATATATATATATATATATATATATATATATATATATATATATATTTTTTTATTTTTTTTTCAAATGAAAATGCATATAAAATAATTTTCAATAATATTAAGAAAAAGGTAGACAACTTGTTCAAATGGTGTGGATGTTCCTATCTCAATCATACACTCCATTGATAAAGTCCTTGGACAATGGAAATCATCTCCAAAATCCTAAAATTCACAAATTTTAAAACTATAAAATAACTCAAGATCTAGATCTCATTTGATAATGAAACTTTTGAACTTCAATTTATAACTTAAACATATAAGTGACAAATTGAATACTTGTGATGGTGGATATGTCACATCTCCTAACAGGGAAGGAGAGGGTGGCTCCGAACAAAATTCATCTCGAGAAACCTAAAATTGAAAAAAATTAAAACTGTAAAATAACTCAAGATCTAGATCTCAATTTTTAATAGAACTTTTGAATTGCAATATATAGCTTAAAAACGTAAGTGAATTTTTTTTAGAAATTATACAAACATATGTATATCAATGGTGTCAATCCGATCAAGCAATGTACTAAATCTAGATACTGAATCCTTTTACAAATCAATTGTGGAAAATAAACATGATCACCAATTACAACAAGCGCAAAAAGAAACAAATCAAACCACAACACAGACAATTTCCTGTTGAAATATTACTTCTCAAAAACCCTCTATCATATATTGTATATTCCACAAGGAATGATGAAATAATTGTAATTCACTCTTCTCACAAGAGTCTCCTGCAATGTGCCTATCATCTCACACTGATCCAGAAAAAATCAGGCCAACACATAGCCAATTCTCAGCCTGTCTTCAGCCTACCTTGCTCATGCAATTCTAGATGAATGCAATCCCTATTGTTTAGGAGTTTTATCCTTCCTCAACTATCCTGAGTATCATGGGAATCTTGTAGTGTTTTAACTGCAACTGTGCAGTGTACTAATATCACAACTAATAGTTAACTTCCCTTTAACCTTTGTCTCAACTAGGTCTTCAACAGAACTAACATGTATGCAACTATTACTATTAAATCATCAGTTTCATGGTAGATCATTGATTGTGAATTAAATAATATTTAATTCACTTCATCTCTCATTAGTGCAAGAAATAGTTACAACTAGTTCAACTGACTCTAACTCACCTAACCGAGTTAATTGGTTACACATGCATTAAATTAATGCACCAACTTCAATTTGAACTCCATAACTAATAGAATTACTCTACGTTCCTCACCAACCACCCTCAACTCAAAATACATTAGCTAATAGATTTTATCACACTCAAATAACTATTACAAGTGATCATGAGATACGATTACATTTTATTGTCCAATTTAATTAAGGGATAATTAAATTTGACACACATCCAATTTATTAAATAAATTGAATTGCACACTAATGTATCGCTAGGACCCATCATTACATGACTTGTGGTCCCACACTAGTGTAGGCACTGTCATGTTCGTTATGGATGCCAATTTCAATGTTTCTTGTTGCAAACTTCAACACTCCCTCTCAACAAGAAAGGAATGTCCTTGCATGCACACATGCACCTATTTCATGTGACATGAAACTCTTGCATGTGACATGTAACACTTATCTTGTGTTCCTCCCACATGAAACTCTTGCATGTAACACATCTCTAGTGTTTCTCCCACATGTAACTTTTTAATGCAACACTTTTGAAACTAAATAGCATCCAAAAAACTAAATTAGTATAATGCATTTGTCATTAGAGTCTTTTGACTACTAGTACATACTTCACATGTCTACTGGATTCTTTGCACTGTTGACATCTGCATCCATGCACTTTGCACTGCTGCCAACTCTAATCTGCGCTCTAGTATATGACACCTATCACTCTAATTTCTGTCCTCCTGACATGTGATTGCATAAATCTAATTGATCCTACTATTGGTAATGTGGGCTCCACGTAGTTAGGTTCCATCCATGAGATATACCATCTCCAAGACCCTACCCAAATTTATTCTTGGGATGAATTCTACACATCGCCCCACCTCACACTTGGAGGTCCTTTTGCCCATATGGCTCTAAATTTCTCTACTTTAGTGGTTTTGGCCACTCCATGATCCCATGCATGTGGCTTCTCCAGATATTGAGGTTCATTATTTAGAACCAAGAGTTCCTCATCTTGATGCAAATCAAGCTCCCTCTTAAGCGAAAATTTCATGGATTTCTCATGCTTCCCCATGGTACATCCCTTGCATGTGTCTATCTGTGCAAGGGTACCCTTTTGAAGCTTCGTATAAATCTGTTGCATGACATTCAAAGCTCCATGGTGTAGCTCACCCTCATCCCAGCTCACCACTTTGTCTTCTTTACCCATCATTGCTGCACAACCATCTACCTCAAGCTTATAGAGATTCTTCACACAAATCCAAATCTTCTTGTCTTCCCATGTTGCTCTGTGTCGAAGAAAAAATTTTCCTTCATTGAAAACAACATCACAGCCTCTATCCTCAAATCTTGTGACTAAAACTAAATTTTTCTTCAAGATTGGTAGATGCATTAGATATTTTAATAAAAATGGCTTACCTGACTCTCTCTGGAAAGTAACTGTACCAATCCTGGTGGCACTATACCTTCCATCGTCACCCATTTCAATATGCATCTGAAGGTCCTTATCCTCCAAGCTACTGAAAAGTTCTCTATCTCCAGTCATGTGGAAAGATGCACCACTATCCAAGTACCACCCTGATCCCATCGCACTTGACACCATGCATGCGATCAACAAGAAGTCCAAATCAAATTGCGAGGCTAAAACCTCACCAACTACAGATCCTGAAGCCTTCTTGTTCTTCTTCTTTTGTGGATAATTAGTGGCATAATGTACATGCTCGGGACAGTGGAAACACTTCACTCTGGACATGTCGCGCTCCTTGCCTTCTTTGCAGGTCTCAGATTTGGAATAGGGTTTATTTCCCTTCCCCTTATTTTCCTTACCAGCCAAGGCACAATTTTCTTCATCATATTCCTTAAATGAATATCCATCCCCGATATTCTGCTTGAATTCTTCTTGCACAAAATCAAACCAAAATCATTCCCAATCTAGAAACGTTTCCCTCTCATTAATAGAGTTCTGATAACTATGCCAACTCTTGGGAAGTCCTAGAAGATCTAGGCTCACTAGGTCATCATCCGCGGTAGTAATTCCTACAGTCCCAAGCTCATCTTGACATTGGAAAAACTTTGTTAATTTTCCCGTAATAGTGTCGCTTTTCTCCATTTTGATTTTCGTGAGCTTTTCCTTCAGTGATAATTTTCTATCATCACTGCTACTCTGAAAAATATCTTTCAAATATTTCCACATTACATATGGAGTCAATTTTCCATGGAGACTTGAGAAAATGTGGTCTCATACTCCCTCTAGTAAGATCCTCCTTGCCCTTGTAACCTTCTTTTCCTAAGCATCAAGATTTGCGACATCGGCTACAATGGGTTTGGGAACATCATTATCAGTGAATTATTTCAACCCATTGTCCTTTAGTACTACCTCCATCCTATCTCTCGATGCAATATAATTGGAACTGACATCGAGTGCATACTCCAATCTCAGGCTATTGAAAGCCACTTCGATCTTGATTCGTCTGTCGCACCAAGAATAATTTTGAAAATTAGAATTATATTTAGTCACAAACTCAACTTATCCTCCACTATAGTGATTTCCTATGCTCTGATACCATGTAGAAATTTTACAAAGATATGTATATCAATCGATTCAATCTGATCAAGCAATGTACCAAAGATAGATACTGAATCGTTATACAAATCAATTGTACAAAATAAACATCATTTCCAATCACAGCAAGTGAAGAAATAAACAAACCAAAACAAAACACATATAATTTCCTAGGGAAATCTTACTAGTAAAATCCCCTCTATCATATATTTTATATTCCACAAGGAATCATGAAATAATTACAATTCACTCTTCGCACAAGAGTCTCCTGAAATCTGCATATCGTCTCACATTGTTCTAGAAAAACTCGGGCCAACACTAAGCCAATTCTCATCTTGTCTTCATCCTAACTTTCTCATGCAATTCCTCATAAATCAAATTCATATTCTTTAGGAATTTTAGCCTTCCTAAACTGTGTTGAGTATCATGGGCATCCTCTGGTATTTTAACTACATTTAGGAAATCTGTTAATATCACAACTGATAGTTAACTTCCATTCAAACTTTGTCTCAATTGGGTCTCCAATGGAACTGACATGCACGTAGCTATTAATATTAAATCATCAGTTGCATGGAAGATTACTGATTGTGAGTTAAATAATATTTAATTCACTTGATCTCTCACTAGTGTAAGAAAAAATTACAACTAGTTCAACTGACTCTAATCACCTAACTGAGTTAACATATTACACATGCATTAAAATAATGCACCAACTACAATTCAAACTTCATAACTAATAGAATCACCCTGCATGCCTCACCAACCACCATTAACTCAAAATACATGATCTAATTGAGTTTATCACACTCAGTTAACTATTACAAGTGATCATGAGATAAGATTACATTTTATTGCCCAATTTGATTAAGGGATAATTAAATTTTCCACACACCCAGTTTATTAAATAAATTGAATTGCACACTAATGTATCTCTAGGACACACCATTACACGACCTGTGGTCCCACACTAGTCTAGGTGTTGTCATGTTGCTTCCGGATGCCAATTTCACTGTTTCTTTTTTCAAACACAAAAAAAATGAATACTTGTGCCTGTGGATTGGGCACATCTCCTAATAGGGAAGAAGAGGGTGGATATAGACAAAAATCATCTTCATAAACCTAAAATTCAACAATTTTAAAACTATAAAATAAATCAAGGTCTAGATCTCATTTTTTAATGAAGCTTTCACTTCAATTTATAACTTAACAACATATTTAAGTGAAAAATTGTTCATACTTGTGACGGTGGATTTGGAAAATATCATAATAAGGATGAAGAGGGTATCTCCATAGAAAAAAGATCGAACGAAATCAGAATCTGTTAACATTTAATCATATACATGTACATGTGAACACAATTATTTATTTAAAAATATGCCATCATGTTCTGATAATAGTAATAGATTAAACTAATTGTGCATAAACATCATGAATGCTAAATAAAAAACTAATATTTTCCAACATATCATCTTTATTGTGATAACCATCTTGATTGTGAGAACTTGAAGCTTCGACCATGATATTAAAATCTTCGTTTATCAAGCCTCAGAGCTAAAAATGGTGTTCACATTTATGATACATTTTTGTTAGATTAACATATACAAATAAATGTGTGTATATGTATTTATTAGAAATTTTACATGTGTTAAAAAATTCACCGCAGCCATTATCACATACTGATCCCATGCCCTCTTTCTCATGAATAATTAGGTCCAGCTAACCATTGCGACAATTCTTTGCAAATTTTCTGAGCTCTTAAATATTTATGTTGTCTATTTCATCATCTTTATGATACACAAAATGAGCACGTGCATTCTCTCATTCTCTTTGTCAATTTAGACAAACATCAATTCCACCAAGTCCACTCTGAACATTATCTATGATTACATCCTTTGCTTCTTGACTAATTTGAGAAGTGGCATCCATCTCTAACCGCAAATTTTCGACACGAAGAGGTAAACTTACTAATGGTGGCTCGAGGTGAGGAAACTCAACATCGCACTTAGCGCCACTATGGTCACATAATAAACCTTTCCTAGGACCAAAAAAATTAGATGGAAGGTCATTATAAAGTGGTTTCATTCCCAAAAATAATTCTACATAAAATATTTTACAAAATAAAGAGGAACCTCATCATTCCATGGTAGTCTTCCATAGTCAGCAAGGTGCCTATCATATAAATGGCAAGCTATATTAGGCTGCTTGAAATATTTAACCTTTAACATCTTTCTTTTCATCCCTTCTTCGAAATTGAACGTAGAATTGGCCATATTTTTTGTAACTCTGTCTTTAACAACCTCCTGTGTATCAGAACCCGTCACTGTTTCATTTCTTTTCCTCATCACTTATACAAAAGTATTAGTGGTTTGACCAAGCATTTTGTAAATATCTACAAGTTTTCTTAAAGAGTGAGTAACTATTTTTAAGCTTTCTCGACTCTTAACAGGGAGTCTCAAAGACACAAGATCTTTCTTCAATTTTTAATAAATATGTTGACACCTTTGTAATGTGCATTGATGGATGTTTCTTTCCCAAGGTAAATCAGAAGTGTTAGATGGATAAGCCGTGGTTGGTGTACAACCTTCTTCTTGAATAACATGTTTTTTCCTACGTCTTTTTGGAGCAACATTTTGACCCCCTGCATCAATACATAAAATTTTGTACAAATAAAAAAACATGTGAACAAATTTGTACAAATTGAATGAAAATAATATTCAGATTGATGGCCACATCAAGGTGGTTGGGAAACATCATGCACGCCCTGAAATTGTGGAGAACCGGAATGACCATCGATTGGTTGAGAACCAACACGACCACCCATTGATTGGCCTCCGGGGGAATGCATATCACCACCCTCACGTAGTTGGCCACCAGGGGAATGTGTACGACCACCAACCTCATGTGTTGAAAGGGAAGCTTCATAGAAACAAACATGAATTTATAATCAATTCAAAAATACATACATACATATAAATATATTTACATATGATTGACTAAATTGTGTGAACCATACCACGATTGTGTAAACCATGGTCATGCTCCATTGATGGAGTCAATACTCTTGTCCTCTTAACTCCTACAAATAAAAAATTAAATTTATTAAAAACTAATTTAACTCACAAAATTGATAAAGAATCAATTCCTTATGTATAAATGTATATACATGGGGATAACATCATATATATAAATTCATTAAAAAGAACAATTCCACATATATACATATATGTATGGAGATAATATTATATATTCAAATGTCATTTAAAAACATGCACATTTAATATACATACCATGAACATCCCTTGATCCATGATCCCCCTCTCTCATAGAGGCATGGGATTATATTGATCTTTGCCTTTCATCCTCCATCATATATATATATATATATATATATATATATATATATATATATATATATATCTACAGTGGACATTTACAATTATTTTTAAAGTTACTATTTAAAATAAATTCAAAATATTTCAAAAAACTAATGTAATTTAGTACGAAATTATGTAAAACACAACTTTCAAAGCACGAATTAATGTGTGAAACTCACTTTAAACAAAAAATTGTTGAAGTCTTCACATTTTAAATTTAAAAAACATAAAGTTCACCAAGTTGCGCATACATGGTGGGAGCACACTTATAATTGAAAAAAGACATGGTCATTAAAAATGATGCATTTATAAGTAAAACACACACACATATCAAAGATTTGTTACAATGTCCATCAATAAATTTTCAAGGAGATCATCTCAACACTAATTCATCTTTGCGAGATGAATATTGAATTGGCATTGCCCTGTATAATACTAATTCATCTATTAACTCATCTTTGATAGATGAATCTTGAATTTTCATTGCCACACACAATAGATCACCAGATATCTTATTAACATTTGCACAATGTCTTATACTAAAAAATTGAAATTGTCTAACAATATTGTTTGTTTTTCCACACAGTTGTTTTAGCCTCTCCTTCTTAAATTGGTACACGTCTTTCATTTGGTTACACACAAGTTCATAATTTGTGAAAACTACAATTCGATTTGATCCATACTCCCTAGTTGTTCCCAAGGCTTCTATGAATGCAATATAATAAGCCTCATTGTTTGTCGTTCTTCCCTATATATTCATTTTCCTTTGGAGGACCTTGTTAGTTGCAATATTGTGAAGCACATATGTAATCATTTCTTTCCCTGGATATGGATATCAAGAAACATCTATGCATAATGTCCATTTTTCAACCATGTTTAGTTGGTTTTTTTATCCATGAAAAAAAAATCAATAAAATATATTAAATGAACATTTATTGAAAATGCATGGGAGAAATGACATGTACATGGTTTTCCTTAAATTTTATGAGTGAAATGACATGTACATGGTTCCAAAAAATGCTATCAAATGCCTTAAATTTTATGGAAGGAATGACATGTACATGGTTCCCAAAAAAACTAGCAAAAAAGAAAAAAAATTCAATAAAATATATTAAATGAACATTTATTTCAAATGCATGAGATAAATTACATGTACATGGTTTTCCTGAATTTAATGGGTGAAATGACATGTACATAGTTCCCAAAAACACTAGAAAATTCCTTAAAGTTTATGAGAGAATTTTTATGGGTGAAATGACATGTACATGGTTTCCAAAAACACTGGAATATGTTTGAAAGTTTATGGGAGAAATGACATGTACATGGTTCCCAAAAAAACTAGCAAATGCCTTAAATTCTATGGGAGAATGGCATGTACATGGTTTCCAAAAACAATAGCATTTTCCTTATTGAAAATGCCTTAAACTTTATGGAGAAATGGCATGTACATGGTTGGGAGAAATGACATGTATATGGTTCCCAAAAACACTAGCAAATACCAAATTTATGGGAGAAATGACATGTACATGGTTTCTAAAAACACTAGCATTTTCCTTAAAAATATATTAAATAAACATTTATTGTGAATGACTTAAATTTTATTGCAAATGCATGGGAGAAATAGCATGTACATGGTTTGCCTTAAATTTTATGGGAGAAATGACATGTGTACATGGTTTGTCTTAAAGTTTATGGGAGAAATGGCATTTACATGGTTTTCCTTAAAGTTTATGGGAGAAATGACATGTACAGTGTTTGCCTTAAAACTAGAATTTTCCTTAAGAATATATTAAATTAAAGTTTATAGGAGAAATTACATGTACATGGTTTGCCGTAAAATTTAAGGGAGAAATGACATGTGAATGGTTTTCCTTAAAGTTTTCCTTAAATTTTATGGGAGAAATTACATAGAAATAACATGTATATGGTTCCCAAAATACTAGAAAATTCCTCAAATTTCATGGGATAAATGACATGTACATGGTTCCGAAAAAACTAGCAAATGACTTAAAGTTTATGGGATAAATGGCATGTACATGGTTTCCAAAAACACTAGAATCTTCCTTAAAGATATATTAAATTAAAGTTTATGGGAGAAATGACATGTACATGGTTTGCCTTAAAGTTTGTCTTATAGTTTATGGGAGTAATGACATAGAAATTCCATGTATATGGTTCCAAAAACACTATCAAATGCCTTAAAGTTCATGGGAGAAATGACGTGTACATGGTTTTCAAAAACACTAGAATTTTCATTAAAAATATACTAAATTAAATTTTATGGGAGAATGCCATGTACATGGTTTGCCTTAAAGTATATGGGAGAAATGACATGTACATGGTTTGTATTAAATTTTTCCATAAGTTTATGCGAGAAATGACATGTACATGGTTTGCCTTACATTTTTCTTTAATGTTTATGGGAGAAATTACATAGAAATGACATGTAAAAAGTTCCCAAACACGAGAAAATTCCTTAAAATTTATAGAAAAATTACATATAAATGACATTTACATGGTTTCCAAAACACTAGAAAATTACGAGAGAAATGACATGTACATGATTTTCCTTAAAGTTTGCCCTGAGTTTATGGGAGAAATGATATGTAAGTAGTTTGCCTTAAAGTTTTCTTTTAAGTTTATGGGAGAAAGGAAATCTAGAAATGACATGCCTTAAAGTTTGTCTTGCCTAGAGTTTATGGGAGAAATGACATGTACATGGTTTTCCTTAAAGTTTGCCTTAAATTTTATGGGAGAAATGACATAGAAATGACACACCGCAAATTTTTCCTTGAGTTATGGGAGAAATGACACATGTACATGGTTTTCCTTAAAGTTTCCCTTAAAGTTTATGGGAGAAATGGCATAGAAATGAAATTTACATGGTTCCCAAAACACTAGAAAATGCCTTAAATTTGATGGGAGAAATGACATGTACATGGTTATCCTTAAATTTTTCCTCGAGTTTATGGGAGAAATGATGTGTACATGGTTTTCCTTAAAGTTTTCCTTAAGTTTATGGAAGAAATGACATGTATATGGTTTTCCTTAAAGTTTTCCTTAAATTTTACGGGAGTAATGAGATAAAAATGACATGTATATGGTTCCCAAAACAGTAGAAAAATGCCTTAAAATTATGGGAGAAATGACATGTACATGGTTTCAAAAAACACTAACATTTTCCTTAAAATATTTATTAAATTAACCTTAAAAATATATTAAATTAACCTGAAATTTTATGGGAGAAATGACATGTACATGGTTTCAAAAAAACTAACATTTTCCTTAAAAATATATTAAATTAAAATTTATGGGAGAAACAAAATGTACATGGTTTTCTATAATGGGAATAACACTACTGTAATAAGGTAAGTACATGGTTATGGGAGAAATGACATGTACATGGTTATCCTTAGAGTTTTCCTTGGGAGTAATGACATAAAAATGACAAGTATATCATTCCCAAAACACTAGAAAATGCCTTGAAGTTTATGGGAGAAATGAAATGTACATGGTTTGAAAAAACACTAACATTTTCCTTAAAAATGTATTAACTTAAAGTTTATGGGAGAAATTACATGTACATGTACAATTGTAATGGGAATAACACTATTGTAATTATGTAAGTAGTGTTCCATGTACTAGTTGTAATGAGTCTAATCTCTTGTATTCATTACGTTACATGGAGTTAGATCTATCATTCTCCTTATCTCTTTGTATATAAGAATGTGTATATTATTGATATGAAAAGAGTCTTATGTGATACATGTAGTTAATTACACACATTGTCCTGAATACAACTATCCCCATGGTATTACTACTACTAGTTTCATACCTTATGTTGATTGTGAACCTTTCTTTAAAGTGAAACAAGATGGAATAGGTAGATAAAGTAAATTGAACACTTGACTCTATGCACCTAAAGTTTGTACTATTACTCATCTAGCGAATAGGTAGCAAGTATTTGAACATAAATTCAATATCAAAGTATATATCGAACCGTGTATAGGACATTCCATTTACCTTATGACAAATATGGCTCATTAATATAATGACATGGAGTAGAGATAACTAATGTATTTCTGTTCTATGCAAATCCTTGTACAGGTTGACTAGTAAAAGGTATTAGTTAACCTATAACATAGTTTTAATTTTAATGGGCTTATCAATATATGAATTGTATCTATGACCTCAGTGCAATAATGTAGCTTCTCATCTACTATTTTTTTTTCTTTAAGATATGCAGAGAATTTTTCAAATATGTTTTATTACTATAACTTAGCTCTTTCACAATTACAGTACTAATACGGTCTGTGTTTCCTCTTTATTAAATATGTAAATTACGTATATTGAACAAGTGGTTTCATATCATGAACTGAACCTCGTACAAGTTGTAACAAGGTAAGTATTCCTTATAATAAGGATAACATGATATGAGCTATTACCCTTACATTACACATGAGTATGAATGAATTTCATAATGGATACAAAAGTAATGAGACTAATCATGGAGAGCTTATACCTTAATGAAACCCATAGACCTTTCCTAATTATTAGCTAATAGTTATGGTTATAGCATGTGTTAAGAGATCATAGTAATATATGTATTCAACTAGTGTGATAGAGCTTATACCTTATCATTGTAATTACTATAAATGATTCACATTATGCATACCACGAACAACTCCATAAAATATTCACAATATGTTTCTCTCTTGCAGGGCTGCATTCAAAAGATGACCTTAACAGATGGTAAGAAAATCCATGCTCATATCAAGCATAATGGACTTAGATTTATAAAAGACCATGTTTTATTTAACACACAATGTATGGATTGTCATCCATGCCCATATCAAGCTTAATGGAATTGGATTTATAATAGACAAGATTTTATATAACACACAATGTAGGGATTGTCATACACTCAGGGAGTTTTCATGACAGATCTCCAAATTTTCTAGAAGGCCCCCAACGTTTAGAAATTCTGACCACATGTCCAAGAGAACACATGGAGTTGGAAAATTTCATTTACTGGGGTTGTATGGGATGTTGATATTCTTGATATTCAAGAAAATAAAAGTGTATATATAAATATATTTTAATTTTTATGAGGATAAATATAGTTTATTGTGAGACTTCACTAGAAAATAGCTGAATACAAGATCGAGATAGACAAATAAATACAAGACCATTCTATAAATAAAGGATACGAGTAATAAATATTGTTTAAACATAACTCTTCTGTATTCTTTATCTTAAAAATGTTTGTTTGAATATTCATCATATCTAATCATGTTATACTCTTGATTCTCCTGTACTAGTTAATTTAATGTAATTAATAGGGATATATAATATCAATTTATTTCTATCTATGAATATGATAAATTACATCTATTAAATCTCGAACAACGAGAAATACCTAGAAAGGATGAGCAGATAGCGAGAGTACGCATAATGAGCAGACAACGAGAGCGAGCACGACAATATGACAAAGAGAGCACACAAGACGAGCAGATAATGAGAGTGAGCACAAGGAGAAGACATCGAGCATGTGTACGATGAGCATACAATGAGAGCAAGCACGACGAGTAGGAAACAAGCCTGAAAAATTGAAACACACCTGCAAACACACAGAAAAATAAAATTAAAAAACATAAAAAAACATAAAAAGAAGAGCACAAAAACAATATTCTCACCTTATATTACTCCCCTATTCGAACCTCCAATAGCAATACAACAACAAAACAACGCAACAGTAAGAAAAACAAAGCAGCGAGACAAACAGAGTAGCGAGAGAGAGCACACAATGAGAAGACAAAGAGAGCGTGCATGATGAGAAGAAAACAAAACTAAAAATACAAACAAAAAATTGAAATTAGAAAGAAAACAAAAAACATAAACCAGAAAAACTAACAAATCATAAAAATAATAGTCTCACCTCAGCTTGCTCCCCTATTCGCCCCTGCAATAGTGAGACAGCAACACAGAAGTGCAACGGCAAGAAGAAAAGAGAAACGAGCGCAACTACGAGACAAACAGAGTAGCAATAAAAACATAGTAGTGCAATGGTAATGAAACTTTTTGCGGTCTAGGGGCCGATATATTTATAACAAAGAGTTCGGCCAAAGTATTTTAAAAAGTTCGGTCGAATTCTTGTTGTCGGTTTTCCCATATCCACCCAAAAATATGTTTACCCGCACCATCAATATGCCCTCAATGTTAATGACAGAAACAGTTCAGCCGAATTATTTTCAAAACATCGGCCGAACTGTAGAGAAAATGAAATTTTCTGAACACGTTTCTCATGAAAGTGTAACCCACCTTCAAATTTTTACCCATTTATCAAAATTATGGTAATAAGTGCAACACATTTTGATCTAACAAAGAGAAACCAAAGATGACATAGATGGTTTTAAAGAAGACATGGAAGCTAAAATTGATTATTTGAAGAATAGAATGGAAACTAAGATCGATGGTATAGAAGAAAAACTGAAAGGAAACATAGAACCATGAATAATGATCTAAAAGAAGACATGGAAGGTTTGACAAAGTTGCTAAAAGAAACTATTCCTAATGGTGAAAATATGGAGCAAGTCCCAGTTCAAACAATATTACTAGAAATTGACGAGGAAGGAAAAGTAATATTGGAACCTAAATAAGTCACAGAAACAAGAACTCGACATCTACGAAATCGATCAATTTCAAAGTATCTCATCAACTTACCTGCTGAAGATTCCACATGAGAGGGTGAATTTTATACAAAAGCATCTAGAAATAATCAAGTATTGAGGACATCACTTGTTTAAAGGAGACATGCATGTTAGGTCCTTATAATACTAGTTTATCTTTTTATTTTTATTGTTAGTATAGCCCCCTTATTGTTATTGTTGTACCCATGTAGTCCCCATATTGTTATTATTGTGCCCCATAATAGCCCACCATTGTTATTGTTGTGCCCTTACATTATTATTCTTAGGTCGACTACGATTATATTGTGACCCCATGGACTGCTATATATAAAAAGGAGGTTTTTTCATTTGTGTCATCCAATAATTGTTCATTTATGTAATGTAAAGGAGGTTTTCTCCTCGAAGTGGATGGTTTCTAAGGTGTTGATCTCTCTTTTCTTCTATTTTTGGAGCTGGTTTCATAACATGACATATGTGAATTCATTCTGAATTATGAAGCACACATCCATATAGGAGATGAAATTCTATTCACTATCCCAGCTAGACATAAGGAAAAGTCAAGAAAAACTTTCAAATAAACATACCACTAGCAACTTCTTAGATGAAAAGCTATACACTATCCCATTGACTAGATAAAAGGAAAACTCAAACAAAACTTTAAATAAACATATCATTGAATCTTGGTTACGATTCCTGCCAATATGAAATGTAAATAAAACATATTACATGTTACCCTGAGTTGAATTAATGGATAGCTTGTGTACATGACATGCACTCACCCTTGCTTTAGATGCTACATTACAATCCCACCTAAAATTTCAACATAGATGTACACACGATGCCATTGGACTATGCTCCGATATACATATTCTCTTAGTGATTTGTCTTATAGAGGTCTCTTGTTCTTCTGCCTACCAAGGGTGATAACTTTCCCACTTTTCAATCTCTTATGGATTCTAACTTCCCTACTGCCCCAAGCAAGATAGCCTATATGTTAACCAAAACAACCTATATGTTAAACAAAACAACCTATATGTTGTTTTGTACAAAAATGTTAAAGACCACATTTGGAAGAAACAAAAAGAAAAACCAAAAACTAATAGAATTTAAGAGAAATTTTCAAGAATAATAAATGGAAAAAAAACAAAACTAATTGGAAAAAATACTATAGGCTAATATTTGTTTACTTAAATAACTTTTCCTAATTTTCCCAAAAAGATTGTCCAATTCATAATTAAAATTTTCTCATCATTCAATATAATAAAATTTCTTACATAACAAATTCACCAAATCAGTTATATGGATTTTGAAAATCTTAATATTAAAATTTAAAAAATGCAAAGTATTTATAACTAATAGTTTAGAAAATTATAAATATCCTTAAGAAAATGACTCCCTCAGATGTTCCAATAGTATGAAAAAAACCCAAATTTTATTTATATTAAATCAACAAATATCTAATTAGCTAGCCTAAAACCCCAATATCACATTTATAATTCCGTGATAATAGAAATAATGACTTTATGAATGTAATCAAGAAAATTTCAGGCCCTCCTTGAATTCAATCAACAAAATTTTTGGCCATATATATCTAGCAACTCCTCGTTATTCATAAGATGAATGGAAGGAAATTTACATTCATAGATATGTTGTAATAGCACTATAAACTAATCATCATTTTCCAAAAACTGTCATACAAATTAAACAATAATATCCTTAGTTTTTAGGTGTTCATAAAATAAATATAATTCTCAGAATAGTATTACAATCTTCAGACACATAGAGTTTAATTTAGAAAACTAACTTCGACAGTTACAAGGTCCTAGTATTCCTCAAAAAAAATCAAACCTTACTGAAATCCAACTGCTTTCTTGAAAACTCATCAAACCGACCATTCAGCTCCCTGTAAATATGAGCAAATCTGAATCATCCATATGACATCATTGGGTTAAAAAACTGCCTATGTGGGTATTCCATAGAATTGAGCAAAATTACCTTATAAATGCCCAAATCAAAGTTGTTTTGAATTTTCATTTGTGTGTTTGGAGCCATGGTTTCTTCCAAACACTGGGTTGGGCTGTTTGGGCTTCAGTTTCTTCTGGTCTTCTGTATCAATGAACTGAAAATCGTCTTCTGAGCCCTTGCCTGATCGTTCACATGTAGCAAAAGCCCTGGAACCGGTGTATTCCATCTTGTTGATAGACTTGCATTAAACACAGGAAAAAAAACACCCGACAACTAAGTTAAAAATATATATATAAGTAATAAGACATGACTTATTTAGCCCTTACGATAAAGAATTTATTATTATTTTTATTTAATTTTTATTTTTATATGTCTCTTAGCAAAAATATAAAAATAAATTAACATAAATCTAATATGATTTTATTTTATTTATTACTCTCTAAATGATTATTGATAGATCTAAGTCACTAGCTTTTCCCCATTTTTCTCACATGGCACACAGGGTATGATCTCTGATTTTTGTTAGTATTTTGAGAGAGTATGCAATTCTTTTTAATTATAGAAATTTAGGTAAGATTTTGATAAAATCTTGTTAGAAGTTTTGTAAATTTAATTTATAATTGTTAAATTTAAAGATTCTAAATAATAATAAAAAAATGGTAGTACTGAATTTATTTCCAAAAAATTCCAAAAACATAATTCAAACACTATTTAATTTTTTTAACCAAATTCTAAACACTTTTAACAGTAAAAACCATTCCTCAACATAAATAAACACCATTACATAACACTTCACTAAACAGCATCACAATTCACAAAATTAATAAAAATATTTAAACCTTATATCACATATTTTACATACACTCCATATTACCTCAGACCATAGTTACCAAATTCGCACGTATTGGAGAAAAAAATACGAGAATTCGGCAATTCGATTCGTATATCAAATAGTTCGGAAAAAAATCGATTCGGTTAACACGATACTACTGTTTGTCTCGAGGTTCAGGTTTTATGGAATATTTGCCTAAGCTTCAGATTTTATGGAATATCCACGTCCCGAGAGAGGTGGCTCTTAAAGCCAAAATAAATGAGATTTTTGTTTTTC
>CM076574.1:565606751-565710119 GCA_034641835.2 Pinus albicaulis
CAGTCAACACATAGAACTTACCATAGTAAATAAAAAATAAATTTGTTTTGCCATAGCAACCGGTTTATAACATGACAGTAATTATTTGAATTGGCAACGGATAAGGTTCTTATATAAATAATTCACATCAGCAGTACAGTAATATCTTATTGGGATTAAAAAAAGAGTTCCGTAGAACTGTAAGTAAACTGGCACCAAGGCAGAATTAATTTAATACCCATGGACTATCTAGTCATCATAATGTACTTAAGTTAAACTTGATTGGCCGCTTGTTTATTTTTCTTGTGATTTGGGTTTGTTCACGTACAAGAGATCTACCCTTATGTTTAACTTTGATATGCGAGTTTCATTATGGTCATTGATCCGGCCACTGGCCCACTGCCACTGCTTGACACTTGTCTCTCATCGCACCGTCGATTCAACGTTGATCCTACGGTGGTATTTCTTTAGGGTTTTAATGACTTTGGCTTGTAACTGCTTCCACTGCTCATTGTTGCGCTCCGGCGTAGGTTCTGGAGAGGAGGGTTTTTCCTGTTAGGTTTCTCTCCAGGTTTTCTTTTTCTGTCACAGCGTTTTTCCCGTTCGACCTCACATCCAGAGGAATGGTTTCTACCCGGCGGCTCCATTCTTCAGGTATTCGCCCAGTTCCTTTCGCAGGTGTGAAATCAGGTTTTCTTGCAGTCTTCCTCTATTAGATTACTATTGCAAATTCTTTTCCTCTTATAACCCTTATTCTTTTGTTTCCATTCCTGTAGCGGTGCCCTGTTAATTCTGGTTTTGGGGTTCCGGTTTTACCGAGAGCTGCATCTTCTATTCTTGCTACAGGTATATGTTGGTTCGGCTCTTCATGGAGATTTTTTTTATTTTTCAATTGTGTTTATATTTGCATCTATTTTATTTACTACAGGGTTTGGTGGTTACTTCTGCATTGTTGAATTCTGCTGACAGGTACCCTCTTCTGTCGCTCCTTTCCCCTCAGAGGAACATCGATTGACCACTGGGTCTCGACGGCTCGAACCATTTCTAGCCATGACAGCTATTCACAGGTATTTACCCTCGGTGTGCACGAATCCAGTGTTATTCTTAAAGATTTCTGGAGTAAATTTATGATACCTATTATGGGTTTATTTTGCCCAGGTTCCGAACCTGTGGCCTTGCGCTTCACCGTCGGTGTAAGATTTATATAGGTTACGCTATATGGTCCTGAACATTCTTGGGGTTCGGTTGATGCCTACGGCTCTGCCGTCGGGAAAAGTTCCATTTGTCGAATGCAAGTTTGTTTAAGTTATTGTCATGTAAAATTTTGACTCTGGACATTGCCGGGTCGTTACCCGTGCTCTACTTTATTTCTTTGTTGCACTGTCACAATGTCTCATCGCGGAATATGAGAATTGGTTCCACTCTGTGTAATTATATATACATATTTTGTTTTATCTATGAAACAAGCTGTGGCTTATTTGGGGTTTCACATAAAGTCTTGCTTCAGATGTTAACGGTGTAATGCATGTTCGTTTTAGTGGTTTATAATGGCTTAGGTATACTATGAGTCCTCTTATCTGTTTGACTTGCGAATGACTTCTGAATGTTTACTTGTCTCGGCTACATTCTTCTTGCCTGTTTTTGGTTAGCTTCTACTACATTCAAGAGGGTTTCAAACCTTGACAATTTAGTTAGCAAAGGGTTTCGCACAGAACTGTGTTTGTGTCAAGTTCTGTCTAATTTAACCAGAAAACCCCTTTGGCGCTCAGACCACTGTCTGTCCGGCTTATCATAGACGGTGGCTTCCCAAAGGCTCGACTTCCACGGGCGTTTTGGGCATCAGCCATCCTGGAAAGGAATTATCCTGTTTCCTATGATATTTAGCTACTAGCAACTTATTCAGGGTTTTTCTGTTCATTACAGTTAATGTTTTTCTACTGGTTCCGTAGCCTAATATTCTAGCATTACTACAGTTGCTTTCTTTTCGTTACATGCAAGTTCAATTTCCAGTTTTCTGCTATTGGAAGTTATTTCTTCTTCAGAGTCAATTATCTTTAAGGTATTATTGTACTATACGGGACTTACTATCTAGCAGTGTAAATCTTCCAGTTTTTTCTCTGCTACTGAAATGTATTTTCTTTAAACATATTAACTTAAAAGGAATACTATTGTAGTGTTCAGTAACCCAATATTTCACAACAGAATCTTTCTAAGTAGCATGCACAATAATATCCTAATGTAGACATAAATAAAATACTACAGCAACTTTTACTCATCTGTGATCCCATCGTTCTGATTGTATGCTTTTCCTCCCAACCACGAACCAGGGCTATTACGTCCCACAGTTCCCCCCTAGCTTCAAGTCCGGGCTTTCTGTTGAACCTAGAGTTCTGAAGAAGGATAACTAGGACATTCCGGTCCACTTTCTCCAACTCTGACAGCAGTAAATTCTGGAGGAGAACTCGGGACAATCCGGTCCAGTTCTCCGACTCCAGCCACAGTCTTCCCTTCCCAGAGAAAATATTTTCTCTAATGGTTGTATTTTCTTTCCACTGAACCCCTAACCCTCCTTGGGATCCTTTACTTATCCCCAGAGTTTTCTTGGGTAGCTGTGGAACTGATTTTCTGTTCAACTGCCTCCAGAATCTTGATTTACTTTTACCATCAGTTTTCACTCAGGGATCAATTCCACAAGAAAATCTTTTTCTTTCATTAAATATCAAAATTTGTTTTATTCTAACATTCCAATTAAAAGAATAACAACAGTCTTAATTAATCTATAATTAATAAAAACTTAACCATTTGTTAATGGCTAAGAGGGTGGTAATTTCATTAATGCATACAACCGGTTTAGAAAGTTGGTTTGTGAAGTTGGTAAATCTTAGAAATTTAGCTGTTAATTAAAGCCAAAATAAATGAGATTTTTGGTTTTCAATTACACTGTTGCATACAATCAGTTTAGAAAGTTGATTTGTAAAATTAATAAATTTTAGAAAGTTGAGTTGTGAAGTTAGTAAATTGGATGAAATTTTAAATGGGTTAGAAATTAGTAAATGAGATGAAATTTTAAATGGGTTTAAATTAGATAGTTGAGTTGCTAAATTAGTAAATGAGATGAGTAGTTGAAATTAATTGAAATTTTAAATAAGTTTAAATTTGAAGAAACTTGATATATTTTTAATTAAAAAAATTAAAAAACATACTATTTATCAAATGAATTTAGATAAATTTTAAAATTAGGAAGTGATTTTAGGTTAAAGTATTGAGTTTTGAAAATAAAATAAATTTTGGGGGAAAGAGTGAAATATGGTTTTTTTTGGGGAATTGTAATGTCAAAATTGTTTATATTAGTCAAAATTAATAGAAATTATTTAAATTTCAAAATTAATGGGAAGAAAATGTGCAAAAAGAAAACTACATATTTTAGGAAAATAAATTGTTACAAAATGAAAATATTGTCAAATTTTATCGGAATTGAAATTTTTTCTTTGGAACTTTTACCGTACAAAATTGAATTCGAATCCGAGTTCGAATTTGGTAACTATTATCACATTGTATTTCAAACCTCAAAAACCATAATATCTGACCATTTTTTTTTGTCAAACCAATAACATTTCTACACAGGTCATTTATATTTTAGTAAAAAATGGAATCGAGTACATCAGTTGCTTAAAAAAGCGCACTACGTGAATTTTACTGGAGAATTTTAGTTGCATGCATATTGCAGGAGATTGGATAAATTCAAGGCTTTTTTTAAGGATAAATGGTTGCTCCAGTTGGAAATTTTTATAAAGTAATTTGTAGTAATTTGTCTTCCGTGGCTCTGGGGTCGAAAAGAATTTGCGTGGATTGTACTCAACGTTACAGACAAAAAAAAAACACGCACTTGTATGCACTGCAGCTTGATCCTGCAGATCTTGGAGACATCTCCTATCACTTCACCTTGACTCAGCAAACCTGGGAGACATGATTATTATCCCATTCATCTGAAGCCTTATCAGTTTTGGTAATTCTTTTGTATTTTATTGGTGATGAAACGAATTTTACCAATAGAAGAAACTTTATTACTTCATTTCTTCAGTGACAAACCCGCGTGATCGTGGGCATTTTCTTGCTATAGTGCTTTTAAGCACATGGTGAGTTGGTAAGAACGTTGGATACCAAAAATATTATTTTAAAGTTATATGAACGGTGGATAGTAAAAAACTATTATACATTATTTTAAAGTTATATGGGAGAAATTTCGAAACAATTTGTTTTATCCATTTTTTTATGTTATTGTATGGTAGAGACAAGGGTAACACATTGCCTTCTTACAAGGGGTGTTAGCTTTGTTACACCCTTGTTACAAGGGGTAATCTTTTTTCAAGATGGTGTATGGTACTCTTTTTTTTGTTATTTTATGGTAAATATAGAATTTAAGTTTGGTGTGTTGAATTTATTTGTATATGAGAATTTTGTATAGAATTTTGATGCTATAAGTTTACTTAAGTCTTTTAATTTTTTTGGATTTGTATTTAGAATTTTTTTTAAGTGAAATTAAGAGGTTTATGTATATCAAATTAAATTGAATTTGAGATATTTACATTGAGCTAAGATTTGAAATTGTCTCGTTTTTTATTTTATTTTTTAATTATTAGATAATAAATATAATTTTTATAAATTACTTTGAATATTATGATATGTTGTATTATTAAAGTTATGATAAAGTTTAATTCGTCAATTTTGTTAACTTTTAATATACAATCAATAATTTTTTCAAAATTTTATTTAAAAGATAGATACATTTATTTAAGTTTTATATATATATATATATATATATATATATATATATATATATATATATATATTATTTTTCATGAAATGAAAATTTCAAAAAAAAATATTTGTGTATAATGATGCCAATGAACCTTTCTTAATTGATGGTGACATTGTTAAACACCAACTTGTGAATTTATTTATTTAAGTCAATAATGAGACAAGTAAATGATATAAAAAGTAGGACATTATCATTATTATGAAGATAATATTTCAAATAGCATGATGCATACAAAATAATAATTGTAATGATAAACTACACAATAACCCATTAAACATTACGATATAAATTCTCACATATACTAAGTACATTCAGATATCCAAATCATGAGACCATGTATATAATAATGACAATATTGCATATTCTCACTAATATATACAAATTTTCACTTATAGAAAATATGAACCAACTATAACTCTTACCCCAATTACATGTGTATTTAACTCTATTATATATATTTAGCCTCATATATATCCATATTAAATTCACAACATAGTACCACCTTAAAAAATCTTTGTCCTTAAGTTTTTGTAGCTAATTGTTTCAAATGCAAACAAATTAAGTAATAAGCTCTCATTATATTCATACTCTCTCATTACAATTGAATACTATCCATCCATCCATATTAATTTCTATAATTGTGATTTGGGGACATGCTAATGGGAGGAGGGGGTGTTTATAGCTTGAAAAAAAATTTGCTAGTATAAGAGGGCAAGTAATCCCTTGTGATGCACCAAATGATGTCATAGGGTCTATTAGGAAAGAATACCTTGAAAAGTTTGAGAAGTATCTAGAGTCAGAGGTTAGTTAAAATTTTATTCAAGATGAAATTGCAAAGAAGAAGGAACTTGAGGGTCTATTAAGAAAGAATACGTTGAAAATTTTGAGAAGTATCACGAGTCAAAGGTTAGGGAAAAGGCTATTCAGGATGAAATTGCAAAGAAGAAGCAACTTGACGAAGCTATGGCTAGGAGAGAGAGAGAAGAAAGTGAGTATGATGATTTTGACTTTGAAGACTCCTCCAATCCCCAAGACCCCTTCCATTATTTTTCTCCCTCCCTTGGGTCTCAACCTCAATGAAAAATGAAAGGTTAAAAAAAGATGAACATTAAGAGCTTTTTAACACCTTCCTCCACCTCAGCCTCTTCTAGTGCAACTACCTCCCAACCAAATCTAAGTTAACCCACCTTTGAAGCTCATTGGAAAAAAAAATGAAAAAATTATTCTTTTAAATACATTTCTAGATGGTGGTATGATGTAGGTATCCCCTTTAATGTTTCCAACTCACTTTACTACCAAGCTATCTCGGATGCTACTTTTGTTTCATTAAAGGGCTTCAAAGGCCCTACTATGCATGACTTAAGGGGAATACTTTTTCAAAAAGATATTGCATCCTTTAGAGAAAATTTGAATGAATATAAAGAGTCACGGACCAAAACAAGTTGTTCCATCATGTCAGATGGATGGAATAATGGAAAAAATCACATTATCATTAATTTCGTTGTCTCTTTCCCTCAAGGACCCATTTTTTTGAGATCCGTTGATACATATGATAGCGTGAAAGATGCCAATTTATTATTTTAGCTTTTGGATGACGTTGTTACATCAATGGGGGTACATAATGTTGTGCAGGTCATCACTGGTAAAACTATGTTCTTGCTGGAAAGGTGCGAGGGTCTAGATATAAGACCATATTTTGGACCCCATGTGCTACACATTGCATAGACCTCATGCTTGAGGAAATAGGAAAAGGTGGATGAAGAAAATTTTAGAGCATGTCAAGTGTATGACATAATACATCTACAAGCACTCATGGGTGTTGAGCATAATGAAGGAAAACACTGGAGGCAAGGAGCTTGTTAGGCCCGCCATCACAAGATTTGCAACTCACTTCCTCACTTTTCAATCTCTCACTTCCCAACAAAAAAACTTGCGCAAAATATTTTTCAGTGATGAATGGAATTCATCTCAGTGGGCTCATAGAGTTGATGGAAAATACAACAAAAAGAAAGTTTCTGACAACACTTTTTGGAAAAAAGCACTAGAGGTTGTGAAAATTGGGGAGCCCCTTATTAAGGTGTTATGATTAGTAGCTGGGGAAAATTTGGATGAGAAAAGGAACAAATACATGAAACCTACAAAGACAGAGTTGGTAAATATGGGCCTATTTGGGAGATCATTGATAGAAAATGGAAACAATCAACTCCTTCGTCTTATACATGCATCTGGGTATTTCCAGAACTCGAAGTATCATTATAAAGCTAAGCTAGGAGAATATCATACTCGGGAGGTTAGAGATCGGTTTTATGAGTGTTTGGAGTGCATGGTAGCTAATGAGTTGCAACAATTGGAAATACATCAAAAAGTCACTCATTTCTCTAGGGCCATAGGAACATTTGGCAAAAATATGGAAAATATTGCAAGAGATGTGGATAAACGAGGTAAGCAATTCCATTATTTCTTTTTTTTTGTGAAGTTCAATTATTTAAAATTGAAGCTATAATTTGTATTTTGTAAATTGTTCAAAGTTCAACCTTACCATCTAAATTGTTGAAAATGAACTAACTCTAGACTTTGTCTTTGTAGCACATTGGTGGGAGTCGTTTGGAGGCTAATGCCCTAAACTACAAAAGTTTATTGTTAGAGTTCTTATCCAAACTTGTAGTGCTTCTGGGTGTGAGCGCAATTGGTCATGTTTTGAACGGATTCACACGAAGAAAAAAAATAGTTTGGAACAAAAATGATTGAATGATCTTCTCTTTGTGCAGTACAACCTTCGACTAAGGTGAAACCAATTGCTGAACAAAATACTTGATACATATCCCATTGTGTTGGATGATATTAATCCATCTTTAGAATGGGTGGAGGGACCTCATCAAACTGAGTTTGATGTTGATTTTGATATTGATGCCATGGAGTTCAGGGGTGTTGATCCAATTGTAGATATTGTAGCTGAACCGGTAAATAGAGGAAACAAACCACTAGGACCAAGCATGGCACATGGTATTGGTGAGGGGAGAAGAAGTTGTGCACCTCGACCAAGTTGTGTTTCTAATTCTGCTATACCTAGTATTACTATTGAGGCTAGAGAGAAGTGCGAGGAATCCCGAGAAACTGACCCATATGATGTTTATGTAGCTTGTGCTAATGATCTCATCTCTAGTAGTGATGTGATCATGTTAATCAATGATTTGTGCTTTGAGTTTGAGTTTGTACTTTATACTTTGTACTTGTAGTAGTGACCTAGTAGGTTAAGTTTTAGTATTTCTTTTGGACTCTAAAGTCCATTTAAAACTTTTTTTTTTTAATATTTTATGGATGATATCATTGATGTCTATTGCACCTTGTGCTTGATAAATGCACTTATATATATATATATATATATATATAATTTCCATATTTTGTCTCTAAATGGAGTCATGGTTTGTAATTTTAAAAAACAAATTTTCCATTAATAAATAATTTAAGTATTTTCTCAATTCCCGGTTTATTGAATCCGGTTCGATCGAATCACGGTTAGATAAGCGATCGATTCGATGCCCGTTCCAGTTTTACAACTATGGTATTTCAAACCCAAAAAACCATAATATCTGACATGTTTTTTTCAAACCAAGCTCATTTCTACACGGGTTATTTATGTTTTCGAAAGAAATGGAATCGAGTACATCAGTTGCTGAAGAAAAACGAAGTGCATACAGCCATGATTTTACATGGAGAATTTTAGTTGCATGCGTGTTCCAGGAGATGGATAAATTCAAGTTTTTTCGGGATAAATGGTGGCTCCCGCTGGAAATTTTGATAAAGGAATTTGTATGCTGTGGCCGTGGGGTCCAAAAGAATTTGTGTGTATTGTACTCAACGTTACATTTAAAAAAAAAAAAAACACGCACTTCTATCACTTCATCTTGACCCTGCAAGTCTTGGAGAATCACCTCAGCTCCACACTGCAAATTTTTGGGGCATGGTTATTATTGCATTAATCTGAAGCCTTAACCTTCATTTTAATATTTTGTATGCAATAAAGTGCTCGCCCCATCATGTCACGGTTGGCGACTTTAACCATCCTCTCACTCTCTGCAGGAAGTCCAGAGAGTGAAATAGATTGAATAAGTTATCATCTAACCCATAATTATTATTTTACCTGAGAATTGGTTGTCAATGATGAATCTGTATGTGAATCCATTGAAAAAAGGGACATCTATTTTCATATACTAAATATTCTATTGGATTTTTCCCTTTTCGCTTTACTAAGAAATATTTAATTAAATGAAAGGTCCCTCGTCTTATAAAGGAAAGTTTCATTCAAAATGATATCTGTGAACAATGTCATTATCTGCGTAGAGGGTGACATCAGGTTAAAGTAAGCTTTATTTTGGAGTTACATGACAAGGACGCCCGCCACCTAAAATTCCAGTAGTTCTCACTCTTTTGGAAGATTATGGAATGTGGAAAATGCCTATCAGCTTTGGGAGTTGTCTTTAGTGGGACTTTTTGGAGTTTCAGGTGCCGGAATCCGGTGAAAAAAATTGAGGTAAAATCTTGATTTCTGTTATTTAAACTGGTTTTTTGAGTGTATATATAGATTCAGCACCCTAAAAAACCTCTAGGGCACTTCCATTGTGCAAAGTTACCCATCAAACTTCTATTTTCAATAAATTCCTGCCAGAATTTAGAAAAAATAGACCGTAAAAAACTACCCTAAAAGCCTTCGAAAAGTCGCACTATAGACTACTCGAACAGCTTTGGTTATTCTTTTGGGCTTAGTTTAAAAAGGCTCTGTTTTTGTCTAGAATCTCTAGATAATGATTTTCAGAAAATCTGGTAAAGATTTGCTCGGAATCTTGTTTATAGTTGTTAAACTTTAGTATTTTGAGTGTCTTAAGGGTTTTTGATAGTGCTGAATCCATTTCCACTATCAAAAATGGATTCCAAACAATCCAAGTACCTGATTTTTTGAATTTTAGTTGACCGGATTCCGGCAATTTTCTGCCATCCGAGCTATTTCGCAGCCTCAGTAGACAACTCCATTCTTTTGTATTTGAGTGGTTATGAAAGGAATTTGATCAATATAGTAAACATATTTCTTTATTTGTTCAAGCGTGATTGTTGGGGTTTTTTTTTGGTAATATTGTTTGATAGTAATTAAAAATATATATAGATTATTTTAAAGTTAGAGTATTTTTCACACTCTTTTTGTTTAGCTAAGAGTTTGTTTTTTTTGGATTTAAGGAAATATGTTAACAACTTAAGATCAAGAGATATTTAGCAAGATAGAAAGTTTGCCCCTTATAAACCATCGACACATAATTTTAGGTGGTATAATTTTCATGGATAGCAGTCATTAATAACTGTTTTCACTACTACTTTGACAACTAAATTATGATAGATTTTTTTGATAGATTTTCAAACTATGAAACAAACTATTTTAATGTTAAATTAGAGAAATTTCAATCAACTATTTTTATCAAAATATTTGTTATTTTAAAATAAGTATAGTGTTAAATTGGCACATTGAAACCCATTTTATTTATTTATTTGTATACTAGAATTTAAAAAGAAATTTGATTGCTAAAATTTACATAGCCTTCTCTATTTTTCTCTATTTACCTATATAATCTTTTTAGAAGAAATAATACTCACTCAAATTATATATATAATTATAACAATAAACATAACTGTATTATCTTTTCCATTAAAAAAGAAAAATATCTATATTAATTTTTAGTAATTATAATTAAAAAAAAAAAATACATATTATTTCATTAATAAATTATTAGTGAATTATTTATGATTTAGTTAAATTATTATTAATCATAATTAATAAATTATTAATAAATTATTTATCATTTAGTTGAATTATTACTAACTTAAATATAAATTATTAATAAATAATTTATGATTTAGTTAAATTATTACTAATTATAATTTAAATTAATAATTAAAAAAACAAAAAGAATATAATTATATTGACTTAATTTATTTATATGCATTATATAATATGAGAAAAATTAAGTATCTGGATACTCTTAAGCTAACTCTTAACAATGCCATAAGTAATTTTGGCATCCCTCAATGTAACCATTTCTACTGCTCATAAATAATTTTGACATCTCTCAGTACTATGTATCCATTTCTACCGCTCACAAATAAATTAAAGAATAAAGCTGGAAAGGCAGGACTATTATCCAAAGGAAAATTACAGTCATTTTAACACTTCTGTTATTTTTTCTAAACTAAAACGGAGAGGTCTCTGTAAAACCGATTGAATTGCAACTGAGATATTTCCCATGGAGCTCAACTTTGAAATGGTTTATAGTTTTTGAACATTTTAAAAATTATACATAGGTTTTCAAATTACTTTGAAATGATATATATGTTTTAAAAATTAATTTGAAAGGTTTAGGATTAGATAGTTTTTTTTGAAAAACTTATGATAGGTTGTAATTGATAAGGTTATGTATAGTGCAATTTGTGATTTTGGTCGATATATTTATTTGTGAATTTGGTTTATATATTTATTGAAGTAATGATTATAAATACATTTTATTATAATTTGTTTTTTTCTTTTTATAATTAATTTTTATGAGATGGAAAATTTATAAAATTTATTTGTATATGATGATATTAAAAAGTTTTGATGGTGATATAGTGAAACATAAACTTATGGATTTTTTATCCAATTCAGAAAAAGACAAGGAAATTCTATAAAACATAGGATATTGTTATTGTTATGAAAATAATATTTTAGATAACATGTTTCATACACACATGAGATACTCATAGCTCCCAAAGTAATAATTATAATGATGAGCTACACAATAACCCACTAAAAATTATTATGGAACCTCTCACATATACTAAGTACATGTATATATCCAAATCATGAGACCATGTATATAAGAGTGAATATACTAAATATTCTCACTTATATATAAAAATTCACTAATAGCAAATATGCCTCAATTATAAGGCTTACCACAATTAAATACACACTTAAATATATTAAATCTATTTAACCTCATATATATCCCTATTAGATTTATAACATAACATCTCTTTAAAAAAACTTTATCCTTAAGGTTTTGCAGCTAAGATTTCACATGTGACCAAACAAAATAATACAATGATTATCTATCCATCCATATTATTTTCTTTTGATTTTTGATTCTTTATGGTTTACTTCTCATATAATTTTTTTTGTTTTGATTACACATAGTATTTTAACTTCTTCAATTTTATTGTAGTTTTTTTCCTTTCATAAGATATTATTGTAGTATTTCATTAATATTGTTGATTCCACCATGCTCACCTAAGTAATTTTTATTTTCGTCTTCTTATCTTTGTTTTCAAATTTCTTGATGATGCAGGAAACCCCTGCAAACCCAGAATCTCTCCCAAAACTCTCATGCATATACAAATGCATCTCAATAACTCCCCAAATAAACTTCAATGTCTGGCAATTTTACACATTTTTCCCTCATGCAGAAACTTCTTTTTAAATCCCTCATTATGGTTATAAGACCATTGCATAATCAAATCATTGTACAATGATTAATAAGTCAGTTCATATTGGAAGCTTTCTCCTTCAATTATCACTTTATGGTTATGAACCCAATAATCAACTTTTCCCATGCATTAAACCCATACTTCAAATAGCATTTAGAAACCAAATCATACTCTCAAATATATGACTCTTCACTAACATTCACTTATGTAAGGTTTCTCTTCAACTTAATAGGATGGCCACTCTCTCTTTACCATATGGAAACTCATATTCTATAAATCCAAGTATATGCCTAGTCTTTCATTAGATATTTAGGGACGGTTTCATCTTACACAACTTTGATTCTAGTTTCACTTCAATGGTTCATCAACAATATATGTACACCTCATTAAAACTCAACCAGCCTTGAAATTATTTAATCCATGCACTTATACATATCTCATACGGCTCACACCATTCAGCAAATATCCACGGATACTTGGAATTGTCTCAAGTTTGATCTTAGTTAAACATGAACCAACATTCCAAAGCAATGTTTAAACATTACTTTGACCATAAAATATTCACATATCTCTTCGTTACAGTACCTTTGCTTTCGATTCTAACTCCTCGGCCTTCAATTCATTTCTCGCCCATTTATGTGTTAACTGTCATTCTATTGTTGAATTTGTACAATCCCAACCTGTGCCTTCATGCTTTACTGATTGACTTTGTCTGATTGGACATTCGATGCCACTGTAACTTCCTCCAATTCGCTTCACTCCACGCTCAATTATTTCGCTATGGAAATTACATAAAACTCAGATTTTTATTCAAAAGCTGAATACCAACAAATAACATTCCTCCACACGATTGCAACCACGCTTTCTCAGCATCCTTGGGATTCAATCCAGTGTTTGTGTAGCTCCATCTCATTGTATCAAACCCAACTTTTCACACCTTCCTCTTTCCAGTCCGGTTCCGATCCATGCAAATTCCATTCATCTATTTTGTGATGTTGTTTCGTTGTCTCAAGGACGTTTAAAAACTAAGGCTTTACAACCTATCAACGCACAACTCGACTCTGCAAGAATGCGATCACAACCAGGATTCAAATTGAAAGAAACTCCACGCGCTTTGCTTTGGTTAACCCACGATTTCAACAGGCCTTCAATTTATGATTGATGGCTTTTCGACTTGCCATTTAAACTCTTGGCAACCGCTAATTGGCATTTTCATTTCAAATGTGCGCTAGCTCTGTATTAAATTCTCTATCGTTTGTCCCTTATGAAGCTTCTACGGCTTCACGTCCCATTTTTCCAACGCTGTACATCAAAACCGTAATTCGACATTAAATTGATTCTCTTATTCAATTAGCAATTGCAATATCGATATTTAGTGATATCGATTGCTTCAACTGTATGAAAATTTATTTCAACTCAAAGCATGAATCGATATTAAGTTAAAATCAATTCTCTCCTCATAAATTCAAACATTCTTTGAACAGAACTTAACCAAGTGCATATATAATTCACACAGAAATTCCAAACAATTCCTCATGGATATAACCAAATATAATCAATTACAAAAATCCTCTGCATGGCCAGATTTTCAAATCAATGGCCCTTTTACAAAAGCTCATAGGCTTGCAAATTTTTCTGTCCAAACCTCACTATCTATTCTGAACTGATCTATTTGGCCTTTGAGGCTCATAAATTTATACAAATTGAATTTAAACAATTTAGGTTCATATATCTTTAATAACTCAACAAAATCCCCAAATATCTCAACACCCCTTTAATCTAGATTTTTATCCCTAAAATCTTGAAACTAAATCTAACTTAGGCTCCTAATTAATTCTAAAATATCTCAAGTCTAATTTCTCTCATGTTTGCCAATTATTTGGAAGCATTAAAAATCATCACATATAATTAATTAAAAATATAATTTAATCACTCAAAAATCTCATTAATATTTACATAAAATTAATATTTTCTCAAAAACATGAGACCCCTAGGTTTAATAAAAATACAAAGTATTTTTCTGAGCTAATGCTCCTGCATCACTTGATAATGAGAATGCCAATATGGTTAAACCTTTGATAGGTTTTAGTAGATTTCCCCTCTTATTACCAAATTTATGTACTAGTACAATGAAACACTCCAACTATTATGCTTGGTATTCAATTACATTAGAAGTATATTTTACCCTTACTTCTTCTATATGGAGCTTAGCTTCTTTAATTTTTTTTAGTAACCTTTTTGTACTTTTTCTTCCTTCTCCTCTAAAATTGAAGGTTAATATTATACATTGAATTCTTTCATTCTTATTCAATTTCTTATTTATATATAAACCTAGAGAAAAAATCATACCTTATTATATTTAATTCAAAGGAGAGCACTACCCAAAAAAAATTAGGG
The DNA here is from genome assembly GCA_034641835.2 of Pinus albicaulis. Taxonomy (NCBI): domain Eukaryota; kingdom Viridiplantae; phylum Streptophyta; class Pinopsida; order Pinales; family Pinaceae; genus Pinus; species Pinus albicaulis. The sequence goes on from CM076574.1 coordinate 565,621,453, forward strand.
GAGAATTGAGGCCTTGTTCTATAGCTAAAAGTGGAATTACTTTTTTTTTATTCTTGTAAGAGGAAGATCCTAATTTGAAAAATTCTTAGAAAAAATGTTTTGAAGGTCCATATATTTATGTGTTTTTCATACTAGATCAAAAAAACAAGATCACATCTTCAACCAATGTAACCTTATAAAAAATTTATGGGATCTGGAAACTCTTTTAATTAGAAGATGAAGCGAGTAGAATGATAATATTATCAAACATTAGAAAATTGGTCCTCAAATCCATTTCAAAGCACAATTCTAAATCATATCATGAATTTCATCCTATACTTCATAATTTTGAATATGTGTAAGGAAATAAACAACATTTAGGATAAGATATTTCCTTACAAATACATACCCTATAAAATAAAAAGCTCCTAGAGTTTATATAACTAGGAAGTAACAAATTGATGTCGGTTGTTGTTCATGTAGTATTGGTTGTAGCACGAAATGTGGTTTCTGGTGGTGTTGGTTTGAAATGTTAAGATGATTTTCCTTATAGAACCAATAAAGTAAACCAAGTGGACGAGTATTCCATGTATGGTAACAAAAATATCTATAAAAATAATGAACCTACCATAAAAATATCACAAGTGAAGCCAAGTGGACAAGTAATTATTCTTAGGAGAAAAACATGGTCATGGGTTGGAAGGTTAATTTGAATTATTTCTCCTTTCAAAGTTGTTCCAATTCCATAAAGGCTCCTACAAGGGTGCACACCCCTAACTCAAAGAATCAATAAGCTCAATTTTGATGATGCCTTGATCTTAGGAAATTTCGGTTTGGAAAAATTGGAGGAATATTCAAAGATAAAAAATGAGTAAATTATTTATGTATTTTTTGAAACAAAGGAACAAGACAAAAATAACTTAGCAAGAATAGAAGTAATCAAGAAAGGTCTATGTATAATAATGAATCGAGGATGGATGAATTTGGTGGTTGAAAGGGAATTTCTACACATCATCAATATAATCACAAAAGTAAAATAAGGCTCTTCACAAAAGATACCAATGAAAAAATAAAATCCTCTCTAATCATTTTAAAACATAGTTGTGATAATTCAACAATTCTAAATTCTCTCCTAACCTCAAGTCATGTATAGGCACGTTAACCACATTCATCCAAATGCACAAGAAATCAAAATTTGAAATTGAATTCTTATTGGGTTGATATGAAGCCCTTAGAGATAAAAATTCACATTCCTTCTGGAGCATTAGAGCTTCCTAGCCATTAAATCTTTGATGTGAAGAAACTTAAAAAGGAGGTTTTTATTTTTAGAAGAATTAATATTCTTCTATGTAAAAAAATTGTATTTGGTATATTTTATGCGTTTTAGGGATAATAATTCATATTTTTAGAGATATGGGTAGATAAGATTTTGTCCATAAGGAAAAGCAAAATCTACCTTGAAAAGCATGAGAGATTCTAGGGATAGATTGACTAATTTTAGAATTTAGGAAAATATGATTTATGGACTGATTTATGGATGATATATGGAGTGATTTTAGGAATTAGGAAAATATGATTTACAGAGTAATTTATTAGTGATTTATGGAGTTATTTTGGGATTTAAAAAATCTATTGCATTTCTTAATTCTACTTATTGGAAGCCTACGAGAAATGAAAACAAATGGCCAAAATAAATGTGATATCAAGAGAAGAGAGGAATGAATACTTTTGTAATTATATGGAAACCATTTTATAAATGAAAGGATTTGTAACTATGTTAAAAAATTTTCTTTATGTGTATGTGTGAATTAATAATTTCAATTTTATGTGTAATATGGAAACAAGCAGAGCTTGAAATCTTCTATATGGGTTTGAAATTAAATGATATGAGATTTAAATATCACAAGTAAGGGTGCATAGATGTTTTGTGTGTTTGTTTATTGTAGGAACAAAGAATGAGATTAAAATGTGGTTAAAGCTGTATGCGCACCTTGATGTAAATACTTGATTGACATCCTAGAATTAGAGAGTTACAATTTGAAGGAAGAGATGCATTTTCCTATATTAACTCGTATCATATCTAGTAAGCTCTTTGAAATTGAGGATTGCATCCAGAAGAAGGATGACTTAAAACAAGTAGTAGTTGGGTAGAAGTCATTAGAAGGAAGTTACACAATGAGTGTGGGTAGAATTTCGAAGAGAAGGTTCCAGAGAAGGAGTAAAGGATACCAAAAGGCTAGCTCAGGAGGAAACTTGGTGATCTATTTGTAGCATGTACAAAGTTTTCTACAAGGTAAATGCTTGGTTGCAGTTTACAAGTGAACATGGAGAGTTGACAAGACAAGAAGAAGAAGGGAAATATGGTTATTGGTAGTAATATGATGGGTTCAGAGAAATTTTACAGTCAAATAAGGAAAGAGGCTCAGATAATTGGAAAAAAGGAAGTGAGTGGTGAAGAAAGGGAGAAGGAAATAATTGAGATAAAGACAAAGTAGGGGTTATAAAAAGGAATGAAATAATTGAGGAATGGACTTTATATTGTGAAAAGAGTCCAATGGCCAGTTAAGAAGTTTCATGCACAAAATCAAAGAAGATGGATGATGCATCTAATTAGAGATTGGTTAAAGATGCTTGGAGAAAGTGAGAATGAGAAGGTGTATATTTTTGTACCAAAGAAAGGAAATTGTTTTGGTGAGAATGAATATGAGGGGCATTATGCAAGTCTGATGAACTACTTGGATAGTTGAAATCAACATGTTGATGTGTTCATATAGGAGATAAAACAACTTGAAAATACAAATATTTTTGAAACTGATATTTAGTGTATGGTTGCTGGTTATTTTTTTGATAGTGATGGAAAATCACCTAGAACTGTCATGAAGGTTAAGGAAGAAAAATAAATGTATTCTCAAGCTATAGACGAATATAAATTTAGAATTCCATTGTGATGGAGGATGAGGTAGCATTCTCTCATGAAGAAAAATATGATGAAAACCATACATTAATGAAAAAAGATATTATTGATAGGCATTTAAAGAAACATGTTTTTGTAGAGTACAAAGAAGATTTGGCTCATGGAGATTGCAAAAGGAAGCATAATTAGGAAGAGTTACATTCAAATTTTATGTTGACAAATTTTAAAGAAGATCTAATGGTGTTGGAAGAATGGTTGATTAATCCAAGGAATAATGGAGAATACTGCATGAAAGTTGCAGGGATAGGATTCTTAAGACATCATATGAAGGAAATATTAAGAAATTTTAACATATTAGACAATAAAAAAAACAGCAACAACTATTGAGGAGAAAAAAAATTAAATTTCAACAAATAAGGAGCAACAGGTACTAACTAGGAGATAAAATCGATATTAAAATTGAGAGGATGAGAATACTCATGCTGAAAGTGCATGAGAAATTGCATGCTAATTTTAGAAGGGTAGTCAACCGCATACGGAAAATGAATGTAAAAGAGTAAATAAACAAAGAGAGTGGATAGCTAAACTATAAATTTTTGAAACCTGAAAGGTTGAAGAAGAGAGTGACAAAAAGGGAAAGAAATAAAATGAAGAAGGAGATGATCGGTTACAGTATAAATTTTTGGATATAGGAGGATAAAATAACTAATGACGCATGATAAGAAGGGCATGAATTCTTTCTACCTTGGGAGTCTGATGTAGGAGCATTAGAGCTTCCTATCCATTAAATATTTAATGTGAAAAAGCTTAAAATTGGGGCCTTGATTTTTTAGAAGAATTTATATTCTACTATGTAAATAAATTGTATTTTAAAAGTTGGTATATTCTATGATTTTTAGGAATAATAAACCATAATTTTAGAAAATGTATGGATAGGTGAAATTTTTTCCATAAGGAAAAAGAAAATCTACCCTAAAAAGAACAAGAGATTCTAGGGTTAGATTGAGTGATTTAATAATTTAGAAAAATATGATTTATGGATTGATTTTAGGAATTAGGAAAATATGATTTATGGAGTTATTTAATGGTGGTTTATGGATTGATTTTAGGGTTTATAAAAACTATTTCATTTCTTAATTATACTTATTGTAAGCCTACGAGGAATGAAAAAAAATGGCAAAAAAAAATGTGAGATTAGACAAAGAGAGGAATGAATACTTACGTAATTTCTATGTAACTGTATCGAAATGATTTTTATTAATGAAAGAAATTTTTATTATGTCTAAAAGTTGTCTCTGTGTGTATTTTTGAATGGATAATTCTAATTTTATGTGTAATATGGAATTAAGGAGAGCTTTAGATCTTGTATACAGGTTTGAAATTAAATGATATGAGATTTAAATATCACAAGTGAGGGTGCATAGATTTTGTGTGTGTTTATTTTATTGTGGGAACAAAGAAAAATATTGGAAAGTCAATAAAGGCATATGGGAACTTTGATACCAGTATTGCATTGAAATTCTAGAAGTAGAGATTTAGATTTGAAGGAAAAAGTGAATTTTTCTATATCAAGTGGTATCAGGGTTGGTAATATCTTTGAAATTCATGATTGTAACCTGAAGAAGGATGAATTCCAACAAGTAGAAGTTGGGTAGAAGTCATCAGAGGGAAGTTCCAGAGTGAGTGTGGGTAGAATTTTGAAGAGAATATTCTAGATAAGGATTAAAAGATACCAAAAGGCTAGATCATAAGGAAACTTGGTGAGGTATTCATAGAAGGTACAATTTTTTCTATAAGGTAAAGGATTGGTTGCAATTTACAAGTGAATGAGGAGAATTCATAGGAGAAGAAGTAGAAGAAGGAAAATATGGTTATTGGTAGTCATATGATGGGTTCAGAGAAAGGTTATAATCAAAGAAGGAAGGAGGCTGAGATAGTTGGAAAAAATTAAGTGAATGATGAAGAAAGGGAGAAGGAGATAGCTAAGATAAAGTAAGAGCTCATGAAAAGAAATAATCATCTACAAGAGAAAAAAAAGCAGTGGCTAGAAAATGTGATGAAATAATTGAGGAGTGGAGTTTATGTTGGGAAAAGAGTCCAATGTCCAATTAAGAAATTGCATGCACAAAATCAAACAAGATGGATGAGGTGTTGAATTCTAGATTTATTAAATATGGTTGGAGAAAATGAGAAAGAGAAAAAGTACATTTGTGAACCAAAGAAAGGACCATTTCTTAGTGAGAATGAAGATGAGGTGCTTTCTGCAAGTCTGACTAACTACCTGGATAGTTAAAATAAACACACAGATGTGTTCTTAGAGGAGATAAAAGAGGCTGAAAATCCAAATAGTTTTTAAACTAATATTTTGTGTATGGTTGCAAGGTATTTTATGGATGGTGAAGGAAAATCGCCTAGAACTGTGATGAAGCTTAAGGAAGAAAATTAAATTTCTTCTCAAGGCATAGAAGGAATACAAACTCAAAATTTCATTCTGATAGAGGATGAGGTAGCATTCTCTCATAGATAAAACCGTGGTGAAAACCATATATTAATGAACAAAGATATTATTGATAGATAGTTAAGGAAACCTGTTGTTGCAGAGGAATTTTTTTTTTGGCTCATGGAGATATTCCAAGGAAGCATAAAGAGGAAGAGAAACATTCAGTCTTAATGCTAAAAAAAAATTGAAGAAGAGCTAAGGATGTTGGAAGAATGGTTTATTAATCCAAGGATTAATGGAGAATACTGCATGAAAGTTGATGGGATATAAGGAGTTCTGAAGAAATAAAAAGAAGGAAAGAGTACAAATTTTGCATATATAAAAGAAGAAAACGTGCAAAAATAACCTATGAGGAGAAACATAAAACATTCCAACGAAATTGGAGCAACATGTACCAACTAGGAGATAAACTAGACGTTGAAATTGAGAGGATGAGAATACTCATTTTGAAAGTGGATGAGAAATTTCACACTAATGTCAGAAGGGTAGTCAATTGCACAATAAAAATGAATGTACAAGAGTACATCAACAAAGAGAGTGGACAAATACAACATAAAGTTTTCAAATATAGAATGTTGAAGAAGACAATGACAACAAAAAAAGAAACATGAAGGAGGACGTCCTCGGTTATAGTATGAATTTTGGGATATATGAGGATTCAAAAATTAATGAAACATGATCAAGAGGTCATGAATTCTTTCTACCTTTGGATTTTTATGCAAGAGCATTAGAGATTCCTAGCCATTAAATATTTAATGTGAAAAAAACTAAAAATCAGGCCTTGAGTTCTTAGAAGAATTTATATTTTCTATGTAAAGAAATTGTATTTTAAAAGTTGGTATATTTTATGAGTTTTAGGACTAATAAGTCATATGTTAAGAAAATATATGGATAGATGAAATTTTTTCCATAAGTAAAAATAAAATATGCCTTGAAAAGCATGAGAGATTCTAGGGATAGATTGAGTGATTTAAGAATTTATAAAAATATGATTTATTGAGTGATTTTAGGAATTCGGAAAATATAACTTATGTAGTAATTTTTTGGTGGTTTATGGAGTTATTTTAGGATTTATAAAATATATTTTATTTATTAATTCTACTTATTGTAAGCCTATGAGCAATGAGAACAAATTTCCAAAATAAATGTGAAATCACGCGAATAGAGGAATGAATACTTCTGTAATTGTTATGCAATTTTATGGAAATTATTTTATCAATGAAATGAATTTCCATTACGTTCACAAATTGTCACTATGTGTATGTGTTAATGAATAATTCCAATTTTATGTGTAATATGGAATTAAGGAGAGCTTCAAATCTTGTATATGGGTATGAAATTCAATGATATTAGATTTACATATCACAAGTGAGGGTGCATAGAATTTTTGTTTTTTTTATTGTTACAGGAAAATAGAATGAGATTAGAATGTCGTTGAAGGTGTATGGGATCCTTGAAGTGAGTATTAAATTGATATCCCAAAATTAGAGAGTCAAAATTTCGAGGAAGAAGTGAAATTTCCCGCATCACCTTCCCTAACTAGTGAAGAATTACCTTGCATATTATATAGGGTTAATCAAGATATCCCAAATGGGGTGTTAATTAATTATGACTGCTTGTTCTAAGAAATTGTACGATCTATGGGAGGAAGGAATTATTAGAAACAAAAGGTCTGGTTTCTCTCCCATGTGCCATGATTATCACTCATTTTCCCATCTTATGCTACTATACTGTTGTAGCCGCTACAACACCACCCAAAATTTTGGGTATATTCGAAATTTCGGGTCCCCCTCTGCTCGCTTAGTCGTTAAAGTCTTTCGCCCGACCTGCAAGCGGCAACATCCTAGCGACCTATCTCAAACCCCTCATTAGTTTTCTCACCATCATGATCAGATGTTTTTGCTTCAATCATGCCATATGCGAAGGATTTCCATGCATACATTCGAAAGGAAACTTGTGTGTATTTACATTAAGAGTGCTTGCATCATGGATTGTCCAGGCACTTTGTTTTAGCACTTCACCGAGCTCATAGTCTAATATTTATTATTTTGGGGGCATCGTTCTCTAAAATGTAACTGTAAACTAATTAGTGTATAATGTTACGTGTAGGAAATCCCGCAGATGATATACCGAAGAATATCACCATCGCGTTGGGAGAAAGATATTGGAAACCAACTAACAAGAGCACAATGGTTAGGGAAGTTGTCAATCATGAATAAGAAGACTCTCTTACAAGAATACAAACAAAGTGGCAAAGCTAATGTTTTCTTGGACATGCGGTCTAGGGAAAATGATGATGCTCTTGAAGATGCAGATAAGGCTATCATTAGATTCCAGAGTGAGTGATAGTCACAGATGCTTAAGAAGGACAAATACACTTTATCAAATGGAGGAGATGACATTCTTACTCATCATGTTGTTGCTCTATCAACTCTTGATGACCTTGAGGATGAGATTGTTTGAATATGAAAATGATGATGACATATTACCAGGAAGCTGCATTTTGGTGGGGGTGCTGATCAAGAAACAATCCCAATTGCTGCTGTTTTAGGAGAAAAAATAAGCATAAATTCAAAAAGGAAGTTTTGAAGATCCTGCACAATGTCAGCTGCCTGCCAAGGTCTGCACACAAAGGGACGTATTTCACCACTTCGACAGGTCTAGCCTGAAGTATAGCCCGGTAAACAAAGCGAACTCAGAAGATTTCTCTAGAGAATGACAATTTCATTCGAGGCATTCTCGTGCCGGGCAGCAGTGCGAAAGCACACATGTTGGTGTGGCAAGCCAACGACAGAGTTTCAAATATGTGAATGCTCCTTTGAGAAGAAACATTTATTAATCCTGAGCTACATAGTGTGGAGTTATTTATGCCGCAAGGAGTACAATGTGGAGGAATGAAAAGGCCTAGAAACCCTAGTCTCCTTTTCACTTAAAGTTGTCTATGCGAGACCATAAGAGACGGGGAACTTCAAATTGAACCTAAAAGGGTTATGTTTAAATGCATACACCTTTTAGTAGCCAAGCACATTGATGCATATGCAAAGAGAGTCTCTAGAACCACAAGATAGAAAGGGTTAATATTAAAAGGGCCATCAATGTGGTTTGAGTGGAAAATTTCAACTCTCGATCTTTCAAAATAAGAAGCATTCGTATTAGGAGGTGGTGGTCTTAGCATGAAAATTTTCACTTGCGCTAACATTATGAGGAAAAGCAAATGATCAATGTTGTATAATTAAAACAAGGCGCAAAAGCATATGGTTTCAAAACCATAGGAAATGGTGGAGTACAACCATACAGACAGTTACAAATGGGCGCAAACATTTTGATGGTGTAGTTTTAATCCACGTGGGGCAGGTATATATGGCGGTCAACTTTATGATTGAAACGTGGAGCAGAACTATGTCAACACATACAAATGGACGCAAGCGTTTCAATGGTGGAGTTTCAAACTATAGTAAAACATTTGGAGCGGTTGTATAAATAGTGACCAAAATTCATAAAGCGGAACCTTGCAATAGTCCTACGACGGAAATAATATAACAATCATCGAAGTGGTTATAATCAAAAGAAATGCGGAACCATAGGAAGACATTACAAACGAGCACGATTTTGAATTTATGGTAAACGCCTGGAGTAGAGAGTTGTGTTTAAACAAGTCGGAGCATATATTTATATAGTGGTCCAAATCCATTGTTTAAAACACTAGGCATCATAAAAAAATTACATGATAACGCCATTTATACAAACAGATATGTCATATGAGGGTAGAGCAGAGCCATATCAAAACATTGCAAGAGGGCTCAAATAAATACATGAAACATTCAGAGCGTGTATATATATGCGTGGTGGTCAAACACTACGGAGCAGAACATGACAACCAATCTAGAGCGGAAGGTTGACAAGCCACGATGGCATTGCGTAACAACTGTAACGAAATAATAGTCAAATCAAGGATGGAGTTGTAGAATCACGATAGCCCATAGACCATGTTTAAACGATGCTCAAGTATGGTTTTTAACCACGTCGTTGAAGAACCAGAACGCAGGTTAACAAAATATGTGTCAGCGCCAAAGATGCTCCTCGCTTGCCACAGTTTATTTATCAATAGATGGTGGTTGCGTAATACGCTATGGGTGATATCATGGATCTAGCTCACCACCGATGCCAAGTCAGGTGCCGCACACACTTAAGGAGGTAAGTCAGCTTTCCAAATGGATGCCGAAGAAATGGTGATACGATCCACCATTTTGGTGAGCAGTTTGGAAATATATCATAATGTTCCATGTTAATGCACCGAAACAGGAAGTTTTAATGCACAACATGTCTTTCGTATCTCAGCATGTCGTGATTTCAAGCCATGCAGAATAGAATGAAGGCTGGCCATTCCAAAAGCGGATGTTTAACGTTCGATGTTAATGCACCGAAACAGGAAATTTTAATGCACAACATGTTTGTCGTATCTCATCATGCCATGATTTCAGGCCATGCGGAACAGAGTGAAGGCCGGCGCATTCCAAAAGTGAATGTTTAAGTGACATAGGAGGCCAAAAATTGAGCCGGTTTAATTTTCAGAACGTTGCCATCAAGAAATTAGAATGTATTTTCAAACACCTGGCTTGTACAGAGGGAGTCATGTCTGAAGTGTTAATTCACAGCCAAATAAAGCTCCCTTTTATCTTGACGTTGAAGGAGATCATGCGACCTATTAGTGAAAAAATCCTCGATGATATTTATATTGTGATGGAAATGGTGCATGAAGATTCGGCAGACTCTATAGAGTCTAGAAATCGAGCAGACGAAAGCAGCAGCCACCAGTCAGCGGCTCCCTTGGATGTTCAGTTGATTATGAATCAGTTATTGAGGGCCCTTCAGTATTTGCACTCCATGAATGTGCTGCATGGCGACTTGAAGCCCCAAAATATTCTTATAATGGAGAAAATTGTGGCTCATGAACCAGATTGCATTCACTCCATCATACCTATAGTCTATGCATTGAGATCAGAATCGATAGGGTTTGAAGAACAATGATCTTTTGGTGCGCCTGTTATTGCCATTCAAAGATAAAATTTCAGCTACGGTGCCATGGAGAGATTGCAGGAAGGATTAATCATCCTTTTGACCACTCGATCCTTCTAAAGAGTCTTGAGTCCAGCACAGTAACTTGCTTTTCAGCGTGTGGTATGGCGGGAGTTCAAAAGGAGCAGGAGGTTATGCTATGGAAAGTTTATTGCAAAACGTCAACTGCAGCAGCAAGGAGTGCGATCAATTCTTAAACACAACCATGCGACCCCTGATCAAGTCGCAATCCAGCCTGGGTCGCTAAGTCACGGCATACCCAAAAGAAACTGAGTGTAACTTGCCCAACCTTTGCGACTATGCGACCTTTGTCAGGTCGCATTTCTTCTGAGTCGCAAGTCGCAAATCTATGAGACAAATGAAAGGTGCAACCCTACGACCCTTTTGATATTGCGACCCACGTAGAGATCAATTCGCGCGACCCCTCCAGGTCGCTGAGTCGCGATGCATGCTGCTGGACGGAAAATGCGACCATGCGACTGTGTGACCCCTCCAAGGTCGTAAGGTCGCAAAATGATATGTCGACTAGAGGCTGTGACCCATGAAAGCTCCGACCATGCGACCCCACTTCTCAATGGCCTCCTTTCTCAAAGAATATATCACCTATAGAATAGGACTATACAAGGGTCCCAGCTAATCGTTAAAATCCTTTGATGTTATCTGTCAATATGCTCCTTATGCATTTGCGTTTTCTTTTACTGTATCTTTATTTTTTCTTCAACATGCATAAACATATTTATGTGGGTGAGGCTAATGGCTAATCTAATGTGCTTACACGCAGGTAACATGAGAATATTATGAAGATGACCCAGACAAGGAAGTTTGCCGCTTATCCAGAAATGTTGGTTCATGTGGCGGGAGCTAAGACTATCTCAACAGGAGAATTGTAGAAGGGATAAAACCCTAGGTTGCAGATTTCTTCAGGTCACCAGGTCGCGGACTCGTGTTCCATGTCAAAGGCTCGACTACGTGACCCAGCAACCCAATGACTGGGTCGCAGGTCGCATATATTGCCCGAGGTCGCAAGTCACTGATCTGCCCGAGGTCCGAGGTCGCAGGTCGCAGATTGACCGAGGTCGCAAGTCGCAGATTTGTCTGAGGTCACGGGTCGCAAGTTCCCGAAGGTCACAGGTCGCAGGGGTCGCCCGGTCGCTAAGTCGCATCCCCTATCAAATGCCCGACGACGCGACCTAGCAACCCAGCGACTAGGTCGCAAGGTCGCAAAACCCAGTCAGGTCGCAGGTCGCAGAACAGACTGGGTCGCTAGGAAGCCCAACGGTCAGGAAGATGAAAACTCAAGGAAGCCCAAAGGGCAGGTTTTGTATTATAAATACTCCTTCAGGAGCTTGTAAAAAGATCTTTTTATTTGGGGACTCGAGCTGAGTACACTGTATTGTCTGGATTATACATTTGAGCATTAATGCAAGCCTTTTGAAAAATCCCTTTGTGGATCTGGTGTTTTTTAATGTATGAGCACTGTTGAGTATTATATTTTCAGTTTCTGAACATCTTTAGATTAAGGGAACTATATCTTCAATTCACATCAAAGTTGCATAACAGTTTGCTGGGTATGTTAATGGTGGTTGAGTTCATTTCACTTTCTTAACGAATGTTGATGACTTTGTTTATTAGCATTTGTGTTACCATTTAAAAATTTTAGGAAGTGAATGGTGTTCCTGTCATGAGGAATTGTTTCCTTCGTGGCCAAAATATCTTACAAGCATGAACCTAATGAAGTTTTGTTAACAACACTTTCTTCGGTCTTCATGCTTTATTATTTTCTCTTGGTACTCATAGTGTTGCATGTACATTTAATGCATCAATCATATGTCCTGTATCATTTTATTAGGTGTGTATCCGCTATTTTATAGAGTTTAAGCGAGACCCAAAGAAAGGATAAATTAGTGGTAGTCGGACCCACACCCCGGACGGGATCCCTATTCCAAACGGTTCAAGGTCTAATTGGGACTTTTTACCGGGGAGATCCCTTGCTGTTGGTCGGGACAGATTTTCCCGTCAACATATACTAATCCCATATTCATGATGAAAATGTATGATATAATTCATATGGCTATATCATCATAGAAAAATATCAATTACAAAAACGATGCAAGATATTATACACAATAAAACCTTAGAATTGAAACATAAATGGGTCAAATTTGGAGTTCTCAAATATTTCTTTATCAAATATCTTCATTCTTAAAAAGGACCTAGATATTATATATGTAGAGAGTATGCTCTCATTAAGATTTCTCATTTATTTCTATTTCACTAAGGCAATAACCAAAATTTTATCCAAGTCAATCAGACTTAAATATGGGGTTTACCAATGCAATGGATAGTTAAAAATTTGTGTATTGTGAATAATTAATTTATTTGAATGTCCAAAATTAATTAAATAATGAAAATAATTAGGATCAAAACTCCCCAATAAGATTGAGTTGTAGTTGAGGGGAAGGAAGGAAGAATTACATGCTATATCTACACAAAGAAAACTTCAGTCACCTTATGCAAGTATCAAAGATGGAGGAAGTAGGATTTAATGATTGGATTGGTGAAAGTATTTGTAGCTTGATATTTTGAAAGAAAATGTTACAATTGAAGAACTTGGTCATGAAGGAGTTGTGTATGTAGCACATACATGCCTCTATGTGTTTATATTCTATTTTTCAATTGGATTGTATCGAATCATTATGAAACTTTTAATGATGCATGAATGAGTTGTAGATTGATCCTCAGTAAAACCAAACTCTATGAGAATTTGTTGAGTCCAAAACTTATTCACTAGAATTATTGGTACATTTATAATCTACCTCTATAGAAGAAAGTGTGAGTGCACATTACTCTTTGTTAAACCAAGTAATAGGTCCCAAAAAAAGGTTTAATGTGTAACCAAAAGTAATATTTTGATGATTGATGTTACATGCCTAGTTTGAAACTATAAAACACGCTAATGAAGATATGGCCCATTTATTATACTCAATGCTAAACTAATAAATATACCTAATATAGTGAAGGATCCACTTTTCTACTTTCCAATGAATCTCATGAGGATATTACATGATGTAAGAGACTAAATGAACATCAAAGGAGAAGTTTTATCATGTAAGTATAAAATAAAAAATAAATCCTACCAAATATCTATATAAAGTATGATCAAACTCATTATATGAACACTTCGTGACATTATTGACACTTGAAAAATAAGAAGCAACGACAGAATTATAGTCTTCCATGTGAATTAAGGAATAAAATTTAAGAGGATATGTAGGCTAACAGAAAAATAGTTCCTTATAAAATTCTTTGATTTTAAGACCACATAAATAATAGAGGAATAATTATAATATCTTGAATTGGTTCATAAGATAAGACTTCACATGATTTATCTAATAGTCATAATTATAAACCCTTTATAGTCGAACCAATTATAGGGGAAAAATGTGTGAGAAGGTTTATTTATAACCGTGGAAGGAAATTAGTTTATTCTTATTCCTGGATCCATTTTTTATCTTCCAATAACATGGATGAAGGTTATGGACTCTTTGAAGGGTTAAATATTTCCAAAACTCTCAGTACATCAAGCCTCGTATTGGTAGGGGACTCCAAGCTAACTATAAATATTTTAATTTCTAATTTGTCTCCACTTCTAGTTAGAATTAGTTCTCAAAAGTATTTCCCATTCAAAAGAATAATTTTTGAAGGTACATTTTTATCAAACTCTATATGAGAATAATTAATAATAGATCACTAGGAAAATCTAGTCACTACAAAAAATGGGGGTTATTACTGTTAATAGTAAGGATTACATAAAATTGATCACCTTATTAAAGGTCCTTTAATATCCACATTAATATGGAATATGGAGAGACATACAAAAATTTCTTCCCATGATGCAAGAACTATATATATTTCACTAATCAAGCTACTTGCTAAGCTAGACATGGAAAAATGGGCACATAGATATTTGATGAGAGTGGATGGCTAGGTAGTTGTTGGAAATAATGGAAAAGGAAGAAAAAACATGAGGTAATGTGGTCATTGCTTGATGTATCTCTTTCTAATACAAAATAATTTATACACTTTAAGGTCTATAAGATATTAGGTCAATTTTGTTGATTATATATTGTGATATATTTCAGACTTAGTTTTTACTAAATTTTTCTAGCTAAATAATAGCCTAAGACATAATCATGATATGTTTTGATAAGAAAAAACACATAAATATGCCATTTTTGATGAAAATTTGCTACGATCTTGCATTGTAACCTTTTATTAGTAAAATTCCCTAGTTTTTGTTTGAAAAAAATAGAGTTTAACTAGCTATACAAAAGTAAGATCTAATCTTCTGAGGATCTATTGGATCACCATCTAAATTACCAATAGATTCCATTTTTTTAGGGCCCATTTCAGAAGTGGAGAAAATAAAGGTACATGATCTACACATTGAACTATAGGAGGAGGAGTTAAAGGATCTACTTCTTAGTCATCATCTTATGAATAAGAATCTCATTCAAAGAAGAGATAAATTCCTATAGAAGTAAAAGAAGAAGAAGATATAAGTGAAAAAGAAAACGATATAGAATTACAAGCTAAAGAGAACTCATTGAAGTAAACATATCTCTAAAACATAACCTCTTAATTTTGTGTTAGAAATATATGATTGGATTGAGAATATTCAACATACCCAATACATATTGATTTCAATCACAATTTATTATGATTTTCATTAGAAATGTGATCCCAAGCTTCATAACCAAACACTTTAAATTTCACATGGAAAGACACACATATAAAAATAGTAAATGTACAAATGACATAGGATATACATGGTAAAACCATAAAAAGGAAACATCAAATTTCACATTGAAACACACACATAGAAAAATAGTAAATGTACAAATGACATTGGATATACATGGTAAAACCATAAAAAGGAAACATCCATAGCGCATGTGTGTAGTGCTTGACTATTTTTTTACCAAATCTCTTCTTTTACAACTATGATATAGATCCTTTATTTATAGATGAAATGTTTACATGCAAATTGCTCATTTATTTCTAGTTCACAAAGCCAATAAATACGAGTTTCTCTAATTTAAGATTGCTAAAACTTTGAATCTATATATATTGATATTTATAAATAATTCATTTTCACTTGCATAATTAATTAAATAATGTGCACAAAACTAAACTATGCACTAACAAAATCAAGAAAAAATAAGAGTTAGGATAGGATCTCATACTAGAAGGAAAAAATGTCTTATACAAAGGAGGCGTGTTACCGTTGTTATCATGATTAACCTAGCATATGTTACTCTCCTCTTTGTATATGATGTGTGTAAAATATATCAAGGGAAATTGCGACATAACCTTTCTCGAAGAGGTAATTTGACTTGCATGTTACGATTTTTTAGGAAGTGTGAGAACGACGAAATAGTGATAACATAAGATAAAAGTATATGAAAATTTTACTAGCACAAATATACCAAAAAAACCAACCTTGTGCACCCCAAGAAATGATCTATCCCTTAGTATGTGATTTCTCTTAAATGTATTAAGGAAACTTACCACATAGTATTTTTAAGAAAGGTAATGGAGCTTAAATATTAAGAGTTTCTAGAAAAAAGTGAGAATCAGAAAATAATTATTACATAAATTAAATGTATAACAAAATTTGATTTGCACAAACAAAAAAAATAATAGAAAAAAACGAAACCATGTGCACACCAAAAACGGTCCATCCCTATGGTTTTAGGGAAATAATTCTAAAGGGATCACTTGTAGTCACAAATGAAAGGAACCCGATGCTAATAAAAACGATTATCGTATTTCTAAATACTCCAAGGGAATCAAATACATGGTGTCAAATATGGAAAATTAGTCTCAAGATCATATAAACGCTGGTGAGAAGGAAGATGGATATTATATAATAACAAGAGTTGCAAGCACGTGTTGTCCTTGCCGATGAGTAAGTTTGAATGAATTTTGTTAATTGGAATCAAATTTATTACTTTGTTACTGGATTTAATTGTGTTAATTAATGCCTAGTATCCATAGTCTTGATTTTTGGTGCTTGAATGAGATTGGAATTTCTTGTTACATCTAAATGCAAAATTTTTAATCTTGATTTCTGGTGGTTAGATGAGATTGGTGTAATAAATTTTAAATATTAATTACATAATATTTTAATGAATTTAAAACATACCCTCGATTTCCATTATTAATTTATTTTCCCTTCTTATATGTTATAGATGTCAGCGTTTTATATGCACACTATCAAAACCATTTCTGAGTGCTATTAATGTCCATTAATTCCTTTACTCTTCTTACACATTATAGATTTCAAAATTTTATATACGAACTATCAAATCTCACACGTTATACATTTCAGAATTTTATATGCAAGCTACATATAAATCCATTGCTGACAACTACTCCTAACGTCCATCAACTCTTAGCTTAACATTATGCCTTCATTAACGAGAATCTTGAGTGGTCCATAATCATGTCTTTGCCATGGGTAATGGGAATATTATATATTTGTTGTTGGCTACTGCAATGTACACATATGGACTTTCTAAAGCTTTATATATTGCATAAGATGCAATGAATAAGCATGAAAAATCTAAGAAATGTTTCAGATATGAGAGAAATACAGATGAATTGCAATGCATAACTCAATAAATAAATTTTTTTGGGCATTGGTGTGAGAATAATCTAGAATAATGTAGAAATAGGATTGGTTATGGTTTGTTGAATGAGAGTGTTATAATTAGAGTTTAGTTCCACTAGTTCAGGATTGTTGCCCCAAACTTAGGAAGATTAGGTGAGTGCCTATGCTATAAATATGTAATGTTGTCATTGAGCTATAAACAAGTTGTGTGAGCTCTGTCTCATGTTGTGTGTTTCATTTTTCTTTATTTAATTTGGTATTAGAGCCAGTAAGAGAAGAACGATTAATGGAGTTGCAGTAGCGTTTGAGGGAGCGTTATCTATAGCGTTGAATGCATAAAAAATGATCACTATTGGTTGCATATCGAACGATTTGGTGAGATTTTAATTATTTTCATATTTTCAAGATTTTTGCTTGAGTCACTAGTGCACAGAGAGAGTTGCAAAGAATATTGTGGCGTTGTCATCTGCCTACTGCCAGTCAATTCGCTGGTCGATTAAATTCAAGAGCAGAGCCACCAAAATTGAGAGATAACGGTGTTTCTAAAGACTAGACCCGAGCGGGAGTAACAATTTTTTTTTTTTTTTGAAGCGGACAGTGGACCACCGTTCAATTTTTTTTTTACAGAGTCGAGCTAGAGCCAAGAACTCTACTGCAAGTTGAGTCAAGACAGAAATTTTGGTTGAGCCAAGAGAGATTTGTTGCATCAGTAGAATGCTCGAACAAAGGACATACTCTACCCTCGATTTTTCTGCCATCCAGATCTACGGGCTGTTGATCTGCAACAACGTTGTCAACAACACTTCCCGTAAGACGTTTTCTGTATATGCTACCAAGAGGCGTAGGTGAGTGATCACGCTGCTCTTGCGTAAAGCTAGAGCCGATGTTGTCATTCTTTTGAGCTGTTGAAAACAATGGCTAATCCTCTTGCTGATTCATATTTAAATGAATCCACCAAACTTGATGGCGAAAACTACGTCAATTGGAAGTTTAAGCTGGTCACCGTTCTCAAGGCATACAACCTCTGGATGATTGTCAATGGTGACGAGCCCAAGCCTGCTGTTGTCACCGTGATTCCAGATTTGGATAAGCGAGAAATGAGAGAGAAAGTGTTGTTGTCTATATCTCTAAAGGACAACATCATTCCTCACTTTCGGGACTGTAAATCTTCAAAGCACACGTGGGAAACTCTCAAAGGATTGTAGGAAACCACTAATGCAAACCACGTTTTATTTTTAAAAACGAATCTACTATCTATAAAAATGGAAGCCAATGAAAGCATCAACAACTTTGCTTCTAGAATTAAAGAATTAAGTGATAAGCTTGGTGACATTGGTGAAAAAGTGTCTAGTAGCGATTTAGTAACTGTTGCTTTGAAGGGTTTAGTCCAAGACTATAAAGTCTTTATTTTCGCACTCTCAGCTAGACAAACACCTCCTACATTTGAAGAATTGGCTGGAATTCTTCTTCAAGAAGAAGAGAGAATGAAAATTTTTGAACTGGATTCAAATGATTCTCATTTGGCATTGATTGCAATAGGTAAAAGATCATTCCGAGGGAGACCATTGGACAGGAATAGAGGTCGTTTTCAACCAAAGCAGAAAGGTATGACACATCCTAATTCTTATGTTAAGAGATATATTGAATGTGATTATTATGGAAAACCTAGACATCTAGCTAAAGATTGCTATAGAAGAAAGAACCATGAATCAAATTAGAGACATAGAGGGCATAATGGAAATTTCATGAAGAAAGACACTTCAATTATTGACAGATTTAAAAATCTTAAATTGTTTCTTTCTGATGCTGCATTGTCTGCTGAAACTGATGATGAGACTTCTTGGTTCATAGATTCTGGTGCATCGGCTCATATGACTAGTAATAAAGAATGGTATGATAAATATTACGAGAAAATTGATGGCGCACACATTTACCTAGGAAATAACAGGTCACAAAAAGTCCAAGGCTATGGCGTAATAAGTGTGTACTTACCTAATGGAAAAATGAGACAGATTCATGATGTGATGTATGTTCCTGGTATTAAAAATAATTTGATATATGTTTCAACTATCATTGATAATAATTTAAAAGTGGAATTTTGTAAATTGGGGTGTATTGTGAGAGATGTTCAGGATCACTACAGGGTTGTTCCCACAGGTATCAGAGTTGGTGGATTGTATAAATTGGATGTGATGATGAAGCGTCATGTTGCATTGACATCCATAGCAACGTAAACAACATATCTATGGCATCACAGGTATGGGAACCTAAATTACAATGATTTATTGTTGTTGCAAAGAAAAACAATGGTTGAAGGTCTTCCTGTTATGAAGTGTGAACATTTACCATGTGAAGCTTGTGCACTTGGTAAGCAGCATAGATAGGATTTTCCTGTTCATACAGAGAAAATTCAATATGATATACTTGAATTAATTCAAACCATGTGGACCTATGCAAACTAGGTCACTTGGTGATGCTTCCTACTTTCTTATTTTTGTTGATGATAGATCTAGATATACATGGGTCTATTTCATACGAAGTAAAAGTGATGTATTTGAGTATTTTAAAGAATTCAGAACTTTGATTGAAAAGAAAACAGGCAAATACATTAAAATTCTTAGATCAGATCAGGGTGGTGAATATAAATCAAGAGCATTTAACAGGTATTGTAAGTTTCATGGGATCCAAAAATAGTTCACAGTACCTCATACTTCTCAGCAAAATGGTGTTGCTGAGAGATGGAATAGAACACTGGTGGAGTGTGCTCGCTGTATGCTTCAAGGTAAAAACATTTCTAATGGTTTCTCGGCAGAAGCCATTAATGTTGTTGTTTATTTGAAGAATCAAAGTCCTACTAAGAAATTAGCTTTTCAAACTCCTTTTGAGATTATTTATGGTCATAAACCTGATTTTAGTCATTTAAGAGTATTTGGATATACTGCCTTTGCACATATTCGTAAGGATAACAGAATAAATCTTGATGCAAAGTGAATCAAGTGTGTTTTTATTGGGTATTGTACAGATCATAAAGCATATAAACTGTTTGATTCCAGTTCACATAAACTGTTTGCAAGTCGAGATGTGGTATTTCATGAGAATGTAGATACAAGTGATACAATGAATGATGCTGGGCATATATCTAATGATGATCATGTGAAAATCGATACTTTGGTTAAACAAGAATAAGAACAAGTACAGACATGGGTTCAAGATCAAAATGAAAGCAGCATGAGGACATCCAGCAACAGTGATTCATCACGAGAGGAAGATTCATCTCAAAGAAGAAGAATCATGGATGGAAATCCAAAAGGTATCGTAGAACCAAGAAGGTCAACTCGACAAACCTAGCTTCCTGCAAGGTATATAGATTATGCCTTGATGTATAATATCATGAACGTTGTAGAACCAGTTGATTATGAACAATCTAAAGAGAATGAATAATGGATAAATTCCATGAATGATGAATATGACTCTCTTATGAAAAATCAAACATGGGAATTAGTTGAAATCCCTGAAAACAAGGTTCCAATTGGAAGCAAATGGTTGTATAAATCTAAATTTAAAGCAAATGGTAACATTGATAAATTTAAGGTGAGATTATTTTGCAAAAGGATATGCTCAACAGGAGGGAATTGATTATGAAGATACTTTTGCACTAGTAGCTAAATTGAATACAATTCGAATATTGATTGCCTTAGCTACAAAACATAATTGGAATATACATCAATTGGATGTCAAATCTTCTTTTATGAATGGCGATTTAAAGGAATAATTTTATCTTGTTCAACATGAAGGGTTTTCCAAACAGGGACAAGAGCATCTAGTCTGCAGGTTAAGAAAAGTGTCATATGGTTTGAAACAGGCGCCAAGATCATGGTATGTAAAGATTGATACCTTCTTTCATCAGAATGAGTTTGTGAAAAGAAAAAATGATCCTAACCTGTATGTTAAGAAATATGAAGGAGGACATATTTATTTAATATCTTTATATGTGGATGATCTCATTATCACAGGTAGTGCTTACAAGTTAATTGAAGAAATTAAAATTCAATTGTCTTAGGAATTTGAAATGAAAGATCTGGGTGAATTGCATCACTATTTAGAAATTGAGTTATGGAAAGAGCCTGGTAAAAAATTGATCATTGAATGTAAATGCACAAAGTAAATTCTTAAAAAGTTCAATATGAGTGATTGCAAAGCTTTGTCAACTCCCTTAGAACATAATGCAAAGTTGTACAAAGAAGATGGAACTAAAGAGGAAAATGGAACTTTATATCGTCATTTGGTGGGAAGTCTAAACTATCTCATCACTACCAACCCAGACATTGTATACGAAGTTAGTATCCTTAGTGATTTTATGGCTAAGCCTTCAGGAAATCACTAGGATGCTGCAAAGAAATTTATCCGCTAGTTAAAAGGAACAATCAGTTTAGGTATTATATATATTGATGAATCTGATGTTACACTGACAGTTTTTTCTGATTCAGATTGGGCAGGAAATCTTGATGACAGATGATCTACCTCTAGCTATGCATTTCATCTCGGATTAGGGGTTGTGTCATGGAGTAGTAAGAAACAACCAACTATTTCTTTATCATCAACAAAATCTGAGTACAAAGCTTTGACAAATGCCACGTGTGAAGCTGTTTGGTTGTGGAGAATTCTTGGAGATCTTGAAGAGGAGAAAAATGGTTCAACATGCATAAATTTTGATAATCAAAGTGCTATCAAATTAGCACACAATCCAATATATCATGCCAGATCAAAACACATTGAGCTTCAATACCACTTTATACGAGAGAAGATTGAATCAAATGAAATTAAGTTAGTATTTTGTAATACCAAGGATAATATGGCTGATATATTTACCAAGCCCCTTGGTAAACTCAAGTTTAAAGTTTTTAGAAGTAAATTAGGTGTTGTAGAAAATCCATTTCTCCATTAAGGGAGGATGTGAGAATAATCTAGAAATATGAGTGGTTATGGTTTGTTGAACGAGAGTTTTATAATTAGAGTTTAGTTTCACCAGTTCAGGATTGTTGCCCCAAAAATAGAAATATTAGGTGAGTGCCTATGCTATAAATATGTAATGTTGTCATTGAGCTTTAAAAAATTTATGTGAGCTTTGCCTCACGTTGTGTGTTGCATTTTTCTTTATTTAATTATTGGCCGTCGGGGTTGGGTGTGAACTTAACCATGTATATATGGCACCTATTGCGATTAAAATTTTAGGAAAAAAAAAATATTAAACAAATTTTCTATATATTGAAGCTTAAAATACAATGTAATATCACCGTTGATTTTTATTAGTATGTATGCTTTTGAAAGATAATGCAATTGTTTGCCTAAGAAAATATATTCAAATATTTCGACTCCTAATCATTTCCTAATTCTTTAGAGACATGTAATGCATGCATATTTCCTTTAGAGACGCCATAAACGAGTGCATCTAAAATCTAATATCTAATAGGGTGTGTCGCCGTTACAATTTAAAAATAATTATATGAATTATTTTATGTTTCTTATTTAATTAAATAAAAATTACAATGTACAAGTTGGTTTGTATCATAACCACTTATTTTTCATGCCATCAGCCCCCGAATATACTGAATGGAAGGGTTATTTTCCTAAATACTCTGTAACAACGTTGTAACTTTCTGAAATATTTATGAGAAGGAAATCATGTCCTTTCCACAATGATAGAAAGACCTACCTTGCTGCTACAACAATTATGTTCTTTATGGAATGACGAGTTATTTTTCTAAGTACTCTGTAACAATGTTGTAACTTTCTGAACTTTGTGAAATATTTATGAGAAGGAAATCATGTCCTTTCTACAACGATAGAAAGACCTCCCTCACTGCTACAACATTTATATTCTTTATGGAATTACTCGTACTTACTGCAATAATGTTCTTGTAGTACAATAATATTATTTTTGGACTCACTCATACTTACAGAAGTAATATTAGTAAGGGTAAGTAGAGGTTAAGTAAAGAAGAGGAATTATTGATTTACTTTCCAATGCAGTTTCACTCGCACCTTTTCCATTGTAAGATAGAAATTACATGTTCAAGCATGGTCTATAAAGGATGAATTAGTGGTTCAAAATGATAATTAATGCTTATGATATATTGTTGTAGAAGCTATTAATGTAAGAAAAAAAACATCACATAAAAAGGCATCACACATATATGTAGGAGAATCTATTAAAGTAGGAGACTATACATAGCATCACCAACAACTTCTGGTACATAACATCACAAAAGCTGAAAGAGAATGTTAGATGAAGGAATTTTTGTACTTGACGTATTGTTGTTTAATATTGTGATTTATTTACAGATTTATAAAATTATCCATATATGAAAAAGCACATCTTTAGGGTTAAACTGACTCAACATTGTCTAGATGGAAGATAAATCTACAACGTCTAAATGGGAAGATAAATCTGCAGCATATGCAAACTTATCCAACTTGCTATAAATGGGAAAATATATGAAAGAGAATGTGAAGATATATGCCAGAGAATACCTTCAGTTTACAGCAACAACATTTAAATGGAAAACCACCTCTAAATCTAAAACCAAATAGAATTCCATATTCACAATAGAAAAAAATATCATTGCAGGGTAGAAGGGATTATGATTCAGATTTTTTCACATTATGATTCAGATTTTCTCGCGTCGCTACAGGAAGGAATGGATTATGGGTCATGAAAATGCTAGCGAGGTTCCAAAAAAGTCGAAGCACGTCGAAGCAGTCAGCAATGTATTAGCCATGTGAAAACATCCTTGAAGCGGTTACACCATGCCAAAAACGTGGAAGTCCAACAACATTCGATAAACCATGATGTATTATTTTAGAGAAACGATGACGTCTTTTTCTGAAACTTATATAAGTGCTCACAATATTATGTACTTTTTAAGAAATCTAGCTAAAAATTAAGATATCCAAAAACTTATATAAGCGCTCACAATATTATGTACCGTTTTAAGAAATCTAGCTAAAATTAAGATATCCAAAGTTTGATAAGTTTGTTTATCCAAAGTTTGCAGTATCCAATATTTGCAGCTATCTATTAGCTAGCCAAAGTCAAGCAAGCATGAATGAATGCAAATTTAAGATAGTGAAAGTAAATTGCATCGTAAAACTTAATATATACTGGTGTAAAGTAGATTGCATATTTAATATATACCAAAGTAAGTTTGCATCAATGCATGAGTCTCGCAATAATACTCCATGGAAATACGACTCCAAACCTTATCCAACAATACAAATTTAAACAATAAATTTTATATTAATTTCTTGTATTAAAACTTTGGTTAAAAAATTCGGTGCACATAAATGTTTCTGGTCTAACAAAATATTAATAACCGTCAATGCTCTATCAATCGCTATAGTCCCTCAAGAACATACTAATAAGTATGATTATGAAGGATATCGGTATGTAAAAGACATAAATGATAATAAATGAGAACAAGGAAAAAGGCCCAAATGAAAATCAATACTTATTCACATAATAGAGGAGATATATGGTTGATTCTTTCTATTTAATAGTTCACATAACTAAATACATGTTACATGGAAAATGAGTCTATGGTAAGATACAAATTATGTGGGTTCATATTTAAGATTATCAATTGATTTTTTTAACAATATTTTTGGTTCAAAACTTTATGATTTTCGATGAATATTTTTCTAAAATATTTAATAAAATTAGATTTTGAAGACTAAGTATAAAAAATCTTAAGATATTTAGATATATAAAAAATAGTTAAGTATAACTTGGTCTAGTGTAGAGTTAGGTAACTTGTGTTTCTTTACTATGTACATTTGTAACTTATAATTCGACGGTCACGATATGTAGTGATTTGATGGTTCATTCTCTCTTCGGTATTATGAAATTTGTGGCTTAACACTCTATTGGTCCATGATCTATATTTAAAGAGCATGGAGTGTCATTTGTCCCATTACCATTTATGAGAGAAGTGTATGTAAATTTTCTTTATTTATATTAATAAATTTCTTGAAGTTGTCAAGTTGGCTCAGGCCATGGACTGTTTCCCTCTTTCAGAGTTTAACCATGTCAAATATTGGTGTACTGATCTGTGATCTGTTTGTGAGCGGTGAACTTTGGTGTTTGATCTAAGGAAGCTACCCTCTAAATTCCTACAAAACAAATTATGTATTGAGAAGTATTTAATAGTTCAGTATGGGGTGATGTTGTTCTATCTATAAATGAGTGAAAACATTTGAATGTCAGATCAATATAGGATATATGTTTTAGTTTCCATTAAATGAAACATTCCATTAAAATAAATAATAATAATAAATTCTAAGTTGATTCAACTCAATTTTTTACATTGTAATTTTGTCTTTATTACATTAAAATAAATTAAAATAATAATTAATCACACTAAAAACCATGATATTTGAAAACATATAATTAATAAACATATAATGAAAATACATTTGATTAATAAACTTATTTTTAAGTAGGATCTGCCTATCTTAGTTCTCATTCAGCATGATAGAAGCTAGTAGGGGGCAATCCGTTACTACCCCCAATTCTGGAAAGCCCACTGTCTTTGCCGCAACGAATAAATCAGACAACTCTGCATCTGCACAGGCGACGAAGTCTGAGGCTACCAACCCTAGACCTCAAGCCACGAATCAAGCCCAAGATGGGGTCAATGCCAAAGAGGCACACACAGTCAAGTCCTCTACTTGTATCCCTATCGAGACCAAAAGGCCCGAGATCCATTTTCCTGTAGAACGAATCAAATGTCGAATCTAGTACATGGACGATCATGCCCTAATAGGTAAGTTCATTGGGTTCTGGCCCACTAAGAAAGCCCTATACGAGTGGATGAATGGTAAATGGAAGCCCAAAGGCCAAGTCACCCTGCAGCTAGGTCCCAAAGGCTTCTTCAACATCATCTTCACCTTCCTCAAAGACAAAAATCGCATCATGGATGGAGGGCCTTAAATTTTTAATGCTGCGAGGCTCTACCTCTATAATTTGGTTGAATGCTTCAATCCTGATAAAGAAGATTTCAACTGGGCACCAGTATGGATCCACCTCTACCCTATGCCGCAGGAATACTGGGAAGAAATCACCCTAAAGGAAATTGGCAATAGCTTGGGCACCTTCATCAAAATCGCAGAAGACACAAACCATAACATATACAATGCCTATGCCCACATCTGTGTGTACATGTATCTTGCAAAAGATCTCCCTAATTCGGTAATTTTATGGCATGAAGATTTTGAATGGATCCAATCTATTGATTATGAACATGTTCCTTTTCGATGTCGCAAATGTCACATGCATGGACATCTGTTCAGAGTCTGCCCTTAGAACCCTCTGCCCAACCCTTCTGGCAACCCCATCTCCCCTGATCCTGATGACTTCACCAAAGTTCCCTTCGCAAAATACATGATAAGAAAAGTTCCAGTACCCCTGGCCCTTCCCAACCCTCCACTGGCGATAGCTCTCACCCCCCAACCAACAAAAACTTCCTCCTCATTGCTAACCTTGATTCAAACAAGGTCCAACCTTCGATCCCCTCGGAATCTAGCGCCGAACCTCCCCCACATTTGGATCTATTCCTCCTCTCAACATTCCTCTGCCTGACCTAATAGCACAACAAAATCTACAAGAAGCTATTCCTAGGAACAAATAGGTGGAAATCTCTGGAGCAACCACCTCTCAGTCTCCTTCTAATACCCTAAAATCTGGATCTGTTATGGAAATCGACCCTCAGGCCACCCTGAGTCAAAACATGTCCTCAGCAGATGGCACATCTCTAATCCCCATCTCCTACATGATCGAGGAGCCAAAAACCATCAAATTCAAGGATCTGGATTTCACAGGTTTGGAAAAAGCTTGCAACTCTAAGGAATACCACCCCAAAGACAGATTGACAGCCTAGAGAAAGCCCTTTTGAAAGCTTAGTTGCTTTAAGGCAGTGCCCAATTAGCGGTTCAGGGGGAACTCATTCCAAGGGAAACAATTAACATCATCGGGGAATCAAGAAAGGGAGGAAGAATGATGGATCTTGAAATATTGATAATGCTAGGGGATCGACTGGTTGAATTCGAAAAATATCCAAAGCTGACAAATTTCATCAAAGCTCTAAATCAAACTTGCATATGATGAAGCTCACATCCTGGAATATATGAGGGATCAACAGCCCCTCAAAGTGTCGTATGATAAAAAATTGCATAAGAAGAAATAATCCCTCCATGTTCTTTATGCAGGAAACCAAATGCACCAATTCCAACATTCATTCTATACTATCTAGGCTATGGCCTGGTTGTAACACCATAGCTGTAGATGCAATTAGAGACTCTGGTGGACTTTCTGTTACCTGGAATCCATCCATCATCTCCCTCTCCAGTTTCCATGGTTCCCATCACTTCCTTCAAGCCACCTTCCATCTTATTGGCTCCAGTATGAAGGGCCTCCTCACCAATGTCTACTTTCCCCAGATCTCCTCTCACAAAATCCAGCTTTTAGATGACCTATCCTCCCTCACTTTTTTGAATCCCCGTCCCTATTGGATTCTCGGGGGAGACTTTAATATAATCACTAGGCTTAGAGAAAAGCATGGGGGTCGTTCTCTCCTGGATGATGACAGTCTCAAGTTCAAGGAATTTATTTTTCAGAATCACCTGATTGATATCCCCACTACTAATGGGATCTGCACTTGGAAAAATCATAGGATCGGGCACCAACATATTGCCTCCCGGTTGGATAGCATCCTGGTATCATTAACGATCATCCATGCAAGAGGAGACATTTTCTCTACTATCCTCCCTACCACTGGATCCAATCACTGGCCCATCCACTTTAATGGGATAGACCAGACCGAGGCCTTCGCAAACCATTCCTCTTTGAAAAATTTTGGCCACCCCACCCTGGATTCAGAGAAATGGCAGTCACATGGTAGCACAACATCATCCCCAACGAAGGCTCCATCATGTAAAAAGTACAGCAGAAGCTCAAGATCTTCAAAGCCAGACTCAAACATTGGAACCAACACGCCTTTGGCAACATTTTCAGGAGTCAAAAATATTTGGAAATACGAATGGCCAACCTTCAACAAATACTCATAAATTCTTGGCGCACAAAGGAGCTTAACGGATAGGAGAAGCAACTCAAGGATCAGATCGAGGAGCGGGAAGTGTAGGAGGAGATTATCTGGAAACAAAAATATAGAATATGATGGCTAAAATAAGGAGAAAAGAACACGAAATTCTTCCACCGATTCACCATTCAAATAATAATAATTACTCGAATCTCCATCATAAAAAATGAGAAAGGTATTAGTCTGGAAACGCATGGGGAGATTGAACAAGAACTTCTCAATCGCTTCAAGGAAATGCTAATGGAGTCGCCTCTAAATTGACAGGAAGGCATCAATAATATCATCTAGCACATTCCTACTACGATCATCAAGTATCACAACCAAATGTTGCTCAAACCGGTTTAAATGCAAAAAGAGGATTAGGCCATGGCCTAGCTTAAAGCTGGAAAATCCCGAGAGCCAGATGGATTCACCACTAATTTCTTCCACTTTTTCTGGGAATATATTAAGACTAATATATGGGAACTGGTTGAAGAATCCATATCAATGCATTGGATGCTCCCCGCACTCAATCCCACTTTCATTACTCTCATCCCCAAATAAGAGCAGGCGACAACCCCCAACAAATATAGACCCATTTCCCTCTGCAATGTCCTCTATAAGCTGGTCTCCAAGGTGATTTCAAACTATCTAAAGCCTTTGTTGCCCCTCCTCATTTCACAAGAGAAAACTGGATACGCTGAAGGTCAACACATTTTCGATGGTATCATTCTCATCGATGAGGTAGCACACTCCTTCAAGACTTGCAAAATTCGAGCTATGCTCCTCGAATTTTACCTTTCCAAAGCCTTTTATAAGCTTAGTTGGGAGTACATTAAAAAAGTTTTGGCTGCCTATGGTTTTAGTCAAACTTGGATCCGATGGATTATGAGTCTCATCACCTCCTTGATTTATTCTATTTTTCTCAATGGATCCCCTTCTACCTGCTTCTCTCCTTCTAGAGGTATCTGTCAAGGGGACCCTATATCTCCTTTTCTGTTTGTTTTCATGGTAGAAGGTCTAAGCAGGCTCATCAAATCCCATGTCCGTTTGCGATCCATCAGAGGTCTCTGTCTTCACCACCATCCCCCCAATCACCGACTAGTAGTTTTTCGATGATAACATGCTTTTTGGTCACCCCTCGGTGCAAGAGGCCTCCTCCTTCAAGTCCATCTTGGATTGATTCTCCTTGGGTGCAAGTACTTCTTTCAATAACTCCAAATCCAAACTCTTCTTCTTCAACACCCCTCTCCTCACTCAGCGCAACATAGCCTGCATTCTTGGATTTCCTATTGCCTCCCTACCCTCCTAGTATTTAGGAGCCCCCCTAAATAACTCAGTCATTAAACATACCTCTTGGAAAGATTTGTCAGATAGATTGGAAACCTGACTCACTCTTTGGACCCATCGTGCCCTCAACCTTGCTAGTCGCCTCATTCTTGTCAAATCCGTTCTTCAGTCCATGCCACCGTACTTGTTCTCCACACTTGCTGCTCCTAAATGGGTGCTCAATGCTATCTGAAGCCTACAACACAACTTTCTATGGGTAGGTGACAAGGCTAAAAGGAAATGGGCTTTAGTCAACTGGAAAGGCGTCCGTGCCCAAAAAAACTCCGGTGAGCTCAGCCAAAGAGATCCACAGCACAGTAATGAAGTTATGGGAGATAGAATCTGGTGGCAATGGATATCCAACATGAACACTCCATGGACACAGCTCCGGACCACCAAATACGCGGACAATTGGCCAATAAGTAATCTGATCCACTTTGATGCTGAGAAGGATGGGTCTCTCATCTGGAAGGAAGCTAAGCAACCACGAGCCCTTGTTTGTGATCATAGCTTTTGGGAAGTAAGATCACGAAATAAAACATATTTTTGGAATGAACCTTGGAAAAAAATGCCCAGAATGGATACCCTCTTTCCCAATTCAGATTGGCAGGGAAACATGGAGTGCCTACAACAACCTTGCATCAATCGCTTTTTGGGCACTCAGGACAACAGTAGTTCGTCATCTCAATATCGTCAATGGCTTCGAGTAGATCGACTCCGAGATCAATTTAGCCTCCACCTCACTAATTATATTAAGCAGGAACTCGACAGACGTTGAATCCAAAAGATCGAAGGAGCTGACATCATTCAATGGGGCTACACTTCAGTGGGGACCTTCACTACGAAAGAGGCATATCATCTACTACGTCCAATCCATCCTAACCAACATGATATCATCTGGGAAAAAATATGGCAACCGCGAATGTGGCCCAAGATCTCAACTTTTCGGTGGCTTCTCAGTAAAAGACGCATTCTCACCTAGGACAACCTATGCAGGAAGGTTTTTGTGGGCCCCTCTCAATGCCCCAACTATGGAAACAATGAGGAATCTAGTGAGTGTCTCTTTAACAAATGCGCCCTAGCCATTACACTTTGGGACAAAGCTATATTGCTGAGTAGAATGTCTGATAGGATTCCAGGAAACATTCTCAACAACATCAAGAGATGGGCCGCCACTCCCTTCCAGCGTTACATGCTCAATGCTATCTTTTCCATACTTTCGGGGCACATCCTCTAGACCATATGGAAAGAGCGCAACCACAGAATCTTCAGGGATCTGAGAACCCCTACTGATATCCTTTGGAATTCCATCTGCAGAAATCTACAAGATACCTTAGCCCTCCATCGCTGGAAAGACTCAGACCTCCCCACCCATATGGGGGAAAAAATCATAAGGGCTAATTGGAATCTCAAGCTCCACTCCTTCCCCATCTCCAAGCCCCCTTCAAACCAGCCCTTAGGCTCCCCCAGCCATTGGTTCCCACCATCACTTGGGTTCGTCAAGCTGAATTTTCATGGGGCCTCCAAGGGAAACCTACGAGAGGTAGGATTTGGTGGTATTTTCAAAAATTCTTATGGAAATGTGCTTTTGGTCTTCTATGGGTCTCTTGGTTGGGATACCAACAACTCTGTTAAACTTGAGGGCATGCTCCAAGGGCTCCTTCTAGCTCAAGACCACAATTTCTTCCCCTTGAAAATTGAGGGTGACTCCCAAATCCTCATTGACATGGCCATTCTTGTTCAATCCGGTTCCTCAGCGATGAAATTGGCCAAGAGTTGGAATTTGGCCTCACCTATCACTCTCCTAAAGCAATGGATCCACAATCATACTGTGATCGAATTAAAGCATATCAGGCAGACTGAAAACAAGGTCGCTGACCTTCTTGCTAACAAAGGATTCTTTCACGACACTCCTCTCAGTTCCAATACTCTCTCCTCCCTGGATGATGAAGCTCTCAAAAATGAATGCACCCAATTGGTACTCAATGATATACTACCTAGATTCGGGTGATCAAGCAGAGGAGCCACAGGGAAGCCATGTGGGACTACCTAGATTCGGGTGATCTCCTCCTCATTTCGCTGAGACTGTCTGCTCTCTGTTCATATTTTTATTTTTTCTCCCCCGCCTCTAATGCATAGCCTTCGCACCTCCAATCTCTTCACTCGTTCTGGAAGCAACCCTCCTCTGAAGCACGCATCAGCCCCCATTTGGTGAGGGGAATCCCCCCCTTGGAAAAATATGCCCTGTCAACATAGACAGAGATGGAGAAGATCAAGTGGGGATGGCCAACCCTCTCATCCTCCTCACCCCCCCTTGTCTCTTTCCCATGGCCACAACCTGAACCTCTCCATCGATTGGAATGAGCTCGATAGCTCCCCCCCTATCAATCTGAATTCTCAACTTTCCTTGTAGCTCCCTTCCCCAACTCTGCTCTCCTAAACCTCTCGCAGCAAGAAGTGAGCTCGCAAATCCACCATATCCCCTGAGCCTGCTTTCATCCCCCACAAGATGAAATCCCTCCCGGTGCAAAGCGCCTCCAACGATAGTAGCGATTAGAGTGACTCCAACGGCAATAACAGTGGTATCCTAGACTTGGATGTTCATGGTAGCTCAGACCAGGATGCTAGCGGCTTCTCGAACCAGTCTAAGCATCATGATGCCTCTCGGCTTGATGACTCTGCAGCAAATTCTGGCCTCCGTGCTTGGCCACGTCCTCAGCCAGCTGAACATGCGTTGAGCAAAGGGACAGAGGAGGATGGCTACGTGTGCAGGATCTTGGAAGAGGTCCCAATCTCCAACAACAAGCATGCAGATCATCCTTAGGATTTGTTTTTCATCTCTCCTAGGCATGCTCATGTTTAGAAATAGTTTTCTATGGGTATTTTGTTCAATTATGAAAACTGCACCTGCTAGTTTCCCGTCACGGGTAGCAGTCTCTTTTTGGCTTCTAAGGACTAGTTTCCCCACCAGGGGCAATCTATTACTTGGTAGAAAACTCATGAATCTTACCTATGGAATGAACTTGTTCACTCCTCGGGATGCGACCTATAACTTCTTGTTTTATATGATATAATAGAAGTAACATAAATTAGAAAAAAAAAACTTATTATTAAGTATAAAAATATTTCTAGTTTAGAAATGTTAGAATATATATATATATATATATATATATATATACACACACACACACAAATTCAATACTTATATTCTTTTTTAAAGTTATCTAAAATAATCTATTTATCATCAATGATATGCATATCACATTCAAAAATTAAATTAAAAAAATTAAAAAACATGTCAAGAAAACAATTTTTTTTTTTTTTCTAAAGCATATAGAAATATTATTTATATATGTGTGTTTTTTAATAAAATAAAAAATAAGAATATTTTTAAGTATATATATGTAAAATTTGTATAAATATAAATAATATTATTAAGAATTAACATAGATCCATCTTATTTTTTATATTTACCAAGTGTTGAGAGGAATCAAATCTCTCTATGTGCAAATATATTTTCAAAATTTTCACTTACAAATATATTTGCATATTCATGGAGTTAATCCCTCTCTATGCTTGGTAGATCTAGACTTAAAATGGATCTATGCTAATTCTATGACAAATGAGACAAATAACCTATAGACATCATAGGAAATTTCAACCTAAAAGTTCACATGAGATTTTCATGTACAAAATATGTAAACCAATCAAAAAATATTTTTTAATTGTATTTTTGGCTTACCTTTGTACTCAAATTTAATTTATAGAGATTCAATGAATTCCTAATTAATAGTGGGTCCAATAAATCCCAAAAATGTCTACTAATTCAACAGGATAAAAAAAATGTAAAAGAATAATTTGTGTTTTAATAACCCCAAAAATCATCCATGTAAATTTTAAAGAGTATGGAGTAAACAAATGTGTTTAAAAGAATAATTTGTGTTTTAATAGCCCAAAAAATCATCCATGTAAATTTTAAAGAGTACCTAGTAAACAAATGTGTTCACAACACCACACTTAAAAAATGACAATTTTTTTTTCTCCCAATAATCTAAGTAACAGAAATGTGTGTCAATAATGATGCCAACCATACATTGTATAAAAAAACTATGTATGAACAAGTTTTTTAATGATTTAACAATGAGTGAATCTAGAATGATGTGACTTTTGGTTTTATTTTCCAAAAGTTCGTTGATTTTTTTATTATCTTATTTATCTATTTTTTTTTTTTTTTACAAGGAAAATAATATCTTGAAGGTCCATATGTTTATATATTGAAATTCCAATGTTCTAATAATGCTGGATAAATTTTAAGAAAATAAATATAATTAGGTCATAATGTGATTTAAATACCTATATCAAAATGGGGCATTACAGTTGGAGTATGGTAATTATATGAACATATAACTATGTATGTCACATGTAAACGATATATCACTATAACACCTATAAAAACATGCATACCCGTTTTCGATGCGTCCTTGATGATTTCGGTAAATTTTTTGTTATAGTGCAAAAAGCCTTGATGATGGAGTTATTAAAAAATTGGAGGAATGTACCATGTGTTGGATGTAGGATCTATGAATGGACCATTTGTTTGCTAGATGCACTATGAGTGGCCATGTGTTGGATGTATATGTTGGAAATATTGTCATTGATGGCAAAGGAGGCATCGCTGAAGCAGAAATAGACAAAGAAGGCAGCATTGAAGCAGAGGAAGGCAAAAGAATCACAGTGAAGGCAATGGAGGCTCAGCGAAAGCAATAGAGGCAGCAAGAAGAATGTGAAAATGTAACAGTCACAGAAGCACAGTGAAGAACCATTATCAGAAGGTAGAGACAGAGGCAGAGGCAGAGGCTAAGTGACAGAAGCAGCAGAGGCAGAGAGCGTTTATAAAATTCCGGGAATCGCACACTCCAACCGGTGTTATATATATAATATAAAACAAATATTATTCCAGGAATCGCATGACCCATTGGCAATGTATACATATTTATCTGTTATATTTATGTGTGAAGCGCATCATATAAACAATAGTCGAGGCATATACATTAATATATTTAAGCGGAGCACATAATGTAAAGTGGGACCCCTCCCCAATCGCAATCGGAGATCACAAGAGCAGCGTAATATGTAACCCACAAGAAATTGCGATTGCGATGAGAATCCGGACCCGACGGATCTATAAACCACAATTGATAAGTCTTGAAACTCAAAGTTGCGATTGCAATCAATCGCAATCAAAAATCACTGGGGGAGTTAACATAATCGCATCGGAAAATAACAGTTCCCAATCGCATTGCAGGTAAACAAAGACCGGAACCTAGAGCAGCGGAACTGTGACGGATGAACAGTGACGGTTTGGAGTGAAACCGTGGATTTCTTCGCACCACCATCTGTCGGAAAGCGGTATTGGAGGAATGGGCAGCGATTCCATTCAGTGATCAACACGTGTCCTCGATCGACATTCCAAAACTGTCGTTTAACGTGTGCCTTCACGCATTAACTATCGTACCAGGACACGGAGCGAAATGGAAAAGAGCCGTCGATCTTGTGGGTGGACATCTAACGGTGATCGCTTGTTGAACCCGCACGAATTTTAATGGAAGAGCCCGGGGGTTAAAAAAGGTACAGTGCGCGCATTTGATTGGTTTTTTATTGTACTGTGGGCCCGGGGCGGAGTCATATACAATGAATTTGGTTTATATTGTTTATTAAAGTCTGACGGGTTGTTAATATACAGTGGAAGACTAAGGTTTCTGATTAATAAAAGATTGCCGATTATCTAATAATATATGAGTGGATATATTATATATAATGACTGTATATGTGAAGGACATCGCGAAATCACAATATCGCACCATCGCAACATCGCAACATCGCAAAATCGCAATATCGCACCATCGCAACATCGCACATTGCAAATGTTACATTGAGCTATTTTTTGTTTGATCTGTCAATCACCGTTGCGATGTGTTGTCCGCCGTCAGATGTGGGGCCCAACCCTTTCATATATTAGAGGTTGTGATTCGATTTATTGGATTGTAATATAAGACCAAAGGCTTAAGGTGGAGGGCGATTGTTTATATAAAATGATTGCTGTTAGATATATAAAACATGGTTGCGGTTGTATTAAAGTATGCCGCGTGGTCTGTAGACCCACGGGCCTCAGCTTAACGGGAGGGCGATTATTAATGTGATACAATTGTGATATATGTATGTTCCAGCCTGCGGAACTTCCACATCAACAAGACACTCGTGGCATGTAAAGGATTGGAATTGCCCTGATTTAAAAGTCAGCGATTACATTTTATTTATTTAAAAGGCTCAGTTACACATATGCAGCAATTACACCACAACAGAGGATAGGAAAGACAAACAGAGTAAAAGAAAATACAAATGCGCAGCTAGACAAGAGGGTGAATGAGTGAGCTAGAATTCACATTGTAATTCGAATGTAAATGTTTTAATTGTTTTATTGTTTGTGATGCATTGGCAAGACTCCGAGAGAGAAAAAATTCCCACTGTAATGTTAAATTGATACCTACAGTTATGTTTTCTGAATAAGAAGATAAAATGAGTGAGAAGGCAGAAGGCAAAGATACATGACTGTCCATTTCGAATTCCAAGTAGAATACAAACAGTCATGTGAGGAAATCTATAAATAATATCAACTTGATATGAAAAAATCGGGAGAGAGAGCAAATATAGAGAATGCAGAATATAGAAGAATAAAGCAGAGAAGATTAAGAGAAGAAGAGCAGATACAGAACAGAGCTGATATCTGGAGTAAATCAGCAAACATTCAGTTTGATAAATTGAGGAAGTTGAAGCTTCCCTATCGAGTTGTAGCTTGATAGCTGTCAGTTGTAGCTGACTGAGGTTGGAGCCTCCTGTAGGTTGGTGCCTGCAGAAAATTGAAGGGAGTTGGTGCTTCCTTGCAAGTTGTAGCTTGCGGAATTGAGGTAGGAGCCTCCTGTAGGTTGGTGCCTGCAGAAAAACAGTGGTGAGAGGGAGTTGGAGCTTGCCTTTGCATCACAACAATAATAAGATGTGGTTTTCTCCCTTTATGGGTTTCCACTTATATCTGGTGTCTCTATGCATGATGTTTATGTGTTGATATGATTTATATCATCTGCTTAATACCTGCTGCTCTCATATTAAGTCTGTTGTTATATTATATTAATACTTGCTGCTCACATTCTAAGATTACTCACATATTAAGCTGAACATGAAATGAAGGTGTAGCTAAGGTTTAATAAAAAGTTTAAAAGATTATAATTGTTTTAAACTGATTCACCCCCCCTCTCAGTTTAACTAAGAGTTCAACAATTGGTATCTGAGCTGGTTCCTTTGTATCAGTCTAACAACTGAAAGGAGATCCTAGGTTTCCAAGATGGCTAGTAAAGAAGGATGCTCAACCAATAAAGCCCCTTTCTTCACTGGTGAAAATTATGCTTTCTGGAAAATCAGAATGAGGACATACATAATGTCTCTAGGAATAGAAGTCTGGGCTGCTGTGGAATTAGGATATGCCACGAAGGCAACTGACACAGAAAAAGACTCAAAACAAGATTTTGTGGCTAATGCAAAAGCCATGAATGCCATCCTGAATGGATTATGTGAAGCAGAGTTTATTAAATTAATGCACAAAGACACTGCCAAAAAAATATGGGATACTCTTGAGAACATACATGAGGGAGACCAGAAAGTAAAAACTGCCAAACTTCAAGTATATAGAGCCTAGTTTGAAAACTTAAAAATGAATGATGATGAAGACATTGCCAGTTTCTTCCTAAAAGCTGCAGAAATTATTAACAATATGAAAGCTCTTGGAGAAAAAATGCCAAAAAGTATAATTGTGCAAAATATTCTAAGATCTCTTCCATCCAGGTTTAATCCAAAGGTGTCTGCAATAGAAGAAACAACTGATTGGGAGACCTTGACCATGAACCAGTTGCTTGGAAATCTAACAGCCTATGAAATGAGGCTCCCACAGAAAAAGCCAAGTACAAGGGAAGCAACCTTTAAAACAGAAAAGAGGAAAGAAGAAGAGGGAGAAATATGCTTTGGCTCGGATGAAGAAGAGGCAAATTTTGTCAAGAAACTGGATAGAGGCTCGGGTAAATATAAAGGTAAACTCCCCTTCAAATGCTTTAACTGTGGAAGAGCGGGACACTATGCTGCTAAGTGTCCTCACAAGAAAGTAAGAAATCAAGCTCAAGAATCAGAGAAAAACACATCAAAGAACTGGCAAAAAGGAAAGAAATTCAGCAGAAAATCCTTCTATGCTCAACAAGACAGCAGTACATCTGAAGATTCAGATGAATTCTCAGGAGAAGAGGGAATCTCTGAATTTTTGCTAATGGCCATAGAAGATCTTGAAGGACTCTTGCTAGATGAAGAAGAAGAAGGTGAAGTCGATCTTGAGGGGGAGCTAAGAAGTGCCCTAGAAGAGGTTGATAGAATCAAACAGAAATGCAGAAAACAAAAGGACATTCTTCTCAAGTATGTACGAGAATAACATAGTTCAGAAGTCCTTAAACAGCTAAAGATAGAGCTTGAAGAAGCCAAGAAGATAGAGGACATGTTACTTATGCGAATCAAAGGAAAAACTCAAGAACAAGAAAAGTTAGAAGAAGAAGTAGTATGTCTCAAAAAGAACTTAGAAAATGCTCAAAGGAAAATGGTTATAAACTATTCCCAAACAACAAGCTCTAGTAAGTTGAATGAAATTTTGGTTGCTCAAAGATCCCCTATGATAAAGACTGGAATAGGCTATGAAGGAGAATCAAGTAAAGGAAAAGAAAAAGTTGACAGAGAGATTATTTTTGTAAAAGTAAAGAAGATTGATGAAGCAGCTCAAAAAATTCCTACAAAAGAAGAAATCTGTAACAAGGAAGAAAGAGATCAGAAGAAACCACTAGTAGCAAAGAATGTAATAAATACTCAGACCCCTGAATATGTAAAATTTGGAAACCATCAAAGGAGATTCTGCCCCCCAATGAAGAATGCCACCTGCTATGTCTGCCACAAGCTGGGACACATTGCTGCTTATTGTCATGCAAGGAGGAGTAATTCAAACCAGCAAAAGATGCAAACATTGAAGAGACAACCTTACATCAGGTATGCAAATAGCTTCTATAGTTACTGCTTTTATTTTAAGGAATTTGGTCATAAGATCATTGAGTGTAGAAAGTATGGACAAAGGTTAATGTTTAACACCTCAAGGAGGTTTATGAATCAAATAAATTATGTTCATACTCACAATTCTACAAAAACTATAATCAAATGTTGTATATGCAATCAAGTTGGACATATGCCTTCCAAATGTCCTCTCAGAAGATGTAGTTCATCACCTCACAAAAGATATCACACAAAAGGGTGCCTCCAGTGGATAAAGAAAATGAATAAATGTGACTTGGCTCTAACTGCTCAAGATCTGAAAAGTCAGTGGTATTTGGATAGTGGCTGCTCAAAACACATGACTGGAGACAGAAGCAAGTTTATAACTCTTGATGAAAAGAAATTGGGCAATGTCACTTTTGGAAATGATAAATCAGGTAAGATCAAGGGAAAAGGCTCAGTCAGCATAGATAATGGAAGAGGAAAGGCCCAAGATGTACTATTTGTAGATGGGTTGAAAGCAAATTTACTGAGTGTCAGTCAGATGTGTGACAAAGGCTGTGAAGTTTAGAGCACAATATTGTGAAGTCAGATCAAGCACAACAGGAAAGACTCTGCTCAAAGGTGTTCGAACAGAGAGTAATGTTTACATAGTAAAAGATGAGGATGAAGCATGCCATCTTAGAAAACTTGAGGAGTCATGGTTATGGCATAGGAGATTGAGACATCTCAGCTTTGACCATATCATCAGACTGAGCAAGAAGAAAGCTGTCAGAGATATGCTAGAAATAAAAAGGCCTTCAAATGCCATATGCAAATCTTGTCAATTGGGGAAACAGACTCGCACATCCTTTAGATCTAAAGATGAGCTATCAACAAGAAGACCACTCCAGCTTGTGCACATGGACCTGTGTGGACCTGCTAGAACTAAGACACCAAGTGGAGAATCCTACTTCATGCTGATAATAGATGATTTCTCCAGAATGACATGGGTTGCTTTTCTCAAGAAAAAATTAGAAGCACTGGAAAAGTTTAAGATATTTAAAGCTTTAGCAGAAAATCAAACTGGGTGCAAGCTAAAATGTATCAGAACAGACAGAGGAGGAGAATTCATAGATTATGACTTTGCTGACCTATGCAATGAACATGGCATAAAACAACAATTCACTATTGCAGGAACACCTCAGCAGAATGGAGTAGCAGAAAGACAAAACAGATATGTTCAACAAATTGCCAGAGCCATGATGCAAGAGAATAATATTGCTCAAACCTTCTGGGCAGAAGCAGTGCACACAGCAGTACATATCCTTAATAAAGCTCACTTAAGGCCAAGCAGTGACAAGACTCCCTATGAACTATGGCATGGAAAGCCTGCTTCAATCAAACATTTCAGAATCTTTGGAAGAAAATGTTACATAAAGAATAATGATGAAAACCTTGGGAAATTTGATGCAAGAGCAGATGAAGGGATTTTTCTAGGATATGCTTCCAAAAGTAAAGGGTACAGGTGCTACAACAAGACTCTTCAGAAAATAGTTGAAAGTATTGATGTGAGATTTGATGAAGAATTTCCAAACAATACAAGAAATACAGACTGCTGCAGTCCATCAGTTAATCATGAAGAAGAAGACCAAAATGATGATGAAACCAGCAAGACAACAGAAGATGCAGAGCTGAGCTCAAAAACCCCCTCAAGATACACTCAAAAGAATCATCCTGAAGATCAGATCATAGGAGACAAGAAAGCAGGAGTCCAGACAAGAAGGCAGCTAACAGAACAAACAGAAGAAGTATACATAGCCATGTTATCACAAATAGAGCCAAAGAAATTTGAAGAAGCCAGCAAGGACAAGTATTGGATAAAAGAAATGAATGAAGAATTGGAACAAATTGAGAAGAACAATACCTGGGAACTAGTTCCTAGACCTATTGAGAAAAATATCATTGGTTCAAAATGGGTATTCAAAAACAAAATGAATGAGCAAGGACAAGTAATCAGGAATAAAGCTAGGCTGGTCTGCAAAGGATACTCACAAATAGAAGGACTTGATTATGATGAAAAATTTGCCCCTGTAGCTAGAATGGAAGCTATCAGAATGTTCCTGGCATTTGCATGCTATCAAGATTTCAAGGTATATCAAATGGATGTAAAATCTGCTTTTCTTAATGGTGATCTAGAAGAAGAAGTGTACATGGAACAACCAGAAGGTTTCTCATTGACAGATAAAGAAGACTATGTATGTAAACTGAAAAAAGCCCTATATGGACTGAAACGGGCTCCTCGTGCTTGGTACTCAAGACTGGATAAATATTTGCAAAAACAGGGTTTTAAAAGAGGAGGAGTAGACAACAATCTATATATAAAAGCCCATGAAAATGAACTCCTGATTGTTGTAGTATATGTTGATGACATTATGTTTGGAAGAAACAAAGATGAACTAGCAAAAGGGTTTGCTGATGAGATGAAAATAGAGTTTGAAATGTCTATGATTGGAGAGCTCAGTTTCTACTTGGGACTGCAAATTCAACAAAAGAACACAGGCACCTTCATCTCTCAAGAAAAATACCTAAAAGAAATGCTGAAAAAATTCAAAATGGAAGATTGCAAACCTGTGTCAACTCCCATGACCACAGGTTGCAAGCTGTGTGTTGATGATGGGTCTGCTGATATAGATCAAAAACTCTACAGATCCATGATAGGAAGCCTGCTGTATCTGACAGCATCAAGACCAGACATCATGCTAGCAGTAGGACTAGTGGCAAGATATCAAGCAACACCTAAACAAAACCATCTTCTGGCAGTAAAAAGAATACTCAGATATCTACAAGGAACAACACAGTATGGACTTTGGTATCCTAAAGGCAAAAGCTTCACTTTAACAACATACACAGATGCAGATTGGGCCAGTTGTGTTGATGACAGGAAAAGTACAAGTGGAGGTGCTTTCTATCTAGGAGAAAGTTTGGTGGCATGGTTAAGCAAGAAACAAACATCCATCTCTCTGTCTACAGCTGAAGCAGAATATATAGCAGCAGCAGCATGTTGTACACAAGTCATGTGGATGAAGCAAACTCTTCAAGACATGAAGGTAAGCATTGATGAACCTATTTCAATCAAATGTGATAATACAAGTGCTATAATTATATCAAAAAATCCTGTACTTCACTCAAAAACTAAACATATTCCAATCAAGTATCATTTCCTCCGAGAACAAGTGGCTCAGAAGATAGTAAAACTGGAATATGTACCAACGAAAGAATAGACAGCTGATATATTTACCAAACCTCTTGCTAGAGAACCATTTCAATACTTGAGAGATAAAATAGGGGTAGTATCTACAGATGCTACTCTCTAATATAAAAATAAAGCACAATTTCAAGGGGAGAACAAAATGAAAATATCATTCCAGGGGGAGAATAGCCAGGAAGGAAAGCATAAAAACAGGTCCACAGGATCAAAGAGCTATAAGAAAACATTCTCAGTATTATCAGCATTCCGCATGAAAAAGCAACAAGGATCTTTCGATTGTCAAATGAATCATCCCTGTCTGCAATCTAGCACAGATCACAGGCACTCCAGATGAAACACAGTTATAAAACATATACAGGCTCACTGTATCAGACAAAGACAAAATGTATATTCAAGTTCGATAACCCTCAAAGTGTTCTCTCAACAAGTCTTATACATCACTCTGGAACAACATAGTAAAAAGTCAACAGAAGAGGGCCTAATCTTAACTCAAAAAAAATAATACAAAAAGCAACCCTTTGCCATTGATGTCAAAGGGGGAGGAAGAACAAGCAGGAGGAAGAACAGGAAAACGGGAAGAGCAAGCAACAGGAAAAAGAGAAAGCAAACAGAGAAAGTGGATTGCCATCAATGCCAAAGGGGGAGACTGTTGGAAATATTGTCATTGATGGCAAAGGAGGCAGCGCTGAAGCAGAAACAGACAAAGAAGGCAGCGCTGAAGCAGAGGAAGGCAAAGGAAGCATAGTGAAGGCAATGGAGGCTCAGCGAAAGTAATAGAGGCAGCAAGAAGAATGTAAAAATGTAACAGTCATAGAAGCACCGTGAAGAACCGTTATCAGAAGGTAGAGACAGAGGCAGAGGCAGAGGCTAAGTGACAGAAGCAGCAGAGGCAGAGAGCGTTTATAAAATTCCAAGAATCGCACACTCCAACCGTCATTATATATATAATATAAAACAAATATTATTTCAGGAATCGCATCACCCATTGGCAATGTATACATATTTATCTGTTATATATATGTGTGAATCGCATCATATAAACAATAGTCAAGGCATATACATTAATATATTTAAGCGGAGCACGTAATGTAAAGTGGGACCCCTCCCCAATCGCAATCAGAGATCACAAGAGCAGCGTAATATGTAACCCACAGGAAATTGTGATTGCGATGAGAATCCGGACCCGACGGGTCTATAAACTGCAATTGATAAGTCTTGCAACTCAAAGTTGCGATTGCAATCAATCGCAATCGAAAATCGTTGGGGGAGTTAACATAATCGCATCGGCAAATAATAGTTCCCAATCGCATCGCAGGTAAACAAAGACCGGAACCTGGAGCAGGGAAACCGTGACGGATGAATAGTGACGGTTTGGAGTGAAACCGTGGATTTCTTCGCACCACCATCCATCGGAAAGCGGTATTGGAGGAATGGGCAGCAATTCCATTCAGTGATCAACACATGTCCTCGACCGAAATTCCAAAACCGCCGTCTAATGTGCGCCTTCGCGCATTAACTATCGTACCAGGACACGGAGCGAAATGGACAGGAGCCGTCGATCTTGTGGGCGGACATCTAACGGTGATCGCTTGTTGAACCCGCAAAAAGTTTAATGGAAGAGCCCGGGGGTTAACAAAGGTACAGTGTGCACGTTTGATTGGTTTTTTATTGTACTGTGGGCCTGGGGCGGAGTCATATACAATGAATTTGGTTTATATTTTTTATTAAAGTCTGACGGGTTGTTAATATACGGTGGAAGACTAAGGTTTCTGATTAATAAAATATTGCCGATTATCTAATAATATATGAGTGGATATATTATATATAATGATTGTATATGTGAAGGACATCGCGAAATCGCAATATCGCACCATCGCAACATCGCAACGTCGCGAGATCGCAATATCGCACCATCGCGACATCGCACATCGCAAATGTTACATTGCGTGATTTTTTGTTTGATCTGTCGATCGCCATTGCGACGTGTTGTCCGCCATCAGATGTGGGGCCCAACCCTTTCATATACTAGAGGGTGTGATTCAATTTATTGGATTGTAATACAAGACCAAAGGCTTAAGGTGGAGGGCGATTGTTTATATAAAATGATTACTGTTAGATATATAAAACATGGTTGCGGTTGTATTAAAATATGCCGCGTGGTCTGTAGACCCACGGGCCTCAGCTTAACGGGAGGGCGATTATTAATGTGATACAATTGTGATATATGTATGTTCCGGCCTGCAGAACTTCCACATCAACAAGACACTCGTGGCATGAAAAGGATTGGAATTTCCCTGATTTAAAAGTCAGCAATTACATTTTATTTATTTAGAAGGCTCAGTTACACATATGCAGCAATTACACCACAACAGAGGACAGAAAAGACAAACACAGTAAAAGAAAAGACAAATGCATAGCTAGACAAGAGGGTGAATGAGTGAGCTGGAATTCACATTGTAATTCGAATGTAAATGTTTTAATTGTTTTATTGTTTGTGATGCATTGGCAAGACTCCGAGAGAGAACAAATTCCCACTGTAATGTTAAATTGATACCTACAGTTATGTTTTCTGAATAAGCAGATAAAAAGAGTGAGAAGGCAGAAGGAAAAGAGACATGACTATCCATTTCGAATTCCAAGTAGAATACAAACAGTCAT
The DNA here is from genome assembly GCA_034641835.2 of Pinus albicaulis. Classification (NCBI taxonomy): domain Eukaryota; kingdom Viridiplantae; phylum Streptophyta; class Pinopsida; order Pinales; family Pinaceae; genus Pinus; species Pinus albicaulis. The sequence goes on from CM076574.1 coordinate 565,666,093, forward strand.
GTGAGGAAATCTATAAATAATATCATCTTGATATGCAAAAATTGGGAGAGAGAGCAAATATAGAGAATGCAGAATATAGAAGAATAAAGCAGAGAAGATTAAGAGAAGAAGAGCAGATACAGAACATAGCTAATATCTGGAGCAAATCAGCAAACATTCAGTTTGATAAATTGAGGAAGTTGAAGCTTCCCTATTGAGTTGTAGTTTGATAGCTGTCAGTTGTAGCTGACTAAGGTTGGAGCCTCCTGTAGGTTGGTTCCTGCAGAAAATTGAAGGGAGTTGATGCTTCCTTGAAAGTTGTAGCTTACAGAATTGAGGTAGGATCCTCCTATAGGTTAGTGCCTGTAGAAAAAGAGTGGTAAGAGGGAGTTGGAGCTTGCCTTTGCATCACAACAATAATAAGATGTGGTTTTCTCCCTTTATGGGTTTCCACTTATATCTGGTGTCTCTATGCATGATGTTTATGTGTTGATCTGATTTATATCATCTGCTTAACACCTGCTGCTCTCATATTAAGTCTGTTGTTCTATTATATTAATACTTGTTGCTCATATTCTAAGATTACTTACATATTAAGCCGGACATGAAATGAAGATGTATGTTAGTTTGAATAAAGGGTTAAACTCAACACTGTGTTAAACTGATTCACCCCCCCCCCCTCTCAGTTTAACTAAGAGTTCAACAGTATACTTTGAGAGGTGATTAAAACTTAGAAGTTTATGTACATTTAGGGAAAGTTCATCAAGAAATTGAATGAAATATTTTCTTGAAGGACATTCTATTATACTAGTGCTTTAAGTGGTTAAGTACCCATGTATTATGATGGATGGTTGATCCCTTATAATGACTTTCATATTTTAGTGGTGTCTACCTGAATGGAGTATGAGATGAACACGTTAAGTTGGATGAGATATATACTTTGTTGATTAGGAGGTTCTTTGATTTGTGATGGAGCATTTGTTGCAAAGGGCTTCATCCTAATAGAAGACCCAACCTAAAAAAATTAATACAAGTAGTAATTAAGGGGGAGTGTTAGAATGAGTAACTACTACTTGTATTACATGGGATGTTGTGATTTTTATTATGATGGTAATTGTAAGGTAGAGATTGTATTTACATGTAATATTTAATTCTGAATTCTAGGAGTTCTTTAGATCTAGTTCAATATGAGAGACTCACTGCAACTTATTGACTCCAATTTTTGTGTGTGTTTGATTTTTATGGTCTCATTTTTTTTTTAATATAGTACATATATCTTAAAGAAAATTATGATATATTAAATTTTATTTTATTACTTTGATGTAATAGAATGATATCATTCATCGTAGTTTTTTATGTGTAGGGGAACCATGTTTTCTCTCCCATTTCTCTACACTAAACCACATGCAATTTAACATGATTAAAATTGACATTGTAAACAAATATAAAGGTAGCTTCTTATATCTAAAGTTTGCGAAGTATGTTGTTGTATTTAAAAGTGAAGACATATATATTCCAAATTTTCTTTTACTCTCAATTTATCCTTCAAACCAACAACCCTAACACTTCTAAGATAAACTTTAATATCTTGTAGGTGAAACATCATCGTTCATAATAGGTTCATAAGATGTTCATAAGAGATTCAACTCATCTTGTGAACATGATGAAATATTGGAAGACTAAGAATGTTGATTTATTAGTTACTTTTGATGTAGCCTCTCTCCTTATCAATATTCCGATAAAAAAAGCCATAGAGGTCATAAGAAATGTATGAGACAAAGATTCTATAGCTATAGTTAAACTTTAACTTAACTAAACATCTTTTATTTTCTCTACAGAACTATACAAGTAAACAAAAGGTGCTGCAATATGTTCTCCTCTTTCATTTGTCTTCATTAACCACTTAATGGTTTACTGTGTGAAAACAAAATGAGATATTTCACTCAAAATACTAACTAGTCGATAACATAGGTTAAATATAACTAAATAAATATTGGAAAAATTCATAAATACTCTTAATAACCAATCTCACACATTATGTTTATAACGGGAAAGGAAGAGGGAAAAATTATTTCATTTGTTAGATATTCTTATGACATAGAATCAAGATAGACTCTATACCCACTATAATAATAAAATGCACAGTGATATATATTTGCACATTGAGTGACACCACTATTTTGGTTACTCCGGTTCGAAATTTTCATAAAGAAATTTGGTTACTCCGGTTCGAAACATTGATAAAGAAATTTGCCTGGTGTGGCGCTGTGGTCCAAAATAATTTGTATGGATTGTAGTCAACGTTAGAGACAAAACACCACACACTGATTTTCACTTCAGCTTGACCCTGCAAATCTTGGAGATGTATATATTCAAAAACTGAATTGTCAAATCTCTCTAGGGAAAATTTTTTTTATAATTAAATCAGAGAAGAAAAAGGATGCCTTCCCGCTTTACTCACAAATCTTTAATTAAATCATATAATCCCTGGTCTTATAAAGGAAAATTTCATTCCCTGGTCATTTTTTTCTCTGAACATGTCATTATCTGCGTAGAGGGTGACATCAATTTAAACTATAAGCTTCGTTTTATTTTGGAGTTGCATGACAAAGACGTCCACCACCTAAAGGATGACGTAGTCTTCACTCTCCTTCAAGATTATGGAATGTGGAAACTGCTTCACTCTTGTGGAAGGTTATGGAATGTGGAAACTGCCATCAGTTTTGGTAATTCTTTTGTATTTTATAACCACTTTTGTATTTTATTGGTCATGAAAGGAATTTTACCAATAGAAAGAACGTATTTCTTTTTTTGTTTAGTTGAAAACAAGCGGCATTATTGGGCATTTTGTTGGTATGGTGCTCTCCTGCACATGGTGCATTGGTAATATTGTTTGAGGAGTTGTTTAACTAGATGGAGGAATTGTCTGGACGGCCAAAATTGGCTGGGCTAAAAAATTTAAGAAATTTTACAGTAACACACTGTTTCAATCATGATTTTGATTGTAGAAATGGATTTGGCACCATCAAAAACTTCTAGATCACCCAAAATATTAAAGTTTGATAGTTATAACGTAGATTTACAAAAATCCCTGCCGAATTTTATTAAAATCTTACCAGAATTTCCATGATTTTCGTGGTGAAAAAGGAGGTAGTTAGACCACAGCATTGTTTGATAGTTGAATTTACTTATTAACTATATACATTAATGTTAAATTTAATTATTGAAATTTTCTGTGTTATTATAGTTTTAGAAAGCTTTAGAATCAAGTTATTAAGGAGATTTATATTTGAAAATTTAGAGATTTTATTTATTTTTAAAAGTGTATATTATAAATTTTTATATTTATAAATTTGAATAACATAATTTAGTTGTCAAATCAGCAATGGGGAGAATTATTATTGGATATAATCAATGAAGGTAAGCTGACTCGTTATTGTTATTGAAGGAAATCTATTTGGCCTAGAATTACTCCATAGTGATTAGTAAGGAGGCAAGCTTTCACTCCTGAGATGCCTCTCGGTCTTGGGTCTTAATGTGTTTCCTTACATTCTACAAACACTAACTCTTATCCAAACATAAATAATTTTAATACATACTCCAGGCCAGTTAAATATTATTTATCATTAGTAAATTATTAATAATTTAATTAAAAAATTATTAATTATAATTTAAATGAGAAGCAAAGCATAACAACCAGAAAGACAATCATAGTAAAATTACATTAATTTTTTTTTAAATACCATTAACATGGCAAAATTAATAATGAAAATTAACACCTAAGAATTATGTACCTTGATGCTCTTAAGCTAACCTTTCACAATGCGATACGTAATTTTTTCATCCCACTGAACCGTCTGGACTACTTACAAAGAAATTGAAAAGAAAAAACATAAATAGGAGAAACATTAATAAACGCGATTATTATCGAGAAGAAAATTAAATTCATTCGGTGCATGATACATGTATGGTGGAATTGATTGGATGCTTCACAATTAGTTTGGCCCACTATTGTCACATGTTTGAGTCTATGCTGCAATTGGAAATTTCAGCCATACGCAAATTTATTTGCAGGAATTATTGACTACCAGGTGTATTAAGACATGACACTAAAGATGACATCATAGGATTCCCATAAAATATTAAAGGGTGATGGAAATATAAGTGAAAATTTGTGTAAATTTGTGTAATATACTCATGATGATCGTGTGTTATGTTTCAAATACATGTATTAGTAATCAAGTCTATGATGTTTTGTAGTAGTCATCTCTACTTGTAGTTGTGTTTATCCTGATGAAGTTTGTGGTAATCTTAAAACCACTTTGAAAGTCTAGGTTTGCGTTACACCAAAACCACTTTGGAAGTGCAGGTTTTTGGTAAGCCATAAACAACTTGTGAGAGTGTATGTAAGTGTAGGTTTGTGGTAAGCTCGAAACCACTTTGCAGTGTAGGTTTTTGGCAAGCTAGAAAACACAAGTGTGAGAGTGAAGTGGAGAGGGATTCCTATAGCATGGTTAGGCTCAATTGAGGAAACCCTAGGCATGGTTTAGGGTCAAGAAAAAAAATCCTCAGTATGATTTAAGGTAAACAGATAAAACCCTAGGTATGGTTTAAGGTAAGCTGATAAAACCCAGTGCATGGTTACGGGTAATTTGAGAAACCTAGGTTGATAATGGTGGAGGGGAATTTTTTCGTACATGTACATGTATGCAGATATAGTGGTTGATTGAACCATGTACATGAAGGACTTCCTAGTATATAGGTGGTTGTAGGGGTTGGTACTCATGCATGCTGGTAGATGGTTGCTTTTTTATATGGACGTTAACATATTATTTTTTATCATGTTTGTAAAAAACTTGTGAGAGTTGTATGTAAGTGTAGGTTTGTGGCAAGCCATAAACAACTTGCGATGTTGTATGTAAGTGTAGGTTTCTGGTAAGCCGTAAGACACTTTTCAGTGTAGGTTTGTGGTAAGCCAGAAACTATAAGTGTGAGAGTAAAGTCGAGAGGGATTCAAGTAGCATGGTTTAGGGTTAGCCGAGAAAACCCTGGGCATATTTTATGGTCAGTCGATAAGACCCAATGCATGGTTACAGGTAATGTTGGAGTAGGGTGCCCTATGTTCAAGCTTGAAGACCAATTTTGATATCTTTTTGTAATATATTTTGTAAGTTTAGTCATGTGCAACACAAGTCAAAGGATTTTAGGGTAGGTCAAAGCCCCTCATGAGTTGTAGCGGGTAAAAAGTGTAGAACAAGGGGCCACAAACCACTATTTTCGGACCCTAGATTAGTGCAGGCTAAAAGCATAAATAGGAGTATATATCACATCAAAGAATTAAATTTTTGGATAATTTTGAATGTTGAATGATAGATCTGGTTGTGTTAAGATATTTTTTGAAGATTTTTCTGGTTAAAAGGCTCATGCTGGCTGTGTGCTTAGAGACCTTAGCCTTGTTATGTGTGGACCTCATGGGCTGTGTGCGCGGGTAAACTGAAGGGTTTTGTATGAAGGATATGAACTGATATGAATAAAGAATTGTTGTTGCAGATATTTGAGTCTGAAATGCATCTATTGTTTATGTTATGATTATTTTTGCATATTATTTCCGATTATTGTATTGTCTGCGTTTAAATCCATAGATGGCCTTGCAGGCATTTGATAAATGGGCTATAGATGTTTTTGGACAAATCAACCCTCTAGGGAAGAAGCCCGGAGTGTGCTATATCATTATTGCAGCTGATTATGTAACTAGATGGGCAGAGGCGAAGGAAGTTTAAGACTGCATTGCTCATACTGCAGCGGACTTCATCTTTGAACACATTTTGACCAGATGTGGATGCCCGAAGATTTTGATGAGAGATCAAGGTACACACTTCATTAATGAAACAATTCAAGCTTTGACAAAGGAATTTTAAATCCATCACTAGAAGATTACCCTTATCACCCATAGGCAAATGGCACAGTAAAAGCTTTCACAAAAATCCTGGAGAACATGCTCACAAAGATCTGTAACGCTAATCGAGATTACTAGGATATGTGTATCCCTTCAGTGTTATGGGCTTATAAGACAACATGCAAGAATTTGACAGGGAAAACACATTTTAGGATGGTGTATGGGCAGGAAGCAGTCATGCCAATGGAATATATTGTCCCAAGGATGCCCATCGCAGATTTCAGTAATATGGATGAGCCTAGAATTATGGAGGAATTATTGGTGTAACTCATTGCCTTAAAAGAGGATCGGTTCATTTCTAATTTCCACTAGGAAGTGCAAAAGGTGTGCAAAAAATCCTAGCATGATAGGCACATCAGGCAGAAGGTATTCAAGGAGGAAGACTTGGTATTATTATATGATAGTTAGTTTTTGTGCTACCCAGGGAATTTCAAAAAGAATTGTTTGGGGCCATATATTGTGAAAGAGATCATTGATGGCGGTGCGATGCATGTGGCCACATTGTGCGGTAAGAATCTTCCCTGCTATTTCAATGGAAGTTGTCTGAAGCCATATAGAGACAATCTGGTGCCGACCAAATGACTATATGACCAGAGAATCAGAATCAAAGGGTCTGCGTGCAACAAAGAGGGAAGGTGCAACTGGGTGCAACAGAAGTGCAGGGGTGATGCACAGGAGAAGAAAATAGTCGTTGGAACAATGAAATTGGGTGAAAATTTTGTTTTACCGTTTGATGGAGCGGATTTTTAAAATTTAATGAGCCGATCTTGGAGGATTTTTTACTTTTTTCTTGGAGGTAAGTGGCAATAAATGAAAATTTGACTTATTTTACCGTGGATAACTTATGAAAGGGAGGGCGTAGGTCACAATTGGTTTCTTTGATTTCTTAATATTTTGCGCTCTCTAACTATCCATGATTTATGTTATTTTTTTGCCTGTATTTCTTGTATGTCTAGCAGAGGATATCCATATGACATTGATAATCTTGAATTCATCTTTACGCCAAGAATGATGGCCACCAACCCTACAGAGGAGCACTCTATGCCCCTAACTACATCAAACGAAATGGGATTAGATGATGATCAAGAAGTCAACCCTGAATTATAAGAAGTTATGTCCATGTTGACAAAGGGAAAATGAAATATGTGAAAGTGGGCTTCCTAGAAGTCGTGCACCTCTCCTCCGAATGTAACATCCCTGAGGTAGGCCACTAAGGATCGGTCCCCCATCAGTGATCCATCAAAGTGACCAATGAGTACTAGAGAGCAGGCCATGTCTGTTGAACCTATCTCGTGGCGGCCGCCTTATTTCAAGCCATAGAAGCCCTCTAGGCACATGCTGAAGAATGTCGATACAGTTCAGGAAGACCTACAGATGCCATTGATCCTTGAGGACGTTCCCCTTGCTGGTGAAATGTTTGGAAAAATCCCACATATTAACTTTGATGACCATGACTTGGCAAATGAAGAAACGTTCCCCGAGCTCACGCCAGAGAATGATTTGGAACAAGTGCTCTATGAAGAGGTTCCAACGGTTGAGCCAATACCTTGAGCGTGCATGATGAACAACACCAGTGTCCTCAATCTGCTAAGGATTCTGCATTCCAGATGATACCTAATCACCATCATCTATGTGCGCCAGCTGCTCACCTTACTCCACAAGGGTTGCCTATGGATTCAAGGGAGAATTCTAGTAGATGCTGTGCTGATCCATCGAATGACCAACCTGCCTAGGAAGGAACCCCATTCGATGAAGGGATTGAGAGAGAGTAACGAGATGAAAGTGGCGAATGACATGAAAATGAAATACAAGGTGGGGAGAGATAAGAGGGGATTTCTAGCTTAGACCATTGCTGACTCGGGAGTGCGCCTGGGAACTCTAGTCCGTAGATGAAAATTAATGTGAAAATGTCGCCCAAAGATGTTCCCGACGCATGTCATTTCCTTGGCAAGAAAATGTGAGAAGGGAGTAGCTATAATTGGTCCTAGTTTCTTTGTGAGGAATTTCTGGGGAATGTGCGTGAGGCTTAGGAGTTGGGTATGCAGTTCTGCTACTCCTTGTTGATGTTACTAATTGCGCTGGTAGAATGGGAGACTCCGGAAGACACAATCCTCCATGATATTGAGCCATGCATATGCAAAGGGGCATGTTACGCTAACCTTTTGGATTTGTTTGACCCTCACCGAACCGAGGAGAATATGATCTTCTGGGTGATTTTTGAAGGCGCGTTCGCTGTTGCCATCCATTATTGACCTAGAATTTTTCTAGTTGTGCACGATAAATACAATATTGTTGCTCAATTCTAGGTAACTATGCACAATGTGCATATCAAGGTGTGAAAATACTGTACCTAGTATACCTTGTCGTATATCGTAACAAAGGTAGAAGTTGACCAGGTCATGGTGACTTGGCCAAATGCATAGAAAGTCAGGCTTGGCTCCACCCAGCCCATTATTCCATCCACTTCAGGAAAATAAATAGCTCTGAAGGACACAATTGAGCTGCACACTAAGACGGGCACTTAGAAGACCAGTGACAAAGACACTAAGTCAAAGCTGAGAAGGAGCAGGAGGTAGAAAAATATAAGGAACATGATTTTGGCTGTGAGCAGGATGTTGACCCCGGAGGTTTAGATGGGCTAAATTGGGATAGTGTCGAATCTCCATATGGCAACAAGAGAGGCACAAAAAATTCAAAATGTCTACACAAAAATCGAAAAGTGTCAAAGGACGGAGGGGAGGAAGAGGTCACTATGATGAAAGAGGACCTCGACAAGATCGCATACGCAGCCGCTTCTATGTCTGAGGACAAATGGATTGCTATGGATGCGCAATACAAGCCCACGGTGGAGGCCTTACAATCAGGTCTGCAAAAATTATAGTTGAAGACATACCCTCTACAAGCAAGCATGGATCAAGCGAAGTTGGTGCACGTGAGCCTACCAACCACTTCAATCATCACAATATCTGAGAGCAGAGTATGCCCCTTCTTGGGCATACCCACGACCCTCGAACAGCCAGAGATGTGCACACAGGTGAGAAATTTTCCCGAGGTCAGAATTTACCTCTTAAAACTACCTAGTGGAAATCTACATGCTCTCCACATCTTCATTTCCACCGAACTACAAAGCAGGGAGGTGCGCACACAACAAAATCTCAGTGAATTTAAGAAGACTACAGCCATGAAGACAGTAGAATCAATCCAGGCTCGAACAGTATAGTAGGTGGTCGTATCATAGCACTCGAATCTAGAAAACCTCATTGACATATTGTGTAGAGAAATTTCTAAAGTGTTCATATCGGCCTCCGTCGCTCTATAAGAAGAGATTGAAAGCCTGGCCGCTACACTCAAAGCTTCCAAATGAGAGATCTAGACAGTAAAGGCAGAATTTGAGAAAGAAATTGCTAGATTGCAGGCGAAGCTATAGCGTGAGACCCCTCTGGATGTGCGCGTGAAATAGGCCACCATAGTTAAGAGAGAATTTTCAAGCATCTCCACCAATATTGATAAGGGCTCAAAAATTCTGTAGAATGCCATGGGACTATGGACCTCTGTCCAGATAGAGCCACTTATCAAAAATATTACGCAGGAGTTGCACGCCAAAGAGTAGGAATTTGATAATCTGGAGGAGGTCTTCCCCACATTAATTCCTCCCCAGTGGATGGCATGCCTTCAGACAAGTCAAGCGTTGCGAGATGAGGTCGAGGAGATCCGCCGGAAGAAACATATTGTCACCAATTATATGAAGCCGTTGGTAGATGAGAAAATGAATTTGTCTCAGGACCTGGATGTCGTAGTTAGAAATATTAACCAGACCTTGCAGAGTGTCAGCTTGGCCATAGAAGGGCCAACTTTGGAAAATATAGTGGATATAGTGCAAAGCACAAGAAACTAGAGTGTGAGAGTCTTGGCACCCTTTACTGCTAATATTGAGGTGATCCAGAATAAGATGAAGAACCCAATGCCGGTATGACTTAGGATGAGTCACAATATTGTGTTAGGGGCCTATTGGAGCGGCTTCCTTAAATTCGAGCTTGAAGACCAATTTGATATATTTTTATAATAGATTTTGTAAGTTTAGTCATGCACAATACAAGTCAAGGGGCTTTCGCATGGGTCAAAGCCCCTCATGAGTTGTAATAGGTAAAAGGGGTAGAATAATGATAGGTAAATTGGTGTGCTAGTCTCTCTTGTCTCTGTATTTTCATTCACTAAGGGGTCTCTTCAACTTGTTCTTCCCATTTCATCAATCAAATTCCACGAATTTGATAAATGAAATAAATGATAACCTCTAAAGTCCTTTAGACAATGTCCGCTCCTTTGTAAATAACCCAACTCAAACTCCTTTGGAAGTATAAACTTTGGCTTATGAATAGAAGTTAACCTTCCCATCATAGTGTAAAATACTTATGAATAAATAATTCAACCTCCTTAAAACAACCATCAACCCTCGGCTTATAACATTAACCGTATTAGCTCTAAGAACACGACATTTTATCATATATTTCATTTCATGGGCCCCACGCCTCCACTATTCAATTCATATGAATTAAAAAAACATTTACTATTGTAAAACGTTGGCCATACCTCATGTTAAACCCCATGTGACTTTCTGTTTCGAAAAGCCTCGGATCTCCTTCCCTCGTGATCGGATGATAATCGCACTTTTTGTGGACAGAACTTTAACTTAAGAAAAAAATGCGAAATGGGCTGTATTTGGTAGATGATGTGGCAAAATTTAATTGGATCACATTTCTATTTTGGAAACCATCCCCGGGCTCAAAAGCAATGCGAAACGATCGGTATGGGTTTTGAAAACCACTCAGCTGACAATCTCGGTAATTGAACAGTGTTAACCCAAAATTCTCACGCAATTTAATTTATTTCTTCGACTTGTCTTCTCCAGTTAACGTTGTGAACGACTTTACTGATATTTCCCAACCAAACAATAAAAAAATACATTCGCTCCAATAGACAGAGTTTTACTACCCTTGAAATAAACAGAGAATGCTCCTACTACACTCACCAAACAGAATCGACTCTTTTACACAGGATTCATTCGTTAATTTCACACACACCGAGGATAGGGCATCTCTCTTCCAACAGAGCCACTATTCAACCTTCTACAAAATTTCTATACAGAAAAAAATACATTTAATTCATTCCTCGAGAATATGAGTTCAAAGGCAGATAGAGATAAATAAGGAGATTTAACACAAAATTTGTTCTCATTCAGATTATACACAGAAAGCGTAGATTCAACATCATTCAGGAAACATGCGCGTTTACACAGAGACTGAGTACTTAATTACAATCCATTCTATGCAGAGATAACGAATGAGCTTAAAATTTATTCAACAGAGAGAAATGCTTCTTGATTCAATATTTCACTTCCAAATCCCCCCTTTACTCTTTATCAGGGGTTTACATTTATAGATTATTACATTACTGTTCGGCTCCTCCTTGAGGACCATTTTATTCTTAAAATAAGAAGCCTAATTACATAATATTACAAAATTCTATCAACATAAACCAAACAGACTGAAATGAATCAAACTATTCATCTTCTTCAGTTATTAAACTAATCCTATCTACCCTAAGTGTAACTGATAGCTAAGGTATTGAAACCTTGGATGGTGCATTCCTTGAACATTTTCAAACTCTTCTAGCCACAACATGTGGACAATTCTCTCACATTGTTGGCTAGTGTCCAATTCCCCTGCATCAGACTCCTGAGAAAAATTTTCTTCATGGACTCCTATCCATGAGCTCTTTTACAGAACTGCCTAGCTTCTGCAACATAGCTTCTGTCATCTAAGTAGCATCTTCATCTAGTTGGTCCTTCCACTTGATCAAATACTGGAAATACTCTTGTCCTCTAGTCCTTTTGAACACCTTCTTTTCCAAGATCTTCTCTCGCTGTAATGGTTGTACTGTAGGTAATTTTTTTGCCCATTTAATCTGTTCTCTATCTATTGGTCCTTCATCTGTGCCGCCATATTCATACCTACATAAATCTGCAACATTAAATATTGGAGATATCCCAACATCAGGAGGCTATTCAATTTCATAAGAATTAGCAGAAAATTTTCTCAGTATCTTGCATGGTCCAATATTCTTGAACTTCAATTTGTTATACTGTTTCTTTGGAAATATTTCCTTCCCTATGTGTGCCAAAACCAAATCTACAACTTCAAAATTGACTTCTCTTCTACTCAAATCTGCTTTGCCTTTGTATTTTATGTTGCTGCCTTGTAGCTGCTGTTTTACCTGCTCATGTATTGCTTGGGTCTCTAAAGAAAATTCTTCTCCATCAGCACTCCTCAACTCTGCCTTTCCCAAGTTTCTCAATTCAGACACTCCTCTAGGGTGCATTCCATAAACAATATGGAATGGGCTCTGTCCTGTACTTCTCTTTGGTGAATCATTGTATGCATACTCTACCTATGGAAAAATATGGTCCCACTGTTTGGGATGCTCTCCCGCAAGACTTCTCAAAAGGTTACCCAGACTTCTATTTACTACCTCAGTTTTCCCATCAGTCCAATGATGGTTAACTGAGCTAAAAATTAGTTTAGTACCAAGCTTCTTCCATAATGTCCTCCAAAAATGGCCGACAAATCTAGTATCTCTATCATAAACAATACTTTTGGGCAACCCATGCAATCTAACAACTTCTTTGAAAAACAAATTAGCAACATGTGTAGCATCACTAGTTTTATAACATGGAATAAAATGTGCCATCTTGGAAAATCTGTCAACTACAACAAAGATTGCAACATTCCCTCTCTGTGTCTTGGGCAATCCTAAAACAAAATCCATACTCACCATATCCCAAGGCCTGTCTGGAATAGGCAATGGAATGTACAATCTTGCATTCTGGCTTCTCCCTTTTGCATATTGACAAATTTTACAATTCTTCACAAATTTTTCCACTTCAGATCTCATCTTTGGCCAATAATAAAAATGACTTAGCTGCTCATAAGTTTTATCACTACCAAAATGTCCAGCAAGTCCACCACTATGCGTTTCTTTGATTAAATTCTCCCTCATGGATAAATTTGGTACACACAATTGATTTCTTCTGAACAATAAGCCCTCTTGCAAGAAATAATCCAACCACTAGCTTCTATTTGTCAAAAGAGGGTTACAGCATGCTTCAAATGCTTCTTTGAAATCTGAATCTGTCTTGTAAAGCTCCCTAAGAAAATCAAATCCTACCACTTCAAATTGGTTTTCTTGAACACGCATGTTTCTCCTACTCAAAGCATCAGCTACCTTATTTTCTTGGCCACTTATATGCTTCAAAACAAAATTAAAACTCTAGAGATATTCAACCCATTTGGCATGTTTATGATTCAATTTAGGCTGCTGCATGATATATTGTAAAACTTGATTATCTAAGTATAACAAAAATTCCTTAGACATTAAATAATGCCTCCACTTCTTCAATGCCTTCAAAATTGCATAAAATTATTTTTCATAAGAGGAATAATTTCTTCTTATCTCATTCAGCTTCTCACTGAAGTATGCTACAAGTCTATCATCTTGACTCAACACAACTCCAATAGCTTCTCCACTGGCATCACACTTCACTTGAAATGATTTGTTAAAATCTGGCAAAAGAAGAACAAACTTTTCAGTTATCTTCTGTTTCAAAATCTTAAACTTATTTTATGCTTCAGCAATCCATTTAAATGGTTGGTTGTCCTTCTTTATAGTTTCAATGATGGGTGCATTAATCTTGCTATAATTTGTTATGAACTTTTTGTAAAAACTGGCAATTCCATGGAAAATTCTTACCTCAAAAACTCTTCTTGATGAAGGCCACTCCACAATTGCCTTTACCTTTTGTGGATCCATCTTCAGTCGTTCAGCAAAAACAAAAAAACCCAGATATATCAGTTATTCTTTCATTAATGAACACTTCTTTAAATTTATTAGCAGCTTCTCTTGATTCAACTTCTTCAAGACATAATTAATATGCCTTAAATGTTATTCCTTTGTTTTGCTGAAAAATAATATGTCATCCAGATATACTATTACAAATTTACCAATAAATTCTCTTAACACTTCATTCATGAGCCTCATAAAAGTACTACGTGCATTGGATAACCCAAAAGGCATTACCAACCACTCATACAACCCTTCATTTGTTTTAAAGGCCGTTTTCCATTCATCACCCTCCTTTATCCTAATATGATGATATCCACTTTTCAAATCCAATTTTGAAAAATATTTTGGTCCACTCAAACAGTCCATTAAATCTCAAATCCTAGGTAAAGGAGATCTATACTTGATTGTTATCTTGTTGATTGCTGTTGAATCAGTGCACATTCTCCAACCTCCATCTTTCTTTGGACTCAACACTGTAGGTACTACACATGGAATTAAGCTTTCTCTAATCAGACCTTTGTCAACCAATTCCTTCACTTGCTTCCTGATTTCTTCATTCTCTGTGGGAGTCATTCTGTAGGCTACTTTGTTTGGCAGATTTGATCCTGGAATAAAATCTATATGATGGCTGATTTTTCTTATAGGTGGAAATTCATTAGGCAAATCATCCACAACAATATCACAATAATTGTCCAGCATTTCTTGAATTTCAACTAGAAAATCAGAAATTTTTGTGGAAGTAACCACTACTTTAGGTTTGAAAACTAAAGCTAAATTTACCTTTTCATCTTAAATTTTTTGTAAATACTCTTTCCCACTCAACAATAAAGTATTTGGATCAGACTTTCTGCTTGATGGTTCTTCTTCTTGCATAGGTATCAATGTGTGGTGCACTGCATCCTTAAAGAACTTGTAGGTGTTCTTCTTACCATCCTGTACTACTGCTCTGTCATACTGCCAAGGTCTACCCAACAGTATGTGACACACATCCATAGGCATCACATCACACATGAGCTTGTCTTTCTAGCTGTCCATCTGCAATTCTATCTCACATTGCTCCTTCACAATCAACTGGTGTCCTTTATGAATCCATGACACCTTGTAGGGTGTTGGATGTTCCCTTTTCTTCAATTTTAGTTTCTCTATCACCTCTATAGAGACCAAATTGTCTGTGCTGCCACTATCAATGACCAACTAACAACATTTCCCTTGGAATTTGCACACACTTCTGAACAAAGTATTCCTCTGTGCTGGTTCAACAACTTCTTTTGTTTGCTTCAACAAAACCTTATTGATCACGAAAGATTCTCCCTTCTCTGGCATAATTGCTTCTTTTGTTTTAAACAACCTTGCTGCCTCTTCTCCAACCTGAGAAAAAATTGCATTTCTTTGACCTGTACCCATATTCTCTGGGCACTCATAGTGTTTATGTCCCAATTGGTGACATATATAACATCTCACTTCTCTTCCTCTGCCTCTGCCTCCTCTTCCTCTGTAGGAACTCTTTCTTCCCCTTGCATCACCTTCTGTGGATGCATTCTGAGGTGAGTTGCTACTAGCTCCGTCTCTTGGTGCTGTAGACCCTCCTCTACCACCCTGACTTCCCTTTCCTTGGAAATTACCTCTTCCTTTGGCAGACTGCTTTCTCAGGAGTTTTTCTTCAGCTTTCAAGGCCATTTGATAAGCCTCTTCTACTGTCTTAGGAGACAAAATACCTATCTCATCTTGGATCTCCAACTTGAGACCATTCACATACCTGGAAACCTTCTCTGGTGTGTCCTGGATTTGTCCAACTCAAACTTACCTCTTACCTAATCACTAGGCAAGAACTTACCTCTTAGCTTTGCCATTATTCTGGTCCAAATTTTGATTGGTTGTTTACCAACTTTCCTTCTCTCTACTTGCACTCCATCCCACCAAAGTGCTGCATGTCCCTTCAACTTTGTCACTGCAAACTTGACTCTTTTGTCTTCACCCATTTCTTCATAATCAAAGCACTTGTTCATCTCATTAATCCAGTCTATCAATTCTTTTGGATTCCATCCTCCTACAAATCTTGACACTTCAAGTCTAGGCTTGAATGTAGACCTCAAAATAGATTTAAGGAGTCTCAGCTCAAGAGGAATCTCAACATTTTCTCCTACCTCTTCTTTAGTTTGAGGTTCACTGACATCCTCGGGATCTCTTAGGTGTCCTAATACCATTTCTTCCAATCTGGCTTGGACCCACTGTAAGGTATCCAATCATTCTACATTGGCAACTGACCTGCCTCTTCTTGTACCAGCAACACCTCTGGCAACTCAGACAGCCATGTTGGAATTCTTCTTCTCTCTTTTGGAACTTGGTTCAGTCTTTGCAAAATGTCCTGAAATCACTCTGATACCACAAATGATAGGTAAATTGGTGTGTTGGTCTCTCTTGTCTCTATATTTTCATTCACTAAGGGGTCTCTTCAACTTCTTCTTTCCATTTCATTAATCAAATTCCACGAATTTGATAAATGAAATAAATGATAACTTCTAAAGTCCTTTACAATGTCCGCTCCTTTGTAAATAACCCAATGCAAACTCCTTTGGAACTATAATACTTTTTCTTATGAATAGAAGTTAAACTTACCATCATAGTGTAAAATACTTATGAATAAATCATTCAACCTCCTTAAAACAACCATCAACCCTCAGCTTATAACATTAACCATATTAGCTCTAAGAACGCGAAATTTTATTATATATTGTGTTTCACGGGCCCCACGCCTCGAGTATTCAATTCATATGAATTAAAGAAACATTTAATATTGTAAAGCATTGGCCATACCTCATGTTAAACATTGTGTGACTTGCTGTTGCGAAAACCATCGGATCTCCTACCCTCGCGATCGGACGATAATCACACCTTTTGTGGAATGAACTTTTACTCAAGAAAAAAAACTCAAAATGGGCAGTATTTGGTAGATGACATGGCAAACTTTAATTGGATTGCATTTTTATTTTGGAAACCACCCCTGGGCTCAAAAGCGGTGTGAAACAAGCGGTATGGGTTTTGAAAACCACTCAGCTGACAATCCCGGTAATTGAATAGTGTTAACCCAATATTCTCACGCGATTTAATTTATTTCTTCAACTTGTCTTCTGCAGTTGACATTGTGAACAAATTTTCTAATATCGCCCAACCAAACAACAAAACAATACATTTTCTCCAATAGACAGATTTTTACTACCCTTGAAATAAACAGAAAATGCTCCTGCTACACTCACAGAACAAAATCGACTCTTTTACACAGGATTCATTCATTCAATTCACACACACCGAGGATAGGGTATCGCTCTTCCAACAGAGCCACTATTTAACCTTCTAAAAAATTTCTATACAGAACAAACACGTTTAATTCATTCCCCAAGAATATGAGTTCAAAGGTAGACAGAGAGAAATAAGGAGATTTAACACAAAATTGGTTCTCATTCAGATTATACACAGAAAGCGTAGATTCAACAACATTAAGGAAACATGCACCTGTACAAAGAGACTGAGTACTTAATTACAATCCATTCTACGCAAAGATAACCAATGAGCCTAAAATTTATTCAACAGAGAAATGCTTCTCGATTCAATCTTTCACTACCAAATCCCCCCTTTACTCTCTATCAGGGGTGTACATTTATAGATTATTACATGAATGTTTAGCTCCTCCTTGAGGACCATTTTATTCTTTCCATAAGAAGCCTAATTACATAATATTACTATAATTCTATCAACATAAACCAAACAGACTGACACGAATCAAACTATTCAGCTTCTTCAGTTCTTAAACTAGTCCTATCTACCCTAAGTGTAACTGACAGCTAAGGTATTGACACCTTGGCTAGTACATTCCTTGAACATTTTCGATCTCTTCTAGCCACAACATGTGGACAATTCTCTCACATTGCTGGCTAGTGTCCAATGCCCCTGCATCAAATAAGGGGCCGCAAACCACGGTTTGTGGACCCTACATTAGTGCAGTCTAAAATCATAAATAGGAATCTAGATCAAGTCAAAGAAGTTTTTTTTTGGATGATTTTGAACGTTAAATGATAAATCTGACTATGTTGTGATATTTTGTGTGGATTTGTTTGGGAAAAGTGCTCCTGCCAACTGTGTGTGCAAAGACCTTAGTCCTGCTATGTGTAGACCCTGCTGGGTATGCACAGAGGTAAATTGAAGGGTTTTGTATCAAGGATCTGAAATAATATGAATAAAGTATTGTTGTTGCAAATATATGAGTCTGAAATGCAACTACTGTTTATGTTATGATTATTTTTGGATATTGTTTTGGATTCTTGTACTTTTTGCATTTAGATCTCTTGCGCAGCTGATATTGGTTTTAGATGAATAATTAATGGATGGATTTAATGGTATTAGGCTCTGATATTGTTTGTGAAGATTTATTACTTGGATTATCGATTTTATGTTAACCTGTGTGTAAGATATTCTGCAAAATTGACCTAAATATATTTGTAAGGGCTTCCTGGTTAGGGCTTTTGTTGTGCAGGTTTGTTCATGGTTATTTTGGACCTTAGGGAACCCACATCATTCAAATCTCTCTCAAGTTGTGGAAACCTGGTTCCATAATCCCCCCATACTGCTTCGGGGGAGACTTTGACTTGTGCAAGTAGGTCACCACCGAAAGGACGAGTAGCAAGAGGGTTTATTTGGTTAAACTCAACTCTGAACCTGGGTCAGGACCCCTCAAGTGAACATGTAATATGATAAAACCCATGTTGAAAATAATTGAGGGGAATTTATATAGTGGTTGAACACCTCATGTGGGTTCACATTCACAAAAAAAATCATAATGAGGATGGACAAAAAAAAATGAACACATTATACACTCTAAAAAAAATGCATATACTCCATATTTCCCTTGCCCCTCAGGGGGCCAAAGCTCAAGCCCATACATACTCTGATACCAAGTTAAATTTTCATAACACACTAAAAAATTGTATATACATTGAAATAACAATACAATATAAATACAACAAGACATGTCTCAATATAGCTAATTTATTTTGGAGATACAATATTTTAGTTGAGTGAATATATCAACCACCCACAAATCTAGGAGGCTAATTAGTTGTATAGAATATCTCAACCAACTGGGACTGAAAAATATCCAAACTAATAAGGACATACTCATTCTAGAATGGATGAGTACACCAAAAACATATAAGAATTATATGTTCTAAGTTTGTAATACTTTTGTCATTTTTTCTAAATTGAACTTGAGAGGTCCCGCATAACAAATTGAATTTGATATGGTTTGCGAACGTTTTTCAAATTATCTCATAGTGAATTATAAGTTTTGGAAGTTACCCTAGAACTTTTAGGATTGGATCATTTTTAGATAAATTATTATAGGTTGTATTTAATAAATTTTAAAATTTACATTGAAATGTTTTGGATTGGATAATTTTTGAAAAAAAATTATGGATTATATTTAATAACGACATGGTAGGTTTAATTTACGAATTTTGCTAAGTTTTAATATACTAGAAATAAATTCTTAAAATTTTATTTAGAGAGTCGACATATCTAATAGAATAATGTATATACCTATTTGTCTTTTCAATTTAATTTAAAAATTATTTTCCATCATATTAAAACTTCACCAAATCTATTTGTATATTATGATGCCAATGAATTTACCTTGGCGAACATCAAACCTTTAATTGATGGTGACATTATTAAACACAACATTGCAAAAAAATTTATCCAATACACAAGGAAATGCTATAAATCATAAGATATTGTTATAAAAATGAAAATAATATTTCAAATAGCATGATGCATACACAATAAACCAAAAACCTTTAGGATATAAAATCTCACATATTCTAATTACATCCATGTATTTAAATCATAAGTCGATATATATAATAATTTTCATTTATATATACAAATTCTAACTAATAACATATATGCCCCACTATAAGTCTTACCCCCCGCCTCCCTCCCCCTTCCCCCTCCCCCCACACACAAAACCTTATATATATATCTGTATTAAAGTTGTGAAACCTTAAAAGATATTTCTCCTTAAGTTTTTTTAGTTAACTGTTTCACATATGAGCAACCAAATAATACTCTCGCATTGTATTCATACTCTCTAGTTGCACTTGATGATTATCAATCCATACATATTCATTTCTTTTTATTGTATTCTTGATATCTTTTAACTTTTCATATATATATATATATATATATATATATATATAGTACATGAAATATTGTAAATTCTTGAATTTTATGTTATTCATTGTTCTTTGATAAGATTCCATCACATAATGGTACATGAATGACCTATTCCATGAATATTGTTAATTCTAACATCTTCTCCCAAGTAATGTTGATGTCAATATTTATATCTTTCTTTTCAATTTTCTTGATAGTCAGGTTGCCAATATGGTTCAACTTTTAATATTTTTTGTTTTTCAATTTATCCTCATATTATCAAATTTAGTTCCTAGTACAATGACATGTTCCAGCTATTATGCTCAATCTTCAATTACATTACAAACATATTTTAACTTCACTTCCTCAAGATGGAGTAGTTTCTTTAAGTATTTTCTAGTGAACATTTTGTATATTATCTTCCTTCTCCTTTATTATTATAAATAAACTTTTTCATTCTTATTCAATTAATTATTTATCTATAAACCTAAAAAGTAAAGAATACCTTCTTATATTGAATCCAAAGGAGTCTTTATGTACGAGCATTAAGGTAGAGCCAACAATGTGACAAGCTAGTCACATGTTGTGGCTTGGAAAGAGGACTAGAAGTCCTAATAATTTGAAGAATATAGCTCTAAATTATTTTGTTTAAAGTGAATTTGGACTAACATAACCATTGTAATATGCAAGATAAAATAATAGATAGATTATGATTAGTTAGACATTTAGTTCAATAAACTGTTCTGAAACTGAATAACAGTTTCTCAACCATATGGGGATTTTGGGAAAGGCATAAAAAAACCAAATCCACCATTGTTGGGTTTTTCCTTCCATATAAAAAAGGAGAGAGAACGAGAAGGAAATAGGTGTGAAAGAGAGTTGAATAGAGAGTAGGAACAAATGTAAAACCAACCATCCCAGGGCTTGGGATCTGTGTAATTTCATTTTCGAATTAATTCCAAGTGTTTTGGATTTTGATCAAGTTCTCTGTTTCAACCTGTTTTTTTATTTTCCTTTCGAATTCAAGTATGATAATTTGTTTGTACCTTTGTTATTATATATGCATATTGTTTTTTGTTAATCAATATATAGATTGAGTGAGAGAATGAAGTTCCTAGAACTTCGCAAAGGAAAATCTAGGGCATAGACTGAGAGATGAAGAACAAGCTCAGGAGGGAATTTGCACATTGAGAGACCACATAAAGCTCAAGAGGGATAGAGTTGAAGAATTTTGAATGAAATTGGAAGGATAGCGGAGGAGTAGCGTGGAGAAATCAGTAATGCAAAGCAGTGACATATAAAGAGGAAAGAATGAATAAAGAATAGAATAAACATAGAATAACTCTAAGAGAAGAATCAACGACGAGGATGGAATAGCAGAGCCAAGGGTATAATATTGACGACAGATATTAGAGTGGGAAAAAGAGGAGATGAAGAGCTGAGAAGGTTGAGAAGATAGACAAGATTAGAGCACATATCCGAAGATAAGAGATGAATGGTTAAGATATCAATTAGATTTTCACGCACGCTGAGGGCCATTCGATCCAACACCAATCAACAGTGAGAGATCACATCACATATGGAGAACATCGCACATCACAAAAAATAGGAGTCTTGGTTAAGAGATTTCACAAGTTAAGTTTGATAGTTTGTGATGCGAAGTGGCATGGAGAAGAAGTTGCGCGGACCGTCAGATCCAACTGAGATCAAACGACAGAGATTAAAATTGGTGATGAGAAATCATAGGAGTTAACACTAATGGCCATCGTAAGGGAAGTTAAGAGGTTAGTGGTGCGAAGTGTGGGAAGACACGTGGCAGCACGACACAACTTCGAAAATCACAGGAATTAGGGCTAAGGGCCATCACAAGGTAAGTTAAGAGATTTGCGATGTGAAGTGCAAGAAGACATGTGGCAGCACAACACAACTTTGCATATCATGGAAAATAGAACTTAACGTTTAAGAGTTATACTGCGGAGTAAGCGAAGTGCAATCACACGCTGATTGGTTGGGCTACTGTGGGTCCCTCTGGTAAGAAACCCATGCAGTTGTATTAGTTTGGGTTATTTATATGGTCTGTGTGTGTTATAAGAATCCCGTTGTTGAGTTCGCACGCGTATGTATGTTATAGAACTCAAACGCTGACCTCTATTGCAAGTAAAGGGGTTCTGTATTCAGCCTTAAAGACTCCATTCTGCAATGTAATTATGATATTTCGCAGTTACGGCTGCATCAAGTCTACTACCTAAGAGAATTTAGGGAAAAATATAAGACCTTATTCTCCAGGAAAAAGTCACTTGAATTTTGATGGTAGTTGTAAAAGGGAGATCCTCATTTGAAAAAATCTTAAAAAAAGATTTGAAGGATTATATATTTACCCATTTTTGATACTACATCAAAACTCTAAGAGAATATGTTTAACCAATGTAACTTTATGGGATTTGGAAACTCTTTTAATGAGAATATGAAGCAAGTATAACAATAATATTTCTCAAATATTGGAAAATTGGACTTCAAAACCCTTTCAAATTAGAGTTCTAAACCATATCATGTATGACATTCAAGACTTCATAATATGTGTAAAGAAAGAATCAACCATTTTTTTAAAATAAAATCCATAAAGGAAGCCATGTGGAGAAGTATTCAAACTACACAAGTATTCGAACTAAAATAGCAATAAGATGTAGAAAAATAGTGAATCTAATATATATATAAAAAAAAAAAAAAAAACCAAGTGGACAAGTAATTGTGGAGAAAATATTCTTAGGAGGAAAAAATATTAATGAGTTGGAAGGTTAATTTGATCCTTTCTCCTGTTAAAGTAGTGCCAAATTTACAAATTCTCCTACTCTACAATGTTGTACATTCCTACCTCAAGGAATCATCAAGCTCAACTTTAATGGTACTTCAATCTTAGAAATGTAGCCTTGACAAAATAGGAGAAATATTCAAAAATAAAAAATAAAAAAAATCAATCTGTCTTTTAAATCAAAGAAATAAGACAAAAATATCTTAGCAAATCTAAAAATAATTAAGAAATGACTATAGCTAACAAAAACTAGAGGATAAATACATTTCCTAATTGAATAAGACTTTTTTACACAACATCTTCAATGTAGTTAAAAATGTCAAAAAAAGCTCTTCACCAAAAACCAAAACTAATAACTAAAATCCAAATTGTATTAATAATAATTTTAATACATATTTGGGTGGATTGAACAATTCGAAATTATTTCTTAAACCCAAGTCATGTACACAGATATTAAATACGTTTCATAAAAAATAAAATTCAAAGTTTGAAATTGAATTGTTATTAGGCTAATATGAAAATATTAGATATAAAAATGCATACTCCTTTCCTAGTAAATAAAGAATTAGTAACTATCAATCTGATAAAAAGTTAGTTCAGAATACTTTACATGTCAATCTAATTGCCCCGAATAAAATTTACCAAAACATTATTCCTGCCATTTTTCACATCGTTATTTTCATATTAAACCAGAGCCGCATGCAGCCGTAGTCCTTGCTGATCTGGTTAAAAAAAATTACCATGCCAGTCGATCTGGTTAAAAAAAAATACCATAGTTGCAAGTTCTTTTTTTTTGGTTTTTTTTCAGATGTTATATTGCGAGTTGTTATTCAGTGAGTTTTTAAGAAATTTGATTTCAGACTCCACTTACCATTGAAATGGGATGTATACATTAAACTGGCTTTCGAGTTGGAAATTACTTATCTTCTGACTTCACGTCTCTTAGAAGAATGTCATATAATAATATAATATGATAAGATAATAAAGATAAGAGTAATATCTCAATGGTATTACTATGATAGAGGCAGAGGAGCATATTATACCGCACAGCTGGGAAGTTCTTATTCAGTGAGTTTTTAAGAAATTTGATCTCAGACTTTGCTTACCATTGAAATGAGATGTATACCATTGAACTGGTTTTCTAGTTGGAATTACTTATCTTCTGACTTCACGTCTCTTAGACGCATGCCATATAATAACATAAGATGATAAGATAATAAAGATAAGAGTAATCTTGAAATGGTATTACTATGACAGAGGTAGAGGAGCATATTATACCGCACAGCTGGGGAGGTTCGTATAAACCAATACATATTTTCCAAACTTAACATATTTCCCACTGTAGTCACAATGAAATCAAATCTTCACATCTCATACTATTATTATTCCCTTAGGATTTTGGATATCTGCATGCCATATAATAATATAAGATGATAAGATAATAAAGATAAGAGTAACCTCGAAATGGTATTACTATGACAGAGGTAGAGGAGCATATTATACCGCACAGCTGGGGAGGTTCGTATAAACCAATACATATTTTCCAAACTTAACATATTTCCCACCGTAGTCACAATGAAATCAAATCTTCACATCTCATACTATTATTATTCCCTTACGATTTTGCATATCTACAACGCTATGAGGTATGATATATATGCTGATATCATAATATTATTATGTCATAGGTATAATATATATGGGGATAAAAAAATTATTTTGTCATATGTACATATTGATTCAGATGCAACCCATATGCCAGGCCTTTTAAGTAAAACAATTATTGATTGTTTTGGTAGTATTGATGTTTTCTAGTTATTATTAGAAGAAAAGTGTGGTGTTTATAGTGGAGGTCTGTGTTTGAAAAACACATGATCTTTATTCAATAGCTTTTCAATGCGGCAATCTGAGCTCAAAGGAAAACGTGCTTAGAGTAGTAATCCAACCTAGAAACATTTGAAGACTATTATATTGAAATGAATGTCATTTTCTTTATTGCTTGTAACCACCAGCCCCACAACAGAAATGCCACTAAAAAATGAATATATTATTTAAATAACAATGAATATATTCTTGGCAGACATGAGGGGCTGATCCACAACAACTGTTCGTTGTGCATGGACAAGCAGCTGGCTATATGAAACATCTGTCTTAGTTTTGTAGGGGCATTATGAGAGTTACAATAGCATACGAATTTTATAGTCAGGTTCAAGAATTACAACAACATGTCAATTTCCAACGGTAAGGCTGGTGGTGAGTTTCCAAGGGTAACAATGTATACATTTTGAGCAATTTCCTATGGGTTCGAGATATCATGATGAGAGCTTTCCCATTGAATGATGGCTGTAACGTTTTTCATCAAGGGACCTTCAGGATGAGGCATGTCTATCTGCCGGATGAGGCGTTCCTACCTGCCAATGTCAGATGGATGCAAAAAACGTTTCATTTCACAATCATCTCACAAACCTACAAATATTCTATGCATGTGTGTTTTGAAAGCATATGTGATATATAGATATTGAATAATCTACATATGTTTTTTTATTGACTATACGGTGATCAGTACGCAGGATTGGGCACATGGCCAAGCTATTTGTTTTCTAAGAATGTAACAGGTCTTTTTATCGTAATAAAAAAAACATAGATTTTTCTCTCTTGGAAAAAAAGGCTGGTAATGAGGAGAGACCTTGTAACCATTTTCTGAGTCTTCTGGTTCAAATCCAGATGATCATACATGCAAAGAATATAGTATAGCTCGAAACACCTGATATCGAGTTGATGAACCGAAAGCGGCATAGTATGCTTCCAAATGGACCCATCATCTTGCACTTCATAATGTCTAGTTGATGAACCGAAGGCGGCATAGTATGCTTCCAAATAGACCCATCATCTTGCACTTGATAATGTTGTTATAGATCTGACTAAATGGAGCGCCTGGTAAGGTGGGAAACTTCGCTCAAAGAAGACAACCAAGACAGCCAAAATACTAGAACATTCGAACAGGGTCATCCCACGGTAAACTAGGGAAGGTAACCTCAGAGAGTTCCTTGATAATCGATCAACATAGCTTGGAATCTGCATATGCAAGCATCGATTCCCCGCTGGAATCTCTAATAAAATAGAATTATGCATATGAAAGCATCAATTACCCTCTAGAATCTATAATCAAACAAAATCAGGTAGCTACAGCTCCCCCTCACCAAATTAGCTAAACCATAGAGAATGAGGAGAAGATGGATAGCTCGAGAGAAAACTATGTAATTTTGCAGAAAATAACATAACGGAAGTTAAGGATATTGTTGCAGAAAAGCACATGAAACCATTAATTCTTTAACCAAGCAAGACAAGAAATACTCAGGTCTGAGGTCACTTTAGCAATTTTTTTTTGTTTTATTTGAAGAGGATTATTGAGGTTTTATTTTGTCTTCTGGAAAATGACTGCACAGGCCTCTATTCTTTCTTATATGATTCTTTTCATTTGTTGTTATATGCTTCTTTTCATTTGTTGTTGATAGGCTTGTAAATAAGCAAATTTACATTACTCGTTGATATAAATAAGAAAATTTACATTTAGGTAGGCCTATAAATAAGCAAATTCATTTACCTTGTTTCTCTTCATGCGTTGTTGATAGGCCTGTAAATAAGAAAATTTACATTTAGGTAGGCTTGTAAATAAACACATTTACTTACCTGTAGTTACTAATATGCATGAAAATTCTCTGGTGAAACTAAGCAGAGTTCATGGTAGCGTGAACACACACAGCGTCCAGCCTGCTATGAAGAGAATGATAACTATTTAACACCTTGTTATTAAAATAACCAGCCTATGGGAGAGAAAACATAGCAAATGTACTATGCAATAGTAAAGTCCTTTTTTTTTTGTAATGGGAGCAACATTAGCAATATAGTCCAAATATGATACAAAATTGCGAGAAAATTTTTTTGCTGAGCTTTGTTTGTGCTTAGATGCAGGTTGTATGCAAAATTTTGAGCTTTGTCTATGCTTGGATGCAGGTTGTATGCAAAATTTTGACCTGAGATTTGTCTTTGCTTGGAATAACCTGCGTTATACCCTAAATTTTGGGCAACCATTCAACATAAATTTGATGGATTAGCTTCTCTTCCTGTTGCCTCCGTTGGGTAAATCAACAGACAAAGAATCGACTTCTGTAGTTCTTTGTTGTAAAGATGGAAAGAAAGAAATTTCACAAGGGAAATGCAGCTTGCCACCACGGTGTCGATATGTGATGCGGTGGCTTATGGACTGCAAAGCATACATAATTCCATGGCTTTGAATATGTATTGAAATAGATAGAAAAAATTAAATGTTTCCCAATTAATGCTAACTACAACTTAGCATTAAACAACTTTTAAGTGAAATTTTAAACTGATAGTCCTATGTTTTACTAAAATCATACTCTCTTTGTGGCAATAAGAGGTCCAAAATAAAACTTTGGATAAAAATTATTTTAAGTCAAAGAAGTTTGTTTTTGGATGATTTTGAATGTTGAATGATAAATCTGACTATGTTGTGATATTTTGTGTAGATTTGTTTCGGTAAAGGGTTCCTGCTAGCTGTGTGTGCAAAGACCTTAGTCCTGCTGTGTGCGGACCCTACTGGGTGTGACCGGGGGTAAATTGAAGGGTTTTGTATGAAGGATCTGAAATAATATGAATAAAGTATTGTTGTTTTGAATATCTGAGTCTGAGATGCATCTACTATTTATGTTATGATTATTTTTGGATATTATTTCGGATTCCTGTATTTTTTGTGTTTAGATCTCTTGCGCAACTGCTCCTGGTTTTAGATGAATAATTAATGGATGGATCTAATGGTATTGGGCTTTGATATTTTTTGTGAAAATTTATTACTTGGATTATATATTTTGTGTTAACCTGCATGGAAGATATTCTGCATAATTGACCTAAATATATCTGTAACGGTTTCCTGGTTAAGGATTTTGTTGCGCAGGTTTGGTCATGGTTATTTTGGACCTTAGGGAACCCACAACATTCAGATCTCTCTCAGGTTGTGGAAATCTAGTTTCAGGATCCCCCCATACTGCTTCGAGTGAGACTTTGACTTGTGCAAGTAGGTCACCGCCGAAAAGACGAGTAGTAAAAGGGTTTTTTTGGTTAAACTCAACTCTGAACCTCAGTCAAGACCCCTCAAGTCAACATGTAATATGATAAAAAGCTATGTTTAAAATATTTGAGGGGGATTTATATAGTGGTTCAACACCTCATGTGGGTTCACATTCACAAAAAAATCATAATGAGGATGGACAATAAAAAATGAACACGTTATACACTCTCAAAACAAATGCATATACTCCATATTTCTCTTGCCCCTCAAGGGGCCAAGGCTCAGGCCCATATAGACTCTGATACCAAGTTAAATTTTCATATCACAATAAAAAAATGTATATACATTGAAATAACAATACAATATAAATACAACAAGACATGTCTCGATATAGCTAATTTATTTTGGACATACAATATTTTAGTTGAGTGAATATCTCAACCACACACAAATCTAGGAGGCTAATTAGTTGTATAGAATATCTCAACCAACTGGAACTGAAAAACCTCCAAATTAATAAGGACATACTCATTCTAGAATGGATGAGTACACCAAAAACATAAAAGAATTATATGCTCTAAGTTTGTAATACTTTTGTCACTTTTTCTAAATTGAACTTGAGAGGTCCCGCATAACAAGTTGAATTTGATATGGTTTGCGAACATTTTACAAATTATCACATAGTGAATTATAAGTTTTAGAAGTTACCTTAGAACTTTTAGGATGGGATCATTTTTAAATAAATTATTATAGGTTGTATTTAATAAATTTTAAAATTTACATTGAAATGTTTTGGATTGGATAATTTTTTTAAAAAAATGATGGACTATATTTAATAATGACATGGTAGGTTTAATTTATGAATTTTGTTAAGTTTTAGTATACTAGAAATAAATTCTTAAAATTTTATTTAGAGAGTAGACATATCTAATAGAATAATGTATATACTTATTTGTCTTTTTAATTTAATTTAATAATTATTTTCCATCATATTAAAACTTCACCAAATCTATTTGTATATTATGATGTCAATGAATTTACCTTGGTGAACATCAAACCTTTAATTGATGGTGACATTATTAAACACAACCTTGCAAAATTCTTTATCCAAGAGACAAGGAAATACTATAAAGCATAAGATATTGTTATTGTTATGAAGATAATATTTCAAATAGCATGATGCATACACAATAAACCACAAACCTTCAGGATATAAAATGTCACATATTCTAAGTACATCCATGTATTTAAATCATGAGTCCATATATATAATAATTTTCATTTATATATACAAATTCTAACTAATAACATATATCCCCCACTATAAGTCTTACCCCCCAGCACCCTCCCCCTTCCCCTCCCCCCACACACAAAACCTCATATATATATCCGTATTAAAGTTGTGAAACCTTAAAAAATATTTGTCCTTAAGGTTTTCTAGTTAACTGTTTCGCATATGACCAACCAAATAATACTCTCGCATTATATGCATACTCTCCAGTCACACTTGATGATTATCAATCCATCCATATTCATTTCTTTTTATTGTATATTTTTGATATCTTTTAACTTGTCATATATATATATATATATATATATATATATATATATATATATTACATGAAATATTGAAACTTCTTGAATTTTATGGTATTCTTTGTTCTTTGATAAGATTCCATCACATAATGGTACATGAATGACCTATTCCATGAATATTGTTAAAACATCTTCTCCCAAGTAATGTTGATGTCAATATTTATATCTTTCTTTCCAATTTTCTTGATAATCAAGGTGCCAATATGGTTCAACCTTTAATATGTTTTGTTTTTCAATTTATCCTCGAATTATCAAATTTAGTTCCTAGTACAATGACATGCTCCAACTATTATGTTGAATCTTCAATTACATTAAAAACATATTTTACCTTCACTTCCTCAATATGGAGTAGCTTCTTTAAGTATTTTCTAGTGAACATTTTGTATATTATCTTCCTTCTCCTTTATTATTATAAATAAACTTTGTCATTCTTATTCAATTAATTATTTATCTATAAACCTAGAAAATAAAGCATACCTTCTTATATTGAATCCAGAGGAGTCTTTATGCAGGAGCATTAAGGTAGAGCCAACAATGTGACAAGCTGGTCACATGTTGTGGATTGGGAAGAGGACTAGAAGTCCTAATAATTTGAAGGCTTTAGATTTAAAGTAATTCGTTTAAAGTGAATTTGGGCTAACATAACCATTGTAATCTACAAGATAAAATAATAGTTAGACATTTAGTTCAATAAACTGTTATGAAACTGAATAACAGTTTCTCAACCATATGGGGATTTTGGGAAAGGCATAAAAAAAACCAAATCCACCATTTTTGGATTTTTCCTTCCATAACAAAAAAGAGAGAAAATGAGAGGGAAATAGGTGTGAAATAGAGTTGAATAGAGAGTAGGAACAAATGGAAAACCAACCATCCCAGGGCTTGGGTTCTGTGTATTTTAATTTTTAAATTAATTCCAATTGTTTTGGATTTTGATCGAGTTCTCTGTTTCAACCTGTTGTTTTATTTCCCTGTCAAATTCAAGTATGATAATTTGTTTGTATATTTGTTATTATATATGCATATTATTTTCTATTAATCCATAGACAGATTGAGTGAGAGAATGAAGTTCCTAGAACTTCGCATAGGAAAAGCTATGGCAGTGACTGACAGATGAAGAACAAGCTCAAGATGGAATCTGCACATTGGGAGACCACACAAAGCTCAAGAGGGATAGCTTTGAATAATTCCAAACAAACTTGGAAGGATATCGGAGGGGTAGCGTGAAGAAATCAGTAATGCAAAAAGGTGACATATGAAGAGGAAAGAATGAATAAAGAGCATAATAAACTTAGAAGAACTCTAAGAGAGGAATTAGAGAGACAAGGGTATAATATTGATAACAGAGATTACAGCGAGAAGAAGAGGAGAAGAAGAGCCGAGAATCTTGAGAGAATAGACAAGATTAGATCGCAGATCCAAGGATAAGATATGAATGGTTAAGATATCAATCGGATTTGCAGGCATGCCAAGGGTCGTTCGATACAACACCGATAAATGGTGAGAGATCACATCGTGGGTGGAGGAAATCACACATCACAAAAAATAGGAGTCTCGGTTAAGAGATTTCACAAGTTAAGTTTGATAGTTTGTGATGCGAAGTGGCACGGAGAAGAAGTTACGTGGATCGTCAGATCCAACCAAGATGAAATGACAGAGATTAAAAGCGGTGATCACAAATCACAAGAGTTAACACTAAGGGACATCACAAGGTAAGTTAAGAGGTTTTCGGTGCAAAGTGCTGGAAGACACGTGGCAACACGATGCAACTTCGCAAATCACAGGAATTAGGGCTAAGGGCCATCGCAAGGTAAGTTAAGAGATTTGCGATGTGAAGTGCATGAAGACACGTGGCAGCACAACACAACTTCGCATATCATGGAAAATAGAACTTAAAATTTAGGAGTTATATTGCGGAGTAAGTGAAGTGCAATCGCACGTTGATTGGTTGGGCTACTATGGGTCCCTGTGGTAAGAAACCCATGTATTTTCATTATTTTGTGTTATTTATATGGTCTGTGTGTGTTATAAGAATCCTGTTGTTGAGTTCGCGGATGTATGTGTGTTACAGAACTCGAAGGCTGACCTCTATTGTGAGTAAAGGGGTTTTGTATTGAGCCTTAAAGACTCCATTCGAAATCATAATTCTGATATTTTATAGTTACGGCTGCATCAAGTCTACTACCTAAGAGAATCTAGGGAAAAATATAAGACCTTATTCTCCAGGAAATAGTCGTTCGAATTTTGATTGTATTTGTAAAACGGAGATGCTCATTTGAAAAAATCTTAAAAAAAAGATTTGAAGGATTACATATTTACCCATTTTTCATACTACATCAAAACTCTAAGAGAATATGTTTAACCAATGTAACTTTATGGGATCTGGAAACTCTTTTAATGAGAAGATGAAGCAAGTAGAAAAATAATATTTCTCAAACATTGGAAAATTGAACTTCAAAACCCTTTCAAATTAGAGTTCTAAACCATATCATATATGACATTCAAGAGTTCATAATATGTGTAAAGAAATAATCAACCATTTTTTTAAAACAAAATCCATAAAGGAAGCCATGTGGACAAGTATTCAAACTAAAATAGCAATAAGATGTAGAAAAATAGTGAATCTACTATATATAAAATAAAATAAAAAATAAAACCAAGTGGACAAGTAATTGTGGAGAAAAAAATATTAGGAGGAAAAAAAATTAATGATTTGGATGGTTAATTTGATCATTTATCCTGTTAAAGTAGTGCGAAATTTATAGATTCTCCTACTCTACAATGTTGTACATTCCTACCTCAAGGAATCATCAAGCTCAACTTTGATGGTACGTCAATCTTAGGAAATGTAGGCTTGAAAAAATAGGAGGGGTATTCAAAAAAAAAAAAAATTATCTCTGTCTTTTGAACCAAAGGAAGAAGAAAAAAATAACTTAGCAAAACTAGAAATAATTAAGAAATGACTATG
Source organism: Pinus albicaulis (assembly GCA_034641835.2). NCBI lineage: Eukaryota > Viridiplantae > Streptophyta > Pinopsida > Pinales > Pinaceae > Pinus > Pinus albicaulis. The sequence goes on from CM076574.1 coordinate 565,698,587, forward strand.
GATAACAAAAACTAGAGGATAGATACATCTGCTAATTGAATAAAAAAAATTTACACAACATCTTCAATGTAGTTAGAAATGTCAAAGAAAGATCTTCACCAAAAACCAAAACTAATAACTGAAATCGAAATTGTAACTATGTCGTCAGGCGTCATTATTTGAAAACAATTCTCCTACATGCCCATGTGTACTATTGTTGATCGTCAGATCTATTGTTAGACGATTGAAGAGTGCACAGCCTTAGATTAAAATACAGTTAAAAAAATAAAACATAACTAAAACCTTAATATTTATAACTAAAATCTTAATATTCATCCTATTCATCCTCCTTTACGACCTAATTGCCACATTTGCTGCAGAGAAAGGGTAGCTGGAACAAATCCTTTGCTGCAAGATGAGTGGCAGATCTTTTGTTGGAGGAGGAACGACAGCTTGGTAGTTATTACTTAGTTGCATGTATTTTTGAGATTTTCTTTTAAATGTGTTTCTTTCTATAATCTTGCATCTATCTCTTCTGTTCTAGTGATTTTTTCCAGTAAAGAAGTGAATAATTTGTACCAGTGAAGAAGTGAAGAAAGTTGTTGCATCTTAGTGCCGCTGAAGTGAAGTGAACTTCTGTTGCATGTCAAGGCTACTGCTGAACTCTACCACTCCCACACTTGCTGAACTCTACCACTCCGAGACAGAGGTGAGAAACTAGAGCTCATCTTACTGTCAAATCTATTTGATCCAATGCTCATTGCCATCTCTTATTTTTCTTTTATCGTAGAGTTTTTGTAGTGTATGCTAGAGTTTTGGATCTTGTCCAAGTCCTCATTTTTTTTGAATTCATAATCTTCATTTTTCTAAGAACATAACTATCCTTTCTAGGTAGCCCTTTTCTACAACTTCTATCTCTTGAGTAGAGATCAAAAGAGACAGGCATTTACCCATTGGAAGCAGATACTGTCTGGCCTTTTTTTACAAGGGTTTTTGCAAGAAATTAACCAAAACTATACCTATCTTTAACAAAAATTTCTTTTCCAAGTCCTCATTTTTCTTGAATTCATAATAAAATGGCTGAGCACCATCCAACGCTTTAATATTCAGTTGTCTAAGCACGAAACTATGATTTCTAGGTTGTGATTTAGTGGTAGGAAAGGATAATAACAATGCATCAAACCTGTGGTATCTAACATGGTAGAAACACCAAATAGAAAAAATCTTGCAGATATGACAACCAAAAATCTTTGAAGGGTGAGACAACAGTTACACAAACTGCATTGCTGCAGGTATGATAATAAATAGACCAATGGTATGCTCTTAAGGGATTTTGTAGAATATTGTGTAAATTCAAGGCCAACAGTGACTCATAAGAGATAATACTTTCTACACTAGCTTGAGGAAATACCTTGAATGCAAAATGTTGGGGATGTATCAATGTTCTTACGTCTAAGAATAGTTTTCAACTGAGGGAAAAAATTGGGGTTATCTATGTAACTCATATATTCTTAATAGTTTACATGGTAGTTAGATTATTGTTATTACATAAAAACTGGGGTTGATTGCTTCCCCATTAAGGTTGTGAAGGCTCCTGCTAATTCTGTGAATTCTCCACCTAATTGACTTCAACCACTCAAACATCTCTTCTCCTTTGGTATCTTTTAGAAGCCCTTTCCTTCAACTGCTCTCCCCTAAGTAGAGATTGATAGAGATAGGCCTTTACCCATTGGAAGCAAAGAGGAGACTAACCCTAGACTGATAAAAAAAAATTAGCAAACAGGGGAAACAACAGGATATTATACCAAATCAGCATAAGATATTATCTTATTGGTTTTCTGATATTGAATCTGTGAAACTTAAGCTCCAATATAAGAACAAAACTATGCTTTCCAGGTTGTGATTTCTATTTGAGAAAATGCGGATTGCGTACATCTATAAATAATGTGTTTCTCTTCAATATTTGAGTTGGAAAGGACCTCAGCACAGACTCTATCGCTATAATAAATGAACATAGCAAGATAACTTCAGGATTTTCTTCACGAAAATCATCTGCATCCTTGAAGAAAGAAACTCCCATCTTTTTTTAGGTTCATATCATGTTGCAATGGCTTTAATGCCCCGGACTTTTTTTGAAATTATGATTGGTTTATTTTGTTAGATTTTGAGCACATAAGAAAGATGGGATATTCAATTGGTTTTTGTCAACTTTTCTTATACTTTGTTACCAATAATAAACACAAACCTTTGCAGTGAATATCTTACCAATTATCATATTAGGTTCATAACATGTTGGAATGGCTTTAATGCCCCAGAAATTATCATATTAGGTTCATAACATGTTGCAATGGCTTTAATTACCCAGATTTATTTCAAACTATGATTGGTTTATTTTGTTATATTTTGAGTGTATAAGAAATATGGGAGATTCAATTGGGTTTACCGATAAACAAATTAGCAAGAAGGGGCAGCAACATGATATTATACCAAGTCAGCATAAGCTCTTCTCTTATTGGTTTGCTGATATTGAATCTGTCAAACTTCAGCTCCAGTCTAAGAACGGAACTATGCCTTGTAGGTTGTGATTTAGTGGTAGGAAAGGCTAATAAAAATGCATGAAGCCTGTGGTCTCTGACATTGTAGAAACATGAAATGTACATATGCAAACCTAGACTGATAAAAAAAATTAGCAAACAGGGGCAGCAGCAGGATATTATACCAAATCAGCATAAGCTATTCTCTTATTTTTTTGTTGATATTAAATTTGTCAAACTTAACCTCCAGTCTAAGCACAGAACTATGATTTCTAGGTTGTGATTTCTATTTGAGCCAATGTTGATTGCTTATATCTGCAAATAATGTGCTTCTCTTCAACCTTTGAGTTGGAAATGACCTCAACACACACTCTGTCGCTATAATAGATGAACATATAAAGATAACTTCAGGATGTTATTCACAAAATCATTTGCATCTTTGAAGAAAGAAAATCCCATCCTTTTTTAGGTTCATAACATGTTGCAATGGATTTAATGCCCCAGAGTTTTTTAAAAGTTGTGATTGGTTTATTTTGTTAGATTTTGAGCACATAAGAAAGATGGGAGATTCAATTGGGTTTGGTCAACTTTTCTTATACTTTTTTACCAGTAATAAACACAACCCTTTCCAGTTAATTTCTTAGAAATTATCATATTAGGTTCATAACATGTTGAAATGGCTTTAATGTCCCAGAAATTATCATATTAGGTTTATAACATGTTGCAATGGCTTTAATGCCCCAGAGTTTTTTCAAACTGTGATTGGTCTATTTTGTTAGACTTTGAGAGTATAAGAGAGATGGGAGATTCAAATATAAACACATCCCTTTCCAGTTAATTTCTTAGCAATTATCATATTAGGTTCATAACATGCTGCAATGGATTTAATGCCACATAAATTATCATATTAGGTTTATAACATGTTGCAATGGCTTTAATGACCTAGAGTTTTTTCAAACTGTTATTGGTTTATTTTGTTAGACTTTTAGTGTATAGGAAATATGGGAGATTCAATTGGGTTTACCGGTAAGAAAAATTAGAAAACTGGGGCAGCAGTACGATATTATAGCAAATCAGCATAAGCTCTTCTCTTATTGGTCTGCTGATATTGAATCTACCAAACTTAAGGTCTAGTCTAAGCATGGAACTATGCTTTCTAGGTTGTGATTTAGTGGTAGGAAAGGCTAATAACAATGCATGAAACCTGTGGTCTCTGACATGGTAGAAACACCAAACGTACATCTGCAAATAATATGTTTCTCTTCAATCTTTGAGTTGGAAATGACCTCAGCATAGACTCTGTCACTATAATAGATTAACATATCAAGATAACTGATGTTATTCACAAAGATATTGGTAAATATTTTCAGTTTAGAATTTGGTAAATATTAGTTAAATTTACAAGTTTTAAGTTATGAAATCGGAATTATATAAACATAGCAAGATAACTTCACGATGTTCTTCACAAAAATATTGGTAAATATTTTTAGTTTAGAATTTGGTAAATATTAGTTAAATTTACAAGTTTTAAGTTATGAAATCTGCATTATATAAGTGTTACAGCGATTTTATAGGGTGCTGAATCATTTTAGCCCTCAAAAACACATGCTATAGGTATTTATAGAGTGTTGAATCATTTTACATATTACAGGTGTTTATAGGGTGTTGAATCATTTTACATAGTCAAAAACATATTCTAAGCAACCAGAAATCACAATCTCACTCACAATTGTATAACAAAATATTAACCCAAACATAATATAATTAAACAACACCATGCAAAAATTTTCTAGGTTGTGATTTAGTGGTAGGAAAATCTAATAACAATGCATGAAACCTGTCGTCTCTGACATGGTAGAAACACAAAAAGTACATCTACAAACCTAGACTGATTAAAAAAATTAGCAAACAGGGGCATCACCAGGATATTATACCAAATCGGCATAAGCTCCTCTCTTATTGGTTTGTTGATATTGAATCTGTCAAACTTAAGCTCCAGTCTAAGCACAGAAGTATGCTTTCTAGGTTGTGATTTCTATTTGAGCCAATTTTGAATGCGTACATCTGCAAATAATGCGTTTTTCTTGAACATTTGAGTTGGAAATGACCACAGCGCAGACTTTGTCACTATAATAGATGAACATAGCAAGATAAATTCAGGATGTTCTTCACAAAAATAATATACATCCTTGAAGAAAGAAACTCCCATAATTTTTAGGTTCATAACATGTTGCAATGGTTTTAATGCCCCAAAGTTTTTTTTTAAATTGTGATTGGTTTATTTTGTTATATTTTGAGCACATAATAAAGATGGGAGATTCAATGGGTTTTGGTCAACTTTTCTTATACTTTGTTACCAATAATAAACACAACTCTTTCCAGTTAATTTCTTAGCAATTATCATATTAGGTTCATAACATGTTGCAATGGCTTTAATGCCCCAGATTTTTTTCAAACTGTGATTGGTTAATTTTGTTAGACTTTGAGTGTATAAGAAAGATGGGAGATTCAATTTAGAGATGAAACCTGTGGTCTCTGACATGGTAGAATCACCAAACATAAAAAATCGTGCAAATATGACAACCAACAATCTTCAAAGGGTGAGACAATAGTTACACAAGCTGCACTACTGTAGGTATGATAATAAATAGACCAATGATATGCTCTTAAGGGATTTTCGAGAATATTGTGTAAATTCAAGGCCAACAGTGACTCGTGAGAGATAATCCTTTCTACACTGGGTTGAGGAAATTTTCTTAGGTCTCACAACAACTGTCAACTAAGGGAAAAAATTGGGGCTATCTATGTAACTTATATATTCTTAATAGTTTACATGGTAGTTAGATTTGTTATTATTACATAAAACCTTGGGTTGATTTCTTCCCCGTTAAGGTTGTGAAGGCTCCTGGTAATTCTATGAATTCTCCACCTTATTCACTTCAACCACTCAAACATCTCTTCTCCTTTGGTATCTTTTAGAAGCCCTTTTCTACAACTGTAATATATTGTTTTAGGGATATCTCCAAAACACGGCAAACTCCAACCAGAGATAGACTGGGAGGGCATTTACCGGATATTCCGCCTCTGAAAGAGGAAGAGATCTGGAGGCTACCTGGCCCTTTCCAGACTCTGTCTAGGAGTGAAAGATAAACACACCAAGTGTTATGGAACTAGTGCGCTCAAAAAAATAATAGAAATAGAAAGAGAATAGAGTAGCTACGTCAACAACGACAACTACAACAACTCAACCAGAAAACATAGAGAGAAAATGTTGAGCCATTTTATTAATATAAGAAATGTAATGAATTACAAGAGGCGATCTTGTGCAAGGAAAGTGAGAAAACACTCTCATAAAAGACAGGAAATGGCTGCTCTATGAACTGCGTCCCAGCTGCTGGAAAAATGCCGTGTAGCTGCTACTGCTGGAATCGAATGAAGATTAGGGGCTGATCCCCTTGCCGGAATGAGATGAAAATCAGCAAATCTCCTCTCCTAAACAACCCCAACAAGATCCACAAACCATTCCAAGAATGGCCAACCCCCGAAACCACTAGAAACTACCTCCCCAGTGAATTACGTTGGCCTCCAAGGTACAGTGTGGTGGCTAGATAGAAACAACTGAAATACTACCACAAAATCTGCCAAAAACCTCTCACAGCCAAAGGCTAACCCTCTGCTCGAAATCTCGGCGAAATCGCTTGCAAAAACCCCAATCCAAAGCTGCTCCATAATGGACTGCGTCCTCTTTCCCAGTGACTACGTAGTCTCTATAAGCTCTAGCTCCGCAACAAACCCAAACAATGAAACGACTCACAAAATGCTGAAAAATTAACCTTTCCTGAGTAGGCACTCGAAGTCCCCCGGGGCTAAGGGTGAGATCTATGCATGGAGACACTCGGTGCACTAAACAGTGCTGTAGACAGGCTAAACAGCCAGCGTGCTCAAGAAGACAAAAGTCTCACTCCAAAATCAACAACTCCAGAATGATCCAAATGAGGAGGCTCCTCCATCTTTTATAACATTGGTTTCCCTCCAAAACCCGTCGTAGCCTCTCTCTCCTCCACATCCTCATCCTTATCTGCACAGAATATTCTAGAGTGCACGTAGGCCCCCCTCCTCTAAGTGGTGTTTGGCCCCCTTGACCCACCTTGAGTCACAACGTTGTGCTACTAGGAAGATGTCTTATTCTACTAAAGTGAGTTAGACCCTCTTTACTCACTTTTTATTTATTTACAAACCATAGACGAAAAAACTATAAAAAGTTGAATTTCTCTTCCAATTGTTATAATAGTCCAGAATCTATGTGAAATCCCAAATAAAATGTTGCGCCCTCCAGAGCCGTGAGATAATGGATGTTTACAGATCTTCTCGCTCTCCCAAGTGGCACCCTCATCCGGCAAATTCTTCCACCGCACCAAGAATTCCCAGGTCATCTTACTCCGTAACCACCTCTCCCTGGTATCAATAATGGCCTCCGGCTGCAACACCAAGTGCCCCTCATCATCTGTCAGCGGTAGCTCCTCTGTCACTGTCACCTGTTGTCCCAGCGCCTTCTTCAGGCATGATACATGGAAAATGTTGTGGATCTTGCTACCTTGCGACAACTCCAACTCATATGCAACTTGCCCAATCATGTGTATCACCCTATATGGCCCGTAGAAACGAGTCTTGAGCTTCTTAGCTCCCTTCTGCTTCAGCGATGATTGTCGGTATGGCTGTAAGCAGAGGTAGACCAAGTCCCCTACTTCAAACTATCGCTCCACCCGACCTTTGTCGGCATACAACTTCTGCTGGTTCTAGGCTGTAGCCATATTGTCCTTGAGAGCTCGGAGAATATCCTGACTCTCTTGGATCCAAATCTTAGCTCTAGGAGCCTTACTCACACCAAACATCACATCAACAAATGATAAAGGATGGTACCCATACAAAGCATAAAACATTGACATACCAATTGACATGTGATGTGTCGAGTTGTAGCAGTACTCCCCCAAATGCAACCATCTCAACCATGCTCGCTTCTGCCCACTAACATAGTGACGCAAGTAGCCCTCCAGCCACTTGTTAACTATCTCCGTCTTTCCATCCATCTATGGGTGGTAACTAGTACTCGGTGTCAACTCCGTCCCCACTAGTCGGAAAAGCTCCTACCAAAATCCGCCCATGAAGCGGTTGTTCCTGTCACTGAGGATGGTCTTAGGAAGACCATGCAACCTAAAAACCTCCCGGAAGAATAGCTCGGCCACCTCTGCCGCTGTGTAATTCACGGATATGGCAAAAAAGTGTGCATACTTTTTCAGTCGATCAACGATGACAAAGATACAATCCTTGCCCTGCACCATGGGCAACCTTGTGATGAAGTCCATCGATATGCTCTCCCATTTTCCCTCCGAAATGGGAAGAGGCTGCAACAGTCCTGCGGGATGGCTCATCTCACCCTTGTTCCTCTGAAAAACATCACACTCCGTGATCTGTTAGAGTATGTCCTCCTTGAGGCCGCTCCATGAGAACCTCTTTCTAATGGCCCTGTAGATTTTGGTAAACCCCTAATGGCCTGCTAATGGAGAATCATGTGATGAATGGAGTATCTTATTCTTAAGCTGAGATCCCTCAGTCAAGAAGATCCTGTCCTTGTAATAGATGATCTCATCGACCACCCTATACTGGTCATCCGCCACCTTTCCATCCAGCACCTCACATGCAAATCTGTCCTTGGAGTACTCAACTAAGATTCGAGCCCTCCAATCTGCATCCAAGCTCATAAGAGATAACGTGGCTGGTCTACGTGAAAGGGCATCTGATACCACATTATTATTACCCTTGACATACTCAATGTCAAATTCATATGCTTGGATCTTACTGATCCACTTCTGTTGCCTCTCTTGTAGCTACTTCTACTCCAAAAAGAACCTGAGGTTGTTGTGGTCAGTTCTCACCCTGAATCTGTTCCCTACTAGATACTGCCGAAATTTGGCCAATGCATGCATGATGGCCAACATCTCCCTATCATATATGGGATACAACCTCTCATGCGGAAGGAGCTTCCAGCTCTCAAAAGCTATAGGGTGTCCCCCCTGCATCAATACTGCGCCGATCCCCTCTCCTGACGCATCACACTCCAAGACAAATGGCTGCGTAAAATCCAGCAACACAAGCACTGGGAAGCTACTCATCACCTCCTTGAGCCTATCAAAGGCTTGTTGCACTGTATCTATCCCACCGAATGCCCCTTTCTTTGTCAAATTTGTAAGGGGTGTAGCAAGCTGTGAGAACCCTTGGACGAACTTCTTGTAATAGGCACATATCCCAATGAATCCTCAAAGTTCCATCACATTCTTCAGCTCCATCCAATTTCTGATGGCTCTAATACTCTCCTTGTGGACCCTCACTCCATCTACTCCAATGATGTGACCCAAATATAGCATCTCTGTCATCCCAAACTCAAACTTGGAGAGCTTAGCATAGAACTGTTGCTTTTCCAAGATGTGTAGCACTGTCTCTATATGCTGGAGATGCTCCTCCCACGTCCCTCTATATATGAGTATGTCATCAAAGAAAACCAATAAAAACTTCCTTAGATGACTGCGGAAGATATGGTTCATGCAAGACTGAAAGGTGGTTGGTCCATTGGTCATCCCAAAAGGCATAACCAAAAACTCAAAGTGCCCATAATGACACCTGAAGGCGGTCTTGGGAATGTCCTATTCCCTCACGCGAATCTGATGGTACGTTGATCTCAAATCAATATTAGAGAATAACTTAGCTCCTCTCAACTCATCCATCAACTCATCGATCCTGGGTATATGGTACCTATTCTGCAGAGTCTTCTTTTTCAGGGCCCTGTAGTCAATGTACATCCTCAAAGTGTCGTCCTTCTTCTTCACCAACACTACAGAAGAATCAAACGTACTCGTGCTTGGTCTGATGTGTCTAAGAGCCAACAACTCCTGGATGGCCCGCTCAATCTCATCCTGATAGGTTTTGGGATGCCTATAGGGTGTAGTGATCACCGCTTGGAAACCCTGCTCCAGCTTGATGTTATGCTCAAACCCTCTATCTGGTGGCCGACCTAATGGTATAGCCCCAAACACTACCTCATGTCTGTCAAGGATAGCCTGTATCTCTGGATGAACTGCTCGACCGGTGGTCTCTGCCTCTGATGCCCGCAACTCAACTGCCCACTCTATGTTTCCCTTTCAGAAGTTTACCTCCATCCGGTGTTTCGAAACTGTCTGAGGTGGGTAAGTATGCATCTCACAGATTTTCTCATGCTTCCTGGTCTTCTTGTCATCCCACTCCATCTCTAAGGCCTCCCAATCCGTGGTGGCTTTTCCCAGCGTAGTCAGCCACTGAACACCTAGTACCACATTGGTATCTGGTATGTTGACTACGAAAAAGTGATCAGTCATGGTGTAAGTACCCATCTTCACTGCTAACTCTGGAACATACTGGGCACACTGCATCATCTGGGCTCCTGGTACCAAGACTGAAAACTCGTCAAAAATCTCGGTCGGTATACCCCTCCGCTCGACCATCTGTGCATCAATGAAGTTGTGGGTTGCTCCAATGTCAACCAAGACTGATACTTGCTGGCCATGTACTATCCCACGTATGTGTAGCGTCAAATACTTAGGAACTCCTCGTAAAGCTGTAAGGGCCCCTCTAGTGGGTGCAAAAGCTGCACCTCTTATACCTAGAGGTGCTTCCCTACTATCATCAAAGAAGACCTCAATGAAGTATGATTTGCCGGCAGAACACCTATGCCCTCGTGCCCACAGCTCCTGACAAGTGAAGCACAACCGCTTCTTGCTCAGCTCCCTCCTGGCCTCATCATATACCTGTGCCCATTCTAGATTCCCCTTGGGAGGTGGAACCCTCACATCCTTCCCCTTGGGCTGGGAACCCTGTCTTTGGGGGTAAGGTGTTCGTGTCCTAGGAAATGCATCCTGCAAATCCCTGGTCCTGCTGATAGCATCCTGGAGTGTAGTTGGTCTAGTGGATCTGACTAGACCTCGAAGTGGCTCTGCCAATCCCTCCACAAACATATAGATCATCCATGTCACGGATAGATCTGGCACCATCATCAAAACCCTCAAGAAATTTGCAATGTATGTCTCTGGGCTCCCTGTCTGTTTGAGCTTCGTTAGCTCAAAAAAATGTTGCACCGGATCCCTCTGGTTAAAACACTCTATCAATCTCCTGGTAAACTCGGCATATGTCATCACTGTGGAATGTCTGAGTGTCACCATCCCATGGAACCACCAGTCCTAGGCCTCACCATCCAAATGTAATGTTTCCACCTTGATGGCCTTTATCTCCGACATCTGGTTAAGCTGGAAATAGATGTCCAGATTCTCCACCCAAGACTTTGCCGAATTGTTTGGCGATCCATCAAACGTAGCCAGATGAAATCTACTAGAGGCTCGGTGGGAATCTCCATCATGGTAATGTCGGTGCCCTCTATGATGGTCGCGGGGTCTACTGTCCTGCTGGAGCAGCAAAAAATCTCTGAATGTGAGAGCATCCCTGAACTCCTACTCGTAGGAATGATACTCTGCAAAATACTGATCTAAGTGTCCAGGCTCTACCTCCTGCTGGGCTCCTGCCCTTGTATCTGCTCCCAAGAAAGTGGGCATAGTAGAATGGGTAGGTGCACAAGAAGCCGTCGACTAAGGAATATCATGCTGAGTAGTACCCTGCTCCGGAAAGTGATGGGATGTACTTGATTCCTCTCCAACCTGGAAAAATCGTAGAGTCTCATGCTGCCTAGCCTCCAAAGCTGTGAACCTCTGTCCCATCACCTCAATCTGTCTAGCTAAATCCTGCACAGACTTAAGGAGTGCCTCTCCAAACTTATTGGCCTCTATGTCATCTGCCATTGGTTCTTTCTCTCTTAAATCTACTACAAGCTCCACCTGATCTATGTCTACCACAAGCTCTCTCTCCTGATCTATAAGATAGAAACAATTTCAATTTTGGTCCGCATTTAACTCTTTAATTTCATGGTAATGTCGGTATGGAGT